>JBCNYH010000017.1:933870-946673 GCA_039654325.1 Tandanus tandanus | reverse complement strand
GTGAGAGTGATAGAGAGAGGGTGAGAGTGATAGAGAGAGGGTGAGAGTGATAGAGAGAGGGTGAGAGAGTGATAGAGAGAGGGGGAGAGAGTGATAGAGAGAGAGGGGGAGAGAGTGATAGAGAGAGAGGGGGAGAGAGTGATAGAGAGAGGGGGAGAGAGGGGGAGAGAGTGATGGAGAGAGGGTGAGAGAGTGATAGTGATAGAGAGAGAGTGTGATAGAGAGAGTGATAGAGAGAGGGAGAGAGTGATAGAGAGAGGGTGAGAGAGAGATAGAGAGAGAGAGATAGATAGAGAGAGAGAGAGAGATATATATAGAGAGAGAGATAGATAGAGAGAGAGAGAGAGATAGATAGAGAGATAGATAGAGAGAGAGAGAGAGAGAGAGAGAGGCGCGAGTTGTACAGAGAGCTAAGTAGCTAGCAAACTACAGTAGAGTATCAGGCGCGAGACGCTGCTCTACGTTTTTAAAACCCGAAGTATTGAAACACTTAATCAGATCCGTTTTAATGACGGACACCGACTTGTCTTTGTGTGATAATTAGTGTGGTTTTTATTTATATATTTTTATACACACACACACACACACTCTCTCTCTTACCTTTCTGAGGAAAGGGCATCTCCTCGGTCGGGCTCGAATTCCTTCTTCAGTACAGAATCCACATCCAGTCGACTCACAGAAGTGACCTTCTCTTTCATGGACGCGTTCGATGACAGAATCTCCCTTTGTCCCATACCATAATGTTTCTCAAAACAGGTTTAACTCGCGATAATAAAACTTCCGGACGGCGCGCGCGGTGAAGTGAAAGTCATTACGGTTTCGACTGGACGCTACATCCTCACGGTTAACCAAAAGATTTCGATAAGCTGGCTTTTAATTATTATTATTATTATTTACTTTCTCGCTAAACTTGAACCAAAACAATTCCAACATTTTTCTCAGAGCCGGTCAGAACCAGACTAACGCCGAACTTGTTTCGAGAGTGTGTGAGAAGCTCCAGGAAAAAACAGTCCAGCTGATTGACGGTCATCAGGTGGAGGAGCGCTGATTGGTCCAAATGAAATCTCAGTAAAATGCTGATTGGCTCAATTGTATCTTAAGCCCGCCTAGTAACTGCGTATAATTGGTTGCTCACCTCACGACTGCTTTCTGATTGGTTGCTTGACCCTAACTCCCACCGCACAGGCTTGAGCACGTGACTTCACGAGAACGACAACTCAGTTTTAAAACGTAGACGCAACATAAAGAAACAGATTCAAACATATAGATTCTGATGTAACACAAACACACACACAGCTTCCCTATAATCAGTAAAACAGCGCGTTTATCTTGTTAATTTTTTCGTATCCCGGGTTGGAGATTTAAATGCTGAGGTAAGAGAGCTGACGTAACTCATACGTCACCGTTGTAGTCTTCACGACTTTAAAGGAGCAACTAACGGTTTTTTTCATTTATCCACACAATTATACCAAGAATAACCTAATGAATGTTCGCATACAAACATGAGAAAAAAATAAATAATGAAAAGATTTAATGCGTATCCTCATCACCACTGACTGAGAAAACCGATAAACACTGATCTCTGGCCCAGAATTCTTGTTTGTGATTGGCTGAGACTTCTGTCAGTCATATATAGACGTCCTAATGTCCAGGAGGCGGAGCTTCGTGAACATGGGGTGGTTATTTCACAAAAGAAAGAAAATGTTGTGATTATGGGATCCGATCTAATCCATGATGAAGTAATGGTCGTGATTCTGGGGCGAATCCTCCTCTTTTCAGCTCACCGCAGTGCTGTGTGTCGTCTTGTTTGAACAGATTCGAGTCGAAGAAATGATTAAACTGCCACAAAGAAAAACATTTTCACAGGAGTATATCACATAAAATTTCACAACAAACAACAAAAAGCAAGAGGGCAGGATAAACAGGGGTGATTAGTGATTGGTATAAAGTTAAGAATAAATATTTGTCATTTGTGACCTGAAAAAAAATGCAATCTCAACATCACTAAATGATATGAAATTCTTTACCAGTTTGTTTCAATATGTAAAGCTGCTTTGCGACAATGTCAGTTGTAAAAAGCGCTATACAAATAAAACTGAAATAAATAGAATTTAAGTTGGTATATGGTATATACTATTTGGTAAATAATGCAATCTGATTGGTTGGTCAGGATAATTACCAATAATGCACCTGAGGCTTGGGGGATGTTGCAGAATATTCATTTTTGTTCCACACCCCCCCCCCCGAGCCTGAGGTGCAGAAATGTGTTAGTAAAAACTACCACTCAAGCACAATCACATGAAGTTTATGGCTTATGGATTTTTTTTGGATTCATTTATGTATTTTTTTTAACTCATGATGGACACAGATGAGCTCCCAGTGCAGACAGGTGCACAGTAGGGCCTAAGAGCTTTGAAACGGTTTCCCTTTAAAGCCTTTTCATGTGGTGGTGGTACTGCGCGAGGAGAAACATAATGAAAAAAGTGATAATGATGATGGTGCCTGCTCTAGTGCCCGTGACTTTGATTCGAGCATTATCTACTCGGAATAATGATTTACGATCCCAAGATATCAGACCAATCAGATTGTGCCTTTCCCTTATAGTATATTCGAATAAACATTATCCACCTCGCAAACTCAGGATAATGCCTAAATCCAAATGGTGATATTAAAGCTCAGTTAAAACATCTAAGAATGAAATTATGAAATCTTAGAAATTCAGTAAAATGCCACCCACAGAAAGCTGTGCAATATGGCCTTTAGATTATGAAAGATTTCTTTAAGGGAGTTTCAGCGGATGCTTTAATGAAACGTGTAAAAATCTCATGTTGGCTTCCTTTTGTTACGATCCTATATAGTATACAGTATACTAAAACTATTCACCTCAGGCTCAGTGGATATCTCTGAATCGTCCCCGTTATTTATTTATCAGAGCTGTTGTTCAAGGTTCTCGTTGGTCAGAAAGCTTTTCAGTATAAAAATCAGCTGCTGAGTGAAAGACTGTTTATATCTGCTATAATGAAAGGATTCGTCACATGTTAATGTTAAATAAATAAATAATATTATATTATACAAATGAATATTGTGAAGAATTTGTATGCACACACACACGGAATAAACAGTTCAACAAATCAGTTGTGCTTTTTTTTATTAAAAATGATATAAAAATGCTACAATGCACATATAAAATGTTTTTACGCTCTACTCTAGATTTATATCATACTTACAAATGAAACTGACGTAAAGCAGAGAGGAACTCCATCCACTCCCATTAATGTACTGGAATTCATATTATTATTACCTTCAATTTATTTATTTATAAGAATTGGTTTCAGAATCGATGAGATCGTAATCAAAGTTTTTGTAAAAGGAAGACGTTAAGCCGACCCACCCCACCCCACCCCACCCGTTCCGACGGTCAGAAATACAAAGGAAACGTCAATACTGTACTTTAAACACTTTGTGCATAGGAAGTGTTACTGTATTGCGACACTCGATGCATAGGATCCAAGAGTGCGTTCAGACAGCACGACATCAGATTCAGGATCGTTTTTATTTTTACCTGATCAGAGACTTTATAATGATGAAAGGCAGCTGAAAACAAATCTGAATTAGGATCGCTTTAGATCGGTGGATGTGCACGAAAGAAAAGGAAAGAATTTAAGAATGCATCCCCACTGATCGTAAAGCCTTTAAAACACTATCGAATGAACTGATAATACACCTGATGTCAAAAAATGTACTGGCGGTAGAGGGATTTGGGGCGAATCAGGCCCAGTGAAGTCTCTTCTGCCCTGAGTTTGACCATAGCCAACACTCAACATGTAAAATCTGCAACAAATAAATACAAATAAATTAAAAAAAAGAGTCACTATATAGAATGGGACGGCCCCATTATTCTTCATTTGTCGATAAAACAAATATAAGAACACTATGAGCTCTAAGATTCAAACACAGGCTGAAGATTTGCCCAGATACTGATGGGAGAAATACACCAGGTGCCAAAATGCACCTAAACATGTGCTACAATAATAAAAAAATTAAAATAATAAATCATGCATTGCTGGATTACTGCCATTTCTGAACCCTGACAGGAATAATAATAATAATATTAATAATAATAATATAATAATAATAATAATAATAATAAAAAAGGTGATGTTGATAATTGATTAGCGAATCCGTTGACGTTGAACCCCATGATGAGTGCACTGTAACAGTTAACAAGCAGAATCTTAAAATTGTAAAAAATATAGATTTATAACTTTACAGTTTTCATCTTTATGAAAATATCTTTCTTTCTTTCTTTCTTTCTTTCTTTCTTTTCCCCCGTATGCATCCGGTTCTCCGGTTCTGCTCTCCATCCTGTATGTAGTGTCGGTAATGGACGCAAGAAAGAAATAAATTAAAAAAACCATACAGTTAAGGGTACGCAAAAAACAAAACAAAACAGATAACTGGTCCGCTCACAAAATCAAGGCCATTCTTCAGAGGACACACGCACACACACACACACACCTTTCCCTGAAAGGACCGCAGACTGAACTTCCACAACAGGTAGGGAAAGACGAGGAGGAAAGAGCGTGCTAGTCTGGAAGTCGACTCGCGTCTAAGAGCCGACGATGATCTCCATGATGTGGTCCAGTTCGTTCAGGTCGGAGCGGCAGTTTGATGCCGGGTTTATAGATGGCGGCGTATGAGAGGGACTCAAACCGTCCAGCAGGTCGTACGGACCCATTTTCGGCGCCGTGCTCTGAATGCCTGTCAGCATGGTGTCGAGGTCGTAATACGACGCGTCCACGTCTGAGAACAACTCCTCCAGCGCCGAGTCCGGACCCGAGGCACCATTCTTGATCTCAAATGTCCCAAAAACTTGACCCATCGCCTTCGGATCCTGTCTGGAGGAGCTTTCCTCTTCGTCCTCGTCGTCCTCGTCTTCGTCGTCGCCGTCGTCTCCTGGTCCGAGCCTGGAGCTTTCGCAGGAGTCCTCGCTCGAGTCCCAACAACGGCTCGAAGTCTCCGAGAGACACACGTCAGAGGCAGAGTCGTGCACCGAAACCGAATACAGCGTCTCATCCGCCACCACCTCCTCCTCGCGGCTGATTCCTTCGTAGCTGATAACCGAGAAGAGCTTCGGCTCGGCATCCTGCTCCCTTGACCTGCAGAGAACCTCGGTAGCCACCAGGCGCTCAGGAGGACCCTGGGTCCCACCACAGAAGGCCTCGGTGACCACCCAGCTGCCGTCGTGGGTCATTTCCTCCTGGATCTGACGCACCGTGTTGGCGATGAGCACCGAGCGGCACAGGTTAGGTTCCACTAACATGTGGCACAGCTGGAGCTTGATGAGCGACATGTCCAGTAGAGACTGGCGCTGTAGACTATACGAGGAGGACACCTTGGCACCGGCCAAATTCTCATCCGACATATCATCATCATCATCGCTGGGAAACTTGCGCTTGGTGCCTTTGGAGAACATGTCTACCCTGGAAAGGAAAGAGAGTGTCAGAGTCATGGATTTAACGCTTCTGATGATGTAATCAAACAAAATCAACGGGGAAAATCATCCATCATGTGGAAAAAGAGACGGCAGAGCAAGCATACTGAAACGGCAGGACAGGAAACAGGATACTGTCACAGGTTAACAGGAAGTCAACAACTCACTTGTGTGTGTTTACAGAAGTTCCTGTAGCTGCTATCCAACTATCTCAAGGCTACCCGAGGGGTGTAGCCCGGCGCTTTAACCTCAAGCCAAAAACCTGTTTATGTTACTATTATTGCGCCATAGCCCAGTACTTTCCCCGCCCACAACATGCTGCACTGCTATAGACCCCCCCCCCAGATGCCTGACCTACAGATGAACCAATGAGAATAAATCCAATTAAGGCCAAAATGGAAGTTTTGTAGAAAGCACGAACTGCAGCGAGAGCATCAACGCCGCGGGTGAACGCAAATAGAATTTTAGTTTTTATTTTGATCTATTCGTAATTTAGCTAACAGGTAAGTTAATAAAATACATCTATAGCAATTTAATACCGCCACATATATTTTTACTTACACCAATAACGTACCATGATTAACTTAACTGCTAGTTTGGTTCAGCTAGCTTATCTGTTGTAACTAGCTAGAACTTAGCATAGTTTCTGCACTAGCTTTCTTATAAATAAACATTTAGACACAAAATACAAAAATAGCATGGAGTTAAATGTTTACATCAGAGTTTCTAATGGACTATAAGAGAAACCTTGATACGACCTTACGCCCCGGTTAGCCTCGTCTGGCCCATGGGTTATCGTCAGGGGCCAAAATCCTCGGGCTTCTGGCCTCGATCAAGCCCCGGGAGTGCCAACGGAAATGGGAAAGATCCTATCGTATACTGTCGGACGAATATACAAGATGAAACAACAGCGTTTCATGATTAACGACCAAAACAAAATAAAAATTGCAACTAAAACAACCACATCCTACAACACGAGTACAGGACACAAACATAAACATGTACTCGACATGAAATACCACAAACACGGGACTGATGCACCACAACCAGAAAACACCGCCATCTTTACATGGAACTATTACCTTCAACTACAGGATCCGCCTTCAAAATAATGGAGAAAAATTATTTTATTTGGTTCAGACACGAGCCTGAGGACAGGACAGCGAGGAAACGCTCTCGGAGATGATACGAGGAACCGTTCAGAGGAACAACAGCATAAATATTGAAAACACAGAATGAAGTTTACAGCTCAGGGCTGCAGCGTTTCAGCGATGTGTCGCGGGGCGGAGCCGATCTGATTCATCTTATTTTTCTGGTGCCAGCCGTGCAATAATCATTCAACTTATCCAATGACAATATCAAGAATTAACGATGGCTTTCCACCAATCGGAAACCAGTAAAATCTCTCGTTATTTGCCAAGCAAACTCGGGCTGGATGAATTCAAACCATGGTTATAAAAACTCACTCACTGAGTTGGAAAGCCCAGAAATACACAAAATATTGTCCCAAAAATACAAAGAAAGCTGTTAAAAACGCAAAAATAAGCCACAAAAACCTGGTTTTAGTTTACTTTTCTAATGTTCCTGTATAGTTTATACTATAACACTTAACCACCTCAAGCTCAGTGGATACCAAAGAATAGCCACAATTTACCAACTCGAACAATTATTCCATAAAATCGAGTTGTACACTGAGAGCTGGCGCAGCGTCACATAGCACCAAGTCAGCTATTGGCCGTAAATGATGGGATTGAGTTGAATATATGTTTTATTATATCTACAGCCACAGGATCAGGAGAAACGTATTCATCATTTTATTCAAATTTTATTCACACTTTGTGGACTCACACCTCATTGGCTTAACAAACCAAAACAACTGACAGTAAACTGACAACAACAGTCACTCCTGTGAAAAATTCTACTGTAATAATAATAATAATAATAACAATAGTAATGATAATAACAATGATGATGATGATGATGATGTGTAGTATAATGATGTAGTGTAAGAGGAATAAAAACACGTTACAGGAAAATAATCATCTCCTGGGTGGCATCAGAGATCAGTGACTTCACACCATCGGTGATTATTTTATTATAGAAACAAAACAACACACACAGTTTTATACCTTATATGATTAAATGATTAGGAACATCAAACATTCCTTTAGTATTTTTATAACACACACACACACACTCACACCGCAACAGATTCATTAATGTAATTGATTTCATGTTTAGACCGGAGACATAACATAAGGGAAAAATCTTTAATATCACACACACACACACACCTCTAACCCGACAGACCATCACACGTTATTCAGACACCCTGGAGAGGGTTGGGGTGAGGGAGAGGGGACAGGGGCGTGTCGCCTACCTGAAGCACGAGTGACATCCCAGCGCTGTAGAGACACAGACCAGAGCGCAATCTGACACAGAGCACAAAACTCACAACTCATCCAATCTCACTCAAATTCAAAACTATACATGATCGTCACATTATCAATTCTACTCTCTCTCTCACACACACACACACACACTCACACCTTATTTTAATACAAATTAGTTACATCTTTAGTATAATATATATATATATATATATATATATATATATATATATATATCCATACTACTCTACTTTATCATTAGTACACCATCCTACAGTATTTATATTACTTATAATAGTTTACCAAATATACTGTTTCAATTGATTGATTCTTTACTTCTGTTATCATCTTGAAATTTGTTCTGGACCTCCATCACTTCTACTACCTCAGTGTGTCTAGTATTTTATTTCTATGGCTCCTGTATGTGTATGTGTGTATATATAAAATTGCTTTTTAAATTGCACATTATATGTTTGTTTTGTTGTTATGACAATCAAATTTCCCTCGGGGATTAATAAAGCCATCTATCTATCCATTATAAGTTAGGAGGGCGTGGCGTGGTGTAGGGGGTGTGGCCATGTGTGATCATTATTCAGGGTCATGTGACCCTGTACTTTGTCCTGTGCTAGAAACTCAATAACTACTTATAACACCTGCCTGGATGCACCACTTCTCCAAAACGCCATTTTAATCATTTTCTTCTTTATACTTTTAATTATTCTACATTTTTAGATGAGCCAGTTCTTACTGAAACAGCTTTAAAGAAAAGAAAAGGCATCAACCTCTGAAGGATGTCGTGCAAGCTGTACCACACAGAGTCTGACAGGTTTACGGTGGGGTTCCTACGGGTAAAAAGTATGTGCACTCCTGACCATCACATCAACTCCTTCGATCTTCTGGGAAGGCTTTCCACTAGGTTTTGGGGAGCGGTGCTGGGAATTTGTGTTCACTCAGCTACGGGGCTTCAGAAAGGAGATCTGGTGTAGATGCCCTGGTGCCCAAAAGGTGTTCTGGGTTGAAGTTGAGATTAGGACACTCAAGTTCTTCATAGCAGAACAATATTTATGCGTCTTAGTCCTAGTAAAGGAGGATGATACTGCTACAGCCAGGCAAAGACGTTCTATACAATTATTTTCTTTAAATGTCGCAGAAGAACCACATGAGGGTATGATGGTCAGGGGTGCACATACTTTTGACCACATGTGTATGTAAGGTCATCGTTACAATCGAGTGCGCACACACAGACCTAAAAAATATTACTGACACACAATAATTACATTGTCCACGTCTGTGCATCTCAATTCTACACACCGAGAATCCTGCCATAAACCGCAATCAACTGATTTTCACGGTGACTGGCTGGTCTCACATATTTCTGATTCTGAGACGGTTCCTATACTTCCGGCGCAAGTAATCGCGTCAGTCGCACACATGCATATATGACATCACAGCTGCGAGCGTGCTTAAGGCCACAGTCTAACACTTTTAGTGTAATCAGAATACCTTTTTTTTTTAATTGTGAAAATAAATTTTGTATTTAGGAAAGGTGGTTTTTGTCTGTATATGCTGTCAGTTATCACTGTTCAACATTTAACTGAACCTCATCACAACTTCCTGTTAGACTTTCAGAATAACCTGTGATGACCAGAAGACACAGAACACAACATAATTCTGAATAAAGTCATGTGGCACCATTTATTTCTGGTATTATATCAGAACACAGAGAATAGAACCACCTCCATCTATCAGGATTATTAATAATAAATCTCACTAAATACCATTTAATATCTGACATTTATTAAACAGTCTCATCCTCACACTAAAATAAATGGGGAATTCTTTTGCGACAACCACATGACGTCATTGCGTGAGTATTCTTCAGACTCCGCCCCCACTTCCGGCCTGTCCCCCTCCCCCACAGCCCTGACGTGGCCGGTGACTGGGCTAAGCTAGCGGTGTACAAAACACTCCAAAAAACAGTTAAAAGCATCACAAATGTAAACATTTTACAGTACACCACACGTACCGGTATCCGTTTTAATTCCTAAACATGTCCTCAAGTTATATACAGTGTACACCAGTGTTTAAAACGCCCGAAAGCCCAGTTAGTTCGGGCTAGTGAGAAAACGACAAAGATGGACGCCATTTTGGATATTTCACGCCAGCTCTCGTGACGGGATGTTAAGCGGAGTATTTGTGTTGTTTTCTATCATTGTACTAACTGTAAACAGGACATTTCGTGCCTGTGAAGATTGTAGGCTGATTAACTACAGTTTACACAAGCAACGGGGTGTAGAATGAGTGAACCGAACGAGTATATCCGGCTAATGTTGAACCCGAGAGGGAGCGCGAGTTGCTACTTCCGCAAACACGCCGCTATTCGAAATCGACCGCGCGGTTCAGTATGGCGTCTCGTGCGCTCCGCCGGAAAAATGAAATAAAATGAAAGGCAGGTTTGCGCGCGCGAGCCGAGGAGGACGCCGGGATCAGAACGTACCTGGTCTGAGTTTAGTTCTTTGGTTGATGAGCGTCATGCGCGGTTGTGTAGGCCGGCGGCGGTGTTAAAGGTGCAGCTCCACTCGCTCGGCCCCTCCGGTGTAGTGAGCTAGTGAGCATCCGGCACGCAGGCAGAGCTGATGGGGGCGGAAACTTTCAGCTGCCTGGACAGCAGGCCGTCCGTGCATCTGCACAATCCCGGGTACCCCACACAAAGCCCCGGGGAGAGGGGGGCACGGTGGGGGGGCTCTGTCCTGTCCTGCCCTGCCCTGCATCTTTAATATGAAATCAAAATGGAGTTTCACAGAGTTTTATACATCCTTATATCATTTCTACATCTTTATAGAATTTCTACATCCATATATCATTTCTACATCCTTATATCATTTCTACATCTTTAAAGAATTTCTACATCCTTATATCATTTCTACATCTTTATAGAATTTCTACATCCTTATATCATTTCTACATCTTTAAAGAATTTCTACATCCTTATATCATTTCTACATCTTTAAAGAATTTCTACATCCTTATATCATTTCTACATCCTTATATCATTTCTACATCTTTATAGAATTCCTACATCTTTATAGAATTTCTACATCCTTATATCATTTCTACATCTTTATAGAATTTCTACATCCATATATCATTTCTACATCCTTATATCATTTCTACATCTTTATAGAATTTCTACATCCTTATATCATTTCTACATCCTTATATCATTTCTACATCTTTAAAGAATTTCTACATCCTTATATCATTTCTACATCCTTATATCATTTCTACATCTTTATAGAATTCCTACATCTTTATAGAATTTCTACATCCTTATATCATTTCTACATCTTTATAGAATTTCTACATCTTTATAGAATTTCTACATCCTTATATAATTTCTACATCTTTAGATAATTTCTACATCTTTATGGAATTCCTACATCTTGATATCATTTCTACATCCTTATACAATTTCTACATCCTTATACAATTTCTACATCGTTATAGAATTTCTACATCTTTATCATTTCCACATCTTTGTAGAATTTCCACATCTTTGTAGAATTTCCACATCTTTGTAGAATTTCTACATCTTTGTAGAATTTCTACATCTTTACAGAATTTCTACATCCTTATATCATTTCTACATCCTTATTTCATTTCTACATCGTTATAGAATTTCTACATCTTTATACAATTTCTACATCTTTATATCATTTCTACATCTTTGTAGAAATTGTATATCCTTATATCATTTCTACATGTTTATAGAATTTCTACATCTTTATAGCATTTCTATATCCTTAAACAATTTCTTCATCTTTATATAATTTCTACATCTTTATGCAATTTCTACATCTTTATATCATTTCTACATCCTTATACAATTTATACATCTTTGTAGAATTTCTACATCTTTATAGAATTCCTACATCTTGATATCATTTCTACATCCTTATACAATTTATACATCTTTATTGAATTTCGACATCTTTGTAGAATTTCTGCATCTTTATAGAATTTCTACATCTTCATGGAATTTCTACATCTTTACAGAATTTTTACATCTTTATATCATTTAAACATCCTTATATCATTTCTACATCTTTATATCATTTCTACATCTTTATATTTCTGCATCCTTAAATCATTTCTACATCCTTATATCATTTCTACATCCTTATATCATTTCTACATCCTTATATCATTTCTACATCTTTATATCATTTCTACATCCTTATATAATTTCTACATCCTTATATAATTTCTACATCCTTATATCATTTTCTACATCTTTATATCATTTCCACATCTTTTAGAATTTCTACATCTTTATAGAATTTCTACATCCTTATATCATTTCTACATCTTTATATCATTTCTACACCTTTATAGAATTTCTACATCTTTATAGAATTTCTACTTTATAGAATTTATTCAGCTTTATAGAATTTCTACATCTTTACAGAATTTCTACATCTTTACAGAATTTCTACATCTTTATATCATTTCTACATCCTTATATCATTTCTACATCTTTATCATTTCTACATCTTTATATCATTTCTACATCTTTATATCATTTCAACATCCTTATATCATTTCTACATCTTTATATAATTTCTACATCTTCATATAATTTCTTCATCTTTATAGAATTTCTACATCTTCATATCATTTCATCTTTATAGAATTTCTACATCTTTATAGAATTTCTACATCCTTATTCAATTTTTACATCTTTATATCATTTCTACATCTTTCTGGAATTTATACAGCTTTATAGAATTTATACAGCTTTATAGAATTTGTACCTAATTTTCAAAATTCATCATGTATTCTGTCAAAAAAATTACCAACACATTCCCCTTAATGACCCCAAATAATTTTTTTAATAATGCAGGCAGAACGTATATATA
>JBCNYH010000017.1:800681-819034 GCA_039654325.1 Tandanus tandanus | reverse complement strand
ATCCCCACAACGTTACTGGCCTTGCAGATCAGTTTGTTCAGTCTGTTTGCATCTGCAACCCTCAGCCTGCTGCCCCAACATGCAACAGCGTAGAGGATGGCTCTGAGCAGTGTTCGGCGGATGTTAAATGACCTTAACCACCTCAAAAAATAGAGACGGTTCTGGCCCTTCTTGTAAAGTGTGGTAGTGGCTATTAAAGGCAGTAGTAAAAAGAATTACTATAAGAATTCAAAAACACACATTTGTAAGACAATAGTGCAATAGCACTGGAAGAGAAGTACAGTTATCAGAGGTATGGGGTATGAGAAGTACTTATATAACTCAGAGTTAGTGCACTGGGGACAAAGTGATTCAGCCTCCTCCTCCTTCCTGTAATTATTGTCCTTTTGTCATTTTATTTCCTCTTCCTTCAGCCCTCATTTCCTGCACAAGCCCGTTTCTCACTCCAGTCCAGGTACTGGTGATGAACCATTAAACTGGTTTTCCAACACCCGATGAACACACAAGAAAGGGACCAAGAAGTTAAAGGGCCTGGCTCACCTTTCCCAGAATCCTCTATGATAATGGTGTGTGTAGGGACTTTTTACTGGCATCTCAGCAACTGGAGTGAAACATCAAAGCATGTATAAATTTTTATGATATATAATTTATTCTCTGATCTGATCAAGCTATTTATCAGACACTTTATGTCTTAAAGACAGAGAGAGATGAGGTAGACAAGTAGAAAGCGTAGTGTAATGTTTGTAATATGGGTCATCACGCCACGCCACCTTTTTCCAGACCTGTCTAGCAGTGGAGGGCAGAGAAGGGACACACTCGTACTGTACATCCACTCATTCTTTGGCATGCTGCCAACCAGCTGGTAGAGGAGGTGCTTGGGAAGAAATGGGTGGAGTATACAGCGCCACAGAAATTCACTGGTAATCGCGTCGTAATAGATTATTGACAGGCACATATTCTTGTCAGTCACCTATCATGCTTTTATCTGGTTGTTTCAGGTGAGCTGATAGGTACTGAATACCTGTACAGCCAAACCAATGCTGTGATGGACGAGAGATAAGGGAGCCCTCACAGCCTTATATGTAGATGTGGAGGATCTAGCTGTTCCCCCTCTGGACACATTAGCTCGGACATCATCCTGGTCCACCCTCAGGACCAGGCTGGAGCCCATCTCAGCTGACACTGGGCAAAGCCGGGGTACACCCTGAACAGCTCGCCAGACCATCACACACACAACCATTCACACTCACAACTAGGGGCAATTTGGAACAGCCAAATAGCTTACTGTGCATGTCCTTGGACTGTGGGAGTAAACCGGAGTATCTGGAGGAAACCCATGCAAGCATGCAACCTCCACACAGAAACGCCCAAGCCCAGAACCAATCGAACCCAGGACCTTCCTGCTGTGGGGTGGACATGCTAACCACTGCGCCACCATGCCGTCCCTCATACGTCGTCAGAAAATAATTCAGATACATCCAGCAAAAAAATGAAATATTGAAATGTTTCTGCAGAATTGGTTGCAATGTGTGGACAAAAATTGTGGTGTTTTTTTTTTGTTCCATGTTTCATGCCATGCCATCACTGAAGTATCAACTCAAAGTGTAAATAGTACAGTAGTGCCTGCAATAAAGATCTTACATTCAAATTTATATCCAGAGTAGAAATTCCTGTTTTTCTTACTTTGTGGACTGAGAATCGCACATCAATGCACGGTTCCGCGCGTAACCAGTGGCATCCACACCCGTTACCATTCAAAACCGACCCATTTCTCCTGTGCGGGGTGTACAATCGAGTTCCTCCTGAAGTGGATTTATTTCACACATAGTCGAGCGCTAATTAATTTAAACAAATGGGATGAATTTGGAGTCCATACGGATTTCTTCCTGTTTGTTACTAATAAACGTGCAGTGATGTGCAGGAGGTAGTTCTCTCACGGTCTCTGCAACAATGGTTCATGAATTTATGGTGAATTTCAAGGGAAATAAACTGGACTACACTGAAATTTGAGGATTGTGAATGTCACACTTTATGGTCCCTGGTTCAGAGAATGAGCGCTAGGTTTATACAGAATTTCATCACTGATGATCACATGATACAATTCGACTCCATCCTCATCTGATCAGAAACTCACTTCCACTTCAGACTCAGTTCCAGCGCATTGCTTTATTAACAATCATAAAAACAAAGCGTACATTTCCGTAGGGGACTCGCTCTAAAAAGGCTACCGTTTTCTCTCAAAATACCTGATAGCGCAAATTATATTCAAAAAGGCACAAACAATAAAACAACAAGCAGGAAAATGAACAAGACCAAAATCTAGAACAAGAAAGAAAAAAAAACCAACAGGGGGAGGGGGATGAAACCGTTCCATCCACCCGAGCAAGATTATATAAATACACGTATACACGATTTCAGACAAACATCACAGTAGAAAAAAAAAAATACAGGTGCCCATCTCTCAGATCGCGTTAGAGCGTGGAAATAAACGCGGGGGATGCGTCGACGAGAACGCACACGAAGGAAAAAATTAAAATTTACAGACTGAGTTAAGAGCACAGTGTGGTGCAGTTTCATCCTCTGCGTGTGTGTGTGTGCGCGTGTGTGTGAGACGGTGCCTGAGCTTTCAGGAATAAATACAGCGGAAATAAAACATGAAAAAATGAAAAATGGGCCAAGGTTGAACTTTGAGCTCTTTCTCGTGCACACGCGTGCACACACACACACACACACACAGTGTAGAAGAGATTTCAATTAAAGTCATTCAGACTATGCATGCTATAAAGGCATACTTATATGTAACTTAACTTTAACCAACTGTAAAAACACACACACACGCTAAAATGGGGCTTATGTTTTAGTTTTTGCTTTAGTCTTTTTTTTTTTTTTATAGTGTTCCGTCTGTACAATGCTGCGGAACAAGATCAGTCTTAAAATCTAAAATAGGGAAATTGTGTGTGTGTGTGTGTGTGCATCCAACATGTCACAGGATTGCAAAGCACAGAAATCTGAAATTCTGATTCACATAATTAACATCGCGACAAACCCACACGCTAATCTAAAGGTACGAACGCCGGGGTCCGAAGACGGCGCAGCAGACGCGTGCCATTAATCGTTTAAGAATATTGCGATATCCAATGCCTACAATATCGTCAGCATGGTGTTCAGATAATGGGAATTTTTGTCTGGGGTATGTGTGTGTGTGTGTGCGCGTGTGAGAGAGAAGACAGAGTAAGAACAGCCATCTTGGGAGAAACGTGAAGGCAGCGTTGGGCTGGTCGCAGGTCAGTGGAGATCAGACACAGTGACTATATCGAAGGTTTTATCACGAACACACAGACGGCGGCGGCACGTGCCTACTTCACAGCTAGTTCGAGGCACTACGATATCCGCTCATGAAGCCTCTACTTGAACGTTTATTTTGTTTTGTTCGAGCTGGGCGTTAAAATGAAAAGTTAATAATCATATGGAGTTAAAGACGTCCATCCGAGGAAGGAGGAGCTGAAAAGCCTGGCAGTCGTCGTAGATCCACTGACTAAACACACTAGAAATGTACAGATGACTTTTTTCTTTTTAAAGTTACAGTATCGGGACGTCCTTCATCCCACGCCGCGTGTGTTTTCTGCTGATGCTGAAACCATCCTCCTGTAGAAATCCCACGTGTCCCTTGCTCGCTCTCGGGAGTCTATTGTTTATTTGTTTACCACTCCGCGTCTCCGATGGCTTTGGAAAAAACATAATCCCGTCCGTTCAGGTTCATGATCCCGTCCTTCAAGTGGAATTTCCATTTGTTTTTACTTCTGTGGATCTGCAGGTGAGAATAAAGAGCGGGTCAGTGCAGGACACGGACATTTCCACTCAGAGTACGGCGACACTTTAAATCGTCTCTCTCGCCGGCCCGGGGTCATGATTAAACTCCACACTGAATAATCTTTCATCTGAAAGGAGCCGTGCCATAATTTTTTTGCAATGAATGTTGGGAACACTCCCGATATTTATTACACAGCCTTTCAGCTCGTAAATACAAAGGAATTTAAACAGAGAGCAGATTGGAACATAAACTTTTTGAAATCTTGTTGGGCTGAACGGTTTCCATAAGATTGAAATACGGCTACAAACTCCTTAATTGGTTACCATACCACACCTCTTTATTTATAAAGCACTTTAAAAACAACAACAACAACGCTGCCCAAAGTGCTGCACAGTAAAACAGAATTAAAAGACGACGGGCCGTAACAAAAAGTCCAAGAAATAAGACATACAATCAGTCAATGTCTCACGCTGGGTTGAAGGCCAGGGAGTAGAAATGGTTGTTTAAAACAAATTCATTTCTATTCACCAAATTTGCATTTACATAAATGTCTGTGATGTGTTTGATAACACCATTAAAGCTACCCATTCATAGTGAAGATCCTGTCTGTGTTTTATCTTCCGTTATCCAGAGCCTATGATTTTCAGTGATCGCAGAAAAAGGACAGAAATTGCAGAATTTGGAAAATGAAACGGAAACGGACACAAAGATAGACTTTTTAATAGTGTATTAATAGCGCGTGTATATAAGCAGTGGTACTATTGGTGTACTGCTAGGGTGGTCCTTAAAATGAGGTAAAAATATTTGACTTTTGACAGGTCTCACCCCCAGAAAGTGCTCCCTTGGTCATAAAAACACTCCATGCAAAGTTTTAATCATTTATTTTAATATTTAAAGGTAGCTCAATAGACATTTATTTTACATATACTATTTTTGTAATATATATGTATATACACATCTACTTGTTCCGGGGTCGGGTCGCGGGGGCAGCAGCCTAAGCAAGGGGTCCAGACGTCCCTCTCCCCAGCCACTTCCTCCAGCTCTTCCGAAGGGACGCAGAGGCGTTCCCAGACCAGCCGAGAGAAGCAGTTCCTCCAGCGCGTTCTGGGTCGACCCCGGGGTCTCTTCCCAGTTGGACATGCCCGAAACACCACACCAGGGAGGAGTTCGGGAGGAATTCTAATCAAATGCCCGAGCCACCTCAACTGGCTCCTCTTAACGCGGAGGAGCAACGGTTCTACTCCGAGCTCCTCCAGGATGACAGAACTTCTCACCCTATCCCTGAGAGAGAGCCCTGTCACCCTGTGAAGGAAGCTCATTTCAGCCGCCTGTATTCGCGATCTCGTTCTTTCGGTCACTACCCAAAGCTCGTGACCATAGGTGAGGGTAGGAACGTAAATTGACTGGTAAATTGAGAGCTTTGCCTTCCGGCTCAGCTCGCTCTTCACCACGACGGGCCGGTACAAGCTCCGCTTTACAGCAGAGGCTGCACCGATCCGCCTTTTGAACTCCTTCACTTGAACTCCTTCACTTGGGGCAGGACCTCATTCCAGACACGGAGGGTGCATTGCACCCTTTTCCGGCTGAGAACCATGGGCTCGGACTTGGAGGTGGTGATTCTCATCCCGGTCGCTTCACACTCAGCTGCGAATCGCTCCAGTGAGAGCTGGAGGTCCCGGCTCGATGAAACCAAAAGGACATCATCATCTGCAACAAGCAGAGACGAGATCCTATGGCCACCAAACCAGAACCCCTCTAGACCTTGACATTCTATCTATAAAAATTATGAACAGAACCGGTGACAAAGGGCAGCCTTGGCGGAGTCCAACCCCCACTGGAAACGAATTCGACATGTTACCAATGTGGACCAAGCTCTGGCTCCGGCAATACAGAGACCGAACGGCCCGTAGCAAACGGGTCCGGTATTCCATATTCCCGGAGCACACCCCACAAGATAGCCCGAGGGACACGGTCGAAAGCCTTTCCAAGTTCACAAAGCACATGTGAACAGGTTGGGCAAAAACTCCCATGCCCCCTCCAGGATCCTGTAGAGTGTGTAGAACTGGTCAAGAGTGCTGCGGCCGGGACGAAACCCACATTGTTCCTCCTGAATCCGAGGTTCAACCATTCGTAAGCTCAGTGTTGAATTTTTGCTGTCTGGAAATGCTTTCCCATGCTCTTGCACAACTTGCAATAAAAACTGCAGTTGATCCTCATTCGTAGTAATAATTACTGTCGTATTCCTGAATGAGGGCCACTCCACGTTCAGCATGATCACCAAATACTCTCATGGCCTTTACACCTCTCTGTACCACCTCGAAGTCCTCCTGATCTTCCCAGGTTTCTGGGTCTTGATCCAGAAAAGTATCAGTGAGGCTCAGCTTCTGGAACAAAGTCTTTGACTTCTTTGACACAAAGTCATTTAATTGGCAGTTTTCAATTGTCTGCATGTCAGTCTGAATGCTCGTTTTAGAGTCTTCACAGCCTTCAGTCTCCTGCAGTTTGGTGGCAGCTGGTACACTGGTATAAAAAAATGCTAGTGCAACAAGTTCTTCCGATAGGTACCACATGTGGCCAGCCATCTTGTTGCAGCAGCCTTGGACACCTTTGGACTGGCTTGCTTGTACTTTATCAATGACTTCACAAGACTGAGGTCATTTCTTGGGGCAGAAGTGGCATGAGGAGCTGTCATCCAGGTTTCGATACACTTGAATGCAGAAGACAGCCACTTCTCTGATACCTTTTTGCTCTTTCAATGTCAGCTTGAACTGACTCCTAAAGAGCCACACTTTCAAACTGTACCTCACCGTGGACGTCCATCTGGTTTGGTGCATCGCTCCAGAGGACAGTTTAGTCTAAGGAGACTCACCTGACAGGTATCCGAGTCAGAAAGAACATATATAGTTCCGGTACCCAGGAAAAGCTTTGATACTAGTAGTTATAACAATAACCTTTACTGTTGGTAAACAATGCAGTAACACTTTATACTAAAGTTTTATTTTTCAATCTGTACACATATTACACGATACTGCATTGGTAATAATGTTATTTGGAGCTACAGGGGCTGTATAGGGATGAACTTCAAGAGGCTTGAGCTACCTCTAAACATTAATACATTTTATTTTTATTGGACATGCGGTGTTTTTGTTTCAGTTGGAACAAATTTGAGGGGTGAGAGCATTAAACATCAAATCATTAAAAATAAGGACCACCCTGGTGTACATCCGTTACTAACCCGACGGAACGCCTTCCTGTCTCCATCTGCCCGACATTTGTTTACATTTTAGTACTGATAGTTCGAGTGGACTTTTTGAAGTCTTTAAACTAAAGGCAGTATAGATATTATTCACGGCAGCTCCTACGGAAGCCCGCCGCATGCAGGCAGTTCTGTGCAGCAGAATGAGTAAAACGGTATCCAGATGATTCTCAGCAGGACACAGTGGAGCACTGGAAGCTCTGCTCCCTCACAGCAGATTCTCAGTGCACTGACGCTATAGAAGAACCTCCATCAAAGAAATACCAAGCACGTACGGACAGACATTGTTTATTATTGTTTACAGATTATTAGCTACGGAAATGGGTCCCATCCGTCCGTCACACTTTAGTTTCCGAACATTTACTTGCCGCGCACTGAATCTCGGGCTTTCCAACTTGCTGTGCTTGTTCTATATTGGAATATTACGAAATGATCCTTTCGGCGGGTGCGTCTGGACCCCTGTGGTCTGTTTTTGTAATATTTTAACTCGTGACATGATAAATATCCGATTCCATTTTATTTCCAAGAGACACCCCACTGTACTCTGATAACATGAGAAGGGGAATTACCACTGGAATCACTACACGCATCAATACCTCAGAATAAACAGGTTTAATGACCCCCCCCTACACACCTTATCATACTGACACACGACGACGTTCTCCGTGTCGAACAGCTCCTGATCCTCCTCGTCGCTCACATCATCTCCACTGTTCAGAGGCTCCTGAAAGAACAGAGAGCAGGCGTAAGCTAAACTGGAAGATGTTATGCGTGAAAAAGGTGTTCATGCGCACACACACCTCCTCCACTTGGCCGTCCTCTCCTCCATCTTTGTCCTTGTCCTCATCTTCATCCTCATCGTATTCGTCCTCCTCATCCTCGTCCTCCTCTGATGATGTGTCTCCGGCTCCGTCCACCTGGAGCATCATGGGAGCTTGTGCCTGTTGCTGCTGCTGAGGTTGTGCTTGTGCCGTCTGTGGTTGCTGTGGAGTTTGCGTGTGTGTTTGGGGTTGTGTTTGTGATTGAGCCTGTCCTTGAGCCATGGCCGCCTGCATCACCTGAAACACACACAGCACTGATTCTGGGTTCTGATTGGTCCGCTGCTGATTACTAGCTACAGTGATGGAGGTAAAAACAGGAACGTGAGCTTTAACTGTACCTGATGATGTAAAATCTATAAATAGTACAAAACACTTAAAATGATATTAATGTAATCAGCGGTGCAGTGTGGTGGTGAAAGAGGACATGGTGGTTACGGGGAGCCGGGTGTTTCGGGTACAGGTACAGTAAGTGTACTTAAGTGATCTGACCTGAGTGTTCTGCTGCACCTTATTTTGTGTGAGGACGATCTGCTGGGGCTGAATGATTACACCAGTCTGCTGGGGAAGACCACTCTGCAGTGGGGTCAACACCTGTACACACACACACTTTTCAAATGCATATCACTTTCCTAACCACTCAGTCAACTATATTTTACTTTTACTGTCATATAATACACGTGTGTGTGTGTGTGTGTGTGTGTGTGTGTGTGTGTACCTGTTGTATAACCGGAGCCTGCACTCCACTGGTCTGTAGTTGAGGCAGGACCTGCTGCTGCACCATGATTTGCTGCTGAGGCTGAATGATGTACTGAGCCCCGTTAGGAGCCCTCACCACCTGTAAGATCTGACCTAAACACACACAGCCGATGTTTTCACACACATACATATATCATATACACACACACACACACACACACAGACACATATATATCTCACACACACAGACACATATATATCTCACACACACAGACACATATATCTCACACACACACACACACACACACACACACACACACACACACACACACACACACACAGAGACATACCATATACACACACGTCATACACACACAGACATCACATACACACATATACATATATCTCTTATACACACACACACACACACACACGTCATATATACACACACACACACACACACAGTTCTTAGTGTAAGACTTTTGAACCATGATGAATATTAAGATGATGAACCTTGATTAGTGATGAGCTGTTGGTACGGTCCTACACCGGTGGGTAACGCCAAAGTCGCCGCAGTGGCAGCTGCACTCTAAACACAATACACACAGTAATTACACACAACTCATTACGAACTGTTCTTCATTTAAAAACATGTGACAGGCCCTCACCATTCCCGTAGTATTCATGTGCTGCAAGATTTTGGGGTCTGGTATGATCACCTGCTGCTGTGGGGCTGGGGAGTGGGGAGGGGGAGTACATAAAACAGATCAATATTGGAGTTGGTAAAATAAAAAAAATTTAAAAAAAGAAGGAAAACAGAACTGCTACTGATTTTTACTGATCATAAAATTGCTGACAAGTTTTTCTTTTTGTGCCTCCAGAGTGAATTTACGCTTTAAACTATTAATCTTTTAAAATATAAAGAGATGTAACTCAGTGATGTAATAACAGCAAGTACAAAAATGCTCATTCTCTGTTTTTATAGAGTTATAGTTTTTATAGTTACTGAAAGTCCTGACACTGAAACGGAAATATTTTCCACCTTTGCTTGTACATCACTAATTATACTTACTATTAAAAAAAGCATAAACAAACAACCGTTCAGACAAAAAAAATAAACGTATACATTAGGATTAAAATCAATTTACAATCAGGATTCATGTGATATATTTATAATAATTATAAATAAATCATTAAAATAAAATAAAATATTGAAATCATGTATTTTATGATCGGCCTTCAGTGTTTGGATTTTTTTTCGGTGTTTGGGGGTCCTGACCTGGCTGTGCCGGAGGGAGGAGAACCTGTTGAGGTTGTGCGGTTTGTTGGGTCTGCTGGACTTGAGGAACCTGCGTCTGTGGAGCCTGAAGAACCTGCTGCTCCTCGGTGTGGAACCCGTCCACGGCCTTCGACTGCATCAGTTTACTCTCCCACAGCTTCAGGAAAAACAAACAGGTTTAACTGCACCAATTAAAAACGGAGACGCTAACGACTTCTCATTCACTTCACAGGATGAAGTCGTCACTGCCTCTGTTTCATTTGGAGAAAGATCTCGACTGAAATGCCGGACACGACCGTCCTTACTGATCAAGATGACAACGGATTCAAGTCAGTCGTTTACAAGATATACTCCTAATCATTATTCTTATTTTACTAATGTTTTTTACTGTGTACATTTACAAACTAAAGGCAACATGACCTTCATATAACCTGCGCATCTGCAGTAAGTATAATGAACTGACAGAATTCTGCTTGAACTGAAGCCAGCCTCGTCCAGGACCTGTCAATCAAGTGTAGCCACACCTTCAAATTTTATAGAAAATAATGTTCTCAAAACTGATTTCTTTGGGGAAATTAAAATTGCTCAAATGGGTTTCGATGGAAAATAGGCTGCTTTCCATCGAAATACATAATGATGGGCAGAGCTACAAATTAGCTGCCACTAGCCAATAGGTTCCCTAGGAGTCACCTGCTATCCAAATACTTATGGCCTCTGGTGTATCCACGGCACACAATATTAGAGGTGGGAGATAAAGTTCAATAAAACCTTCATGTCCATTTTCCACCAAATTAAAGATTCAATTCAAAATCTGAAAATCGGAGTTTATGACTTTAAATATTATTTAAAAACCCAATAAACACATTTAGTTAATCTGTACGCCAGGCTACCTAATAATCTGATTACAGATGAAAGCTTTTAGGAACCCTGAGAAAACCCTGGTTACTTTTCCTCAGACTGTATACACGCAAACTCAACACTTTTTACTCAGGTGGAATTTTCCCTCTTACTGTTTTGAGCTCCATGAGAACCTGTTCGTCCACGCCTTCGTCCAGGAAGAGCTCTCGGACTTCATTAATCACGTCCTCCATCACAGTTTTATACAGTTTAGGCTGGAATGCAAATGAGAGGTGAATAAAAGGCACAGAAATTAAAATGAGATAAAAATAAATATTCTCCCACGGCGCTGCTGGATCATGATTGGTCAGAACATGTTAAATTAATGTTCTATATAAGAGTACGTTTATGTTAATGCATGTGTTCTAACATGTTACCGGTTCTGTAGTCATGGGTTTGTAGGGGTGAGTATTGATGGAAGGAGTCTCCAGTATCAGTATTTTACCAGTAAGTTTAAATAAAGTTATTTTTTTAACAAAGTTTAATGACATTTTCTGGACAGGAGACTGATTATGTTCATAAAAAGCTTAGTTTTTTCCCCTCCTTTATAAACATTTATAGTGCTAAGGTCTCAAACAGCACATGAGCACAGAGGCTGGGATTTCTGTGACCATTCTGGTGGATTTTGGAGGCATAAATGGGCGAAAGAAATATACATCTGCCTAGGCGTGCACGCTGAGTCTCTTAACCGGTGCAGCAAACAGTTCTAAAAATCCTCTAGCCACAGCAAAGACCTCTTAAACACATTTTTCAAGATCATTTTTTGAGTAACATACTTGTCCATGATGGTACAATGTACAACACGTACACTATCGGCAATAACACGGTCAATTATTGGGTATTTCTGCGTATAGACAATAATAAATAAGCTCAGAATAAGTGATTTTATGCGTCACCAATGTGGCGAACTTAATAACAAATTGCTGAATCAGTGATGTATTAGCCAATAGGACTGAGGCGAACGGCTAGAGGAAGCCTAGCGTGCCTTGCTTATTCCGGCAAAAGTTCTCGGAACACCTACAGGATAAAAAAAAAGGCAAAAAATAAAATAAAATTTAAAAAAATCTACTGTTTACCATGAAGTAATTCTGTTTATGAGAGAAGTTCTGAGGATGTTGCGTTGTCTCTGATAACGACAAACTTTCACAAGTTATTATAAGAGGATAAAACATACATCACTCTTATAGAGTTCGCTCAGACGAATAGCAGCCCCTGAGCTTCAGCGCTCGTGCAGAATAAGCGGAGTACGTTTAACCTGACTTCACTTTAATCAGACTGTAACCACGAAGCATCGGGATGCTGGTTGCTAGGATACGTGGATCTTTTAGTAACCACGTTGCAGATGCATCCATTTCTTTTTTTGGCTTGTTTGTCTACAAACTTTAAACAAAACAGGATAGTTCTTTTTACAGTAGATGGACGATGCATTACATGCATGGGGTTTTCTTTTTATGAAATTAAAAAGGGTTTTTTTAAAAGCCATGTTGACTACAGTATCATCACCTAAAACTGAAATTACAACAATCACACACTGATGCAAGCAGGTCAGGACAAATAATAAACTAAATCACAAGTGTGCTGTTCTCAGGTTTACGACCTTTTTTTCTTCTTAAATTTAACAAAAACAAAACAGACCACATTTAAGCTGGAATATAAAAGCATTACATAAATAAAGCCATGTTCAGGGTGCACGCGCGAGCCCACGCAGGTCTATTTAAAGCGCGTGCTTTGGGGGGTGGGGGTATATATATAAATATATATATGGCGCGTGAGTGTGTGACGTGTCGCGTGTAACTCCTTCCCATCTTCCCCGAGTCTATATTAGACACCGAGTATGTGAATATAAAAGCAGCCCGCGGAAAGGAGGAGACACACACACCGTGAAGAGACACACACACACCCCGTCACGGATCTACTTCTGCTCTCCGACACTCCTGGTTCCGTTTCATTTCATATCTGGGGTAGAAAAGTCAACCTTGGTGCTTCTCTCTGATATTTTGGCTGCATTCGCGCTTAACCAACATGGCGGCGGTTCAGTCACACAACAACCAGCAACATGGCGCAAAAGTGCACCTCGGCTACAGCCGAGCGCCCTGTAGGAGACTCCCGGTTTATTTCTGTCCCACAGTGAAAGTGTGAGAAATTATACTGATGATTCTACTCTAAAGGGAAGTCGCTTAAACGGCTCCAGTGCCGAATATTAGGCCAGAATGTTGAATTTCCGTCTCAAAACCGCCCAATAAACACCATGACTCAGCAACCTGAATAAACTTAATAAAGAAATCAATATAATAAATAGAGTCTAACTGTCTTTAATAAGCCGCGCTAAATTAAATGAGATTAAATGGAGATTAATAGAACAGCTGCTGTCCAGGAAGACGGTGATTTAAAATGGCCGATATCGTGTCTCTAACCTTGTTTTATTAACATCATGGGAACACCGAGAACTGTTTAGAAATCTGACTACCATCGGCAATGCTTTGACGGTGGATTACTGTGTATTTTGTTTGGTCAGTGTTCAGCGCCGTGAGTCTGAGATCGGGGTCCTTACCACTGGGTTCGAGTTGGCCGAGCTCGCCATTTTAACTACCGTAGTGTTTAAAAAACAACCACCACCACCGAGAGGAAAAAAAACAACCAGCTTAAGAACTTCAAAATCAGCTAAAATATTTTAAAAGTAGTCGACATATGCTCAGAGACGATCGATAAATAAATAAATAAATAAAGCACCCAGCTGTTTTATGATCTATATAGTGTAATCTCAGTCCCGGGCTGCTCGGTCCCAGCCGTCCTGCTCCCGTCGCCGTTCCGCCTTTATATACCGACCTGAGGATGCGCGAGACCATAGGGCACGGGCAGTAAGCGGGCTGCGCGCCAAATATCGCGAGATCTCCAAATCTCCGCGCTCTCACACGGTTCCGTTTTACTTCTCGTGCATTAGGATTGGTCGAGCAGTTTTACCCGCCCTTCGCGCTCTGATTGGTTATCGGTCCCTGCTCGAGAGCACTTCGCCGACTGTCGGGCAATACATTGAATATAATATTAATACCAGCTTCTCCACAACCAAGATCAAACATAAACATGCAGGATCAATAAATATCCATTAAAAAAAAGGAGAGGGCATGAACCCTTAGACAAAAACATACCCGTTTGTGTAATAAATAATAATAAAAAAATTAGAAAAATAAACCCACAAAAAAAATAAAAATAAATTTCATACACAAATATAAAGTATAAGCTCGGCAGCAGTGATAGGTAGACAGTGCAGTATGTCCTGTCCTGTTACCACAACCAATTTATTTATAATATGAATATCTTTGTAATATAAGTTTTGTAGAAATAAAGCCACCGTTGCGTACGTTACACAGTAATGTAACCGTTTTATGAGAAAACTGAACAAAATCCTCAGATATTTGTATCTTTTTAAACTCACCACTTGTGGAGTGTAAAATGGCACCCTAAACACTTGTGGAAGAGTTTCGAACATGCTTGGCTCTAGTAGTCAATTCTCCACGTCGGGTCAGTTTGCTAGGTCTGCCGTGCAATGCTCTACAACGTGCTATGGCTGATACAATAAGCATATTCATTTCATAAGCGTTTTTGGTCCACTTAGTGGGTGAGAACTCCAGTTAGAACTCCTGTTATATACTTATGATGGAATAAGCAAGGTAAGATGTCACAATGATGAAACATTAAAAGTAATTTCTAGCTCTCTATCACAATGTCCCATCAGTGTGTCATATGAGCCTTGACCAGATTGGCCTATTCAACAAAACTTACATGGCTTTTGCAAAGCACTCACACAGTTACAACCTTCACAACAATTTAAATGTTAAAGGCGAACGACAGCTGACCACCTAAGCACAGAAGGAAAGCAGAACGCTCATGCCATAACCCAGGTTGGAACTGGGGTTGCTGCGGCCACAACGCAGAGGACTAAACACTATACGATCGCACGCTCCCCTACAAAAGGAGGCAAAATTTTTTTTTAAATTCTCCCGAATGAAGCACGGGGTACACTCATGAATGGTCAACTGGATTGTAAGACACTTCTCATTTTCCGTTTCTACTGGTGACCTTCGCAAGCGGGCACAGCTTTTAGCCTTTTGGAAGTCCACAAACAACTTTCTCCAAAAGTCTGAATGGGCTAAGAGAGAATAAGAGGAATGTGGAACTTCTCTGCAGTTACTCGGGGGGAAAAAACTTGGGCTGCTTTGGCCACAAAGGAAAGTCACGATCACTGAGCGATGCAGGCTGCGAACGCACCGATCACTTAAAAAAATTCTGTAAAAAACAGTTGTTAGCTAAAAGAAGGGAACTAGGACTCAGGCATAGCTCGATCTCGCTTAGATCAATGCGCTGATTACATTGAACGGCAGGTCCATCTTGCTTTTGGAAATTGGACAGAAACTGTGGAAGTTATGCTCATTTATATGCTGGAGTCAATAATTTCAGTCACAAATTCTTTATTGTTTTATCCCAGTAATTAAGCACAAAAACGCACATTGTTTTATGACTTTAAAATGCCATAATATTTGACCGTTTTTATGTCATTTTAAAGCTTTTCAAGACCTTTCCATCGGTGGCTTCAATTTATTGAGCCATGTACGCCAGTCTCTATGGCGTTGCCAGAATGTATTTTATTATTTTGTCCTACGAGGGTATCCGTAGTGTGACGTATTTTGTAAGCGACTGTAACGCTAGCAAGGATGGTGAGTCAGCCAGTTGTATCCATAAACGTATATAAAGTCTGTTTTTATAGTTGTATCTATTTTATTTGTAACTTTTAACGCATATCTTTCGAAATTCCAGATTAATAAACTTGTGCTGTTTTTTTAATTTAAATGAATATTAATTACTATGTGTTTTCTCGCCGTTGCCTGTTTGAAAATGTCTCATTTAAGCATGATGTCTGTAATAGTTATTTTCATAGAAATATTTAGATATAAAGATATTGTTGAGGTATACTGGTGGTTCTTAGAGTTTAATTGTTTGAAATATAGTCAGGAGAGAGTGTATGTTATAGATGTTCTGTGTGTTAAGAGAGAAATCATCGAAAATAATATTGATCATTTACTCATTCAGGAAAATCCAATATCCTGCTTGCTTTACTCTTCCATAGCTAATTCTACACAATGTTTTTCTTATTTAAATATCATCACGTTGTTTAAAGAGGGATGGTGTTCCTGTATATTTGGTAGAAATCATATTATCTCTCAAAATAGGGGGCAGCCGTAGCCTAATGGGGCAGTCCCTAAAGCGAATGAAGAATGACAACAGCAAGAATAACTGGAATAACGAATGGTGGGCAGTACCGCACATATCAATTTCTTCACCATGCCAAAAAGCGAATGACAGATTTAACACAATGTTATTCTATGTGTTAAATCTGTCATTTGCTTTTTGGCATGGTGAAGGAGAAGGTGATATGTGCGGTACTGCCCACCATTCGTTATTCTTGCTGTTGTCATTTGTCATTCGCTTTCCTTCGTCATTCGTTTTAGGGACTCCCGCCTAATGGTTAGAGAAGCAGCTTTGGGATTGAAAGGTCGCTGGTTCGATTCCCGAACCAGCAGGAAAAATGTGTGGCGGTGGGGGAGTGAGCTGCACCTTCCCTTCCTCCACCTTCATGGCTGAAGTGCCCTTGAGCAAGACACCTAACCCCCAACTGCTCTCCGGGCACCCCAGTGTGGGGCAGCCCACCGCTCCAAGTGTGTGTGCGCTCACTGTTTACGAGTGTGTGTGTGCTCACTTTGGATGGGTTAAATGCAGAGCCAATCATTTCCCTTGCGGGATTAATACAGTATATCATAATCAAAAGTAAAGCCACTAGAGGTCTAGTGCGTCTGCTGTCTGGTTGCAGTAGTGTTTAGTTCCCCCATTCCTAAATATCTATTTAAAAAAAAAAATAAACAGCTTGTTTTCTTTTCTTTCACTTTCCTCTTCTAAACTGACTTTCCATCTGCTGTGGAATCTAACGCAAACACTCAGTTTTCCATATGGTGATATCTACACATTTTAATTTATTTATTTTTAAACCCCCAATTGTCTCTTGGAATGTTATTTTGCATCATAGTAAGAAGGCGTGGCTACATTTGACTGACAGAAATCGTGGAAGAGACAAACTGCAGCTCAAGCAGTGCACTCTGTGTTTATTACATTTACTGACTTATTTAAATTTTTCTAACGTCACCACAGTTTACTGTCATGTACCTACTTATATAAACTTTACTGGACGCATGCACTAATACAAACCTGAGCCATTTCTATAAAAAATTTGAAAATGACAGTACGTACTTTGCCTCGCGTTGGTAGCTGCCTTTATTTCAGTACATCCAGCTATCGAAATTTGTGCAGTAGAGGTGAGAGACAAAGACAGCTACAAATCCCTTCTCCAAATATCAATGTTTAAAATAAATAATGGGGCAGTGCTGGCCTGGTGGCAGGGTGCTGGCTTACTGATCTGAAGGTTGTGGGTTCAAGCCCCACTATCACCAAGTTGTCATTGCTGTGTGAAGCTCACTGGGTGATCAAAATCTCTCACTGTCTGTGGTGAGAGGAATGTAAAAGAACCGTTGCTGTCATTCGTAAAGAGCAGGCTGCATCGCCGTCAGCATTTTTGCCCTGCGATGGCCTGGCGAGCTGTCCAGGGCATACTCTGCCCTCGCCCAGAGTCAGCTGAGATGGGCTCCAGCCTCCCCGCGACCCTAATTAGGATTAAGCGCTTCAGAAAACGAATAAATGAATGAATAAAATAAATAATATTGCTAACAGGCTTTAAGTTCACCAGATGTAATGAAAATGTTATCTAAAGGAAAATGAAAGGAAAGCCTTCCTGGTACACTGCAAATATATATATATCGTCAGGTGGTTTTTACTTATGTCTATGTGTGAGAGAGTGCTAAATCATGAGAATAGGACGTAGATGCGTCAGTTCCAATCAGGCAAGATTACAGCAAGTATAACAGTATACAGATATTAAACTAACATCAGGTATAAACTAGTGAACCTCTGAATAAAATAAAACTCGTCACATCTACACATACTACATTACATACATGTCTGCTCATTTACTTGAACATACGGTGTGTGTGTGTGTGTGTGTGTGTGTATTTAAAATGCACATAATATACATTTAAAACACAACACTTCCGTGGTTTTTTTAGTATCACTCATGCCCCCTATGTGTGTGTTACAGTAAAGCAGACCCCCCAATCCACCCCCCACCACCTTGTGTGTGTGTTACAGTACAGCGGCGCCCCCCGTGTGTGTGGGTTGCAGTACAGCGGTGCCCCCTGTGTGTGTGGGTTGCAGTACAGCGGCACCCCCTGTGTGTGTTACAGTACAGCAGTGCCCCGTGTGTGTGGGTTGCAGTATAGCGGTGCCCCCTATGTGTGTGGGTTACAGTACAGCTGTGCCCCGTGTGTGTGGGTTACAGTACAGCGGTGCCCCCCGTGTGTGTGTTACAGTACAGCGGTGCCCCCCGTGTGTGTGTTACAGTACAGCGGCACCCTCTGTGTGTGTGTTACAGTACAGCGGCACCCTCTGTGTGTGTGTTACAGTACAGCGGCACCCTCTGTGTGTGTGTTACAG
>JBCNYH010000017.1:782573-793035 GCA_039654325.1 Tandanus tandanus | reverse complement strand
TAAATATATATAATAAAGTAATGGTATTAAATATATATAATAAAGTAATGGTATTAATAAATATATATAATAAAGTAATGGTAATAATAAATATAAAATAAATTAATTATATTTATAAAAATAAATAAATATATATTAAAGTAATGGTATTAATAAATATATAATAAATTAATTCTATTTATATTTATAAATAAATATATAATAAAGTAATGGTATTAATGAATATATATTAAAGTATTGGTATTAAATATATATAATAAAGTAATGGTATTAATAAATATATAATAAAGTAATGGTATTAATAAATATGTAATAAAGTATTGGTATTAAATATATATAATAAAGCAATGGTATTAATAAATATATAATAAAGTAATGGTATTAATAAATATGTATAATAAAGTAATGGTATTAAATATATAATAAAGTAATGGTAATAATAAATATATATAATAAAGTAATGGTATTAATAAATATATAATAAAGTAATGGTATTAATAAATATATATAATAAAGTAATGGTATTAATAAATGTATATAATAAAGTAATGGTAATAATAAATATATATAATAAAGTAATGGTATTAATAAATATAGATGAATTTGATGAATTGAAAACAGAGTGAACGTTGGACATGTGATTGAATGATCAGATTTAGAAGATGAATCAGATTTCCTCGTTTCTTGCAGGTACGACTCGAACTCGGGCGGCGAGCGTGAGATCCAGAGGACGATGCTGGAGCTCCTCAACCAGCTGGACGGATTTGACTCTCGCGGAGATGTTAAGGTCATCATGGCCACAAACCGCATCGAAACCCTCGACCCTGCGCTCATCAGACCAGGTGATACCCACGGCACACCGCACGCCAAAACCCCGATGATAAAATCACTGTTAAATACACGTCCAGTGAGCCTTTCACACCATGAGATATGAATATAGAGTTTAACATGAAATGTAAACTTTATATGGCCGACACTGAACGGTGTATCCTGTATTTATATTTTATAATATAGTTTTATTGTTAGTTTGTTTATGGGGTGGCGCGGTGGCGCAGTGGTTCCACCTCACAGCAAGAAGGTCCCGGGTTCGATTCCCGGGCTCAGGGGGTTTCTGTGTGGAGTTTGCATGGTCTCCCCGTGCTTGCGTGGGTTTCCTCAGGGTACTCCGGTTTCCTCCCACAGTCCAAAGACATGCACAGTAGTCTGATTGGCTGTTCCAAATCGCCCCTAGGTGTGAGTGTGAATGGTTGCGTGTGTTACCCTGCGATGGCCTGGCGAGCTGTCCAGGGTGCACTCTGCCCTCGCCCAGAGTCGGCTGAGATGGGCTCCAGCCTCCCCGCGACCCTAATTAGGATTAAGCGGCTCAGAAAATGAATGAATGAATGTTAGTTAGTTTTTAGGTTGTATTGTTGTACAGGCCGTGTGAAGTGTAGTGTGGTTATTAATTTTTGTTGATTTCAGGGCGGATCGATCGTAAGATTGAGTTTCCTCTGCCGGACGAGAAGACCAAGAAAAGGATTTTCCAGATTCACACAAGCCGGATGACTCTGTCTGATGATGTCACTCACGATGACCTCATATTGGCGAAAGATGATCTCTCTGGAGCTGACATCAAGGTGTGTGCGAGTGTGTGTGCTTGCGTGGGCATGTCTGCGAGAGACATATCAGTATTTCAGTCAACTTTTTGTCCACTAGAGGGCAGAACAAAACCACAACATCTGCACGTAAACATGAACACTGCAATTTTATAGATGCTGATTTTTAATGTTGATCTCTCTTTTCTGTGTGTGTGTGTGTGTGTGTGTGTGTGTGTGTGTGTGTGTTAGGCGATCTGCACTGAGGCCGGTCTGATGGCGCTTCGTGAGCGCAGGATGAAAGTCACTAATGAAGATTTTAAGAAGTCTAAAGAGAATGTGTTGTATAAGAAACAAGAGGGAACTCCGGAAGGCTTGTATCTCTAACCTGTGTGTGTGTGAGAGAGAAACTGAAATGAACCTGTGCAAATGTTTGTTTTTGGGTTTTTTTTTTTTTTTAATGTATATGTCCACCCTGTGCACGTGAGTCGTGGGTGTGTTGACACATTAAACGTGTGGAAGATCCACGTGGTTGTGTTTTTATATTGAAGCCCCTACATGGATTCATGTCCACACGTGAAATCACAACAACTTCATGCTTGAAATACGAAACAGTCGATAAACCACCAGAAAACCAGTTCGACTGGAACCTCGGAACTGATGATGTCATGGGTGCAGATCACGGCACTATTAAAGGAAAGGGGAGTGGTTTTCTTTTTTTAACTATTCTCTCTCTGCTGATGGATAGAAAAATGGGTGTGGAGGGATGGACAGACCGGTAGGTGGATGAAAAAGTAGAAAAACGGGTTTGATATGTAGACGGTTGGAAGGGTGGAACCCCAATAGAAGGATAAACAGCGTTTTATTAATGCTTTAAGAAAGACTGATGGGTAGACGGAGACGTGTCTGTGTGGAGCTTGCATGTTCTCCCTGTGTTTGTATGGGTTTCCTCCGGGCACTCTGGTTTCTTCCCACAGTACAAAAACATGCAAATTTGGCTAAGTGGCTGTTCCAAATCGCCTGCATATCTGAGTATGAGTGTGTGTGTGTTGGCCCTGTGATGGTCTGGTTCAATTCAATTCAATTCCGTTTTATTTCTATAGCGCTTTTTACAATTGACATTGTCACAAAGCAGCTTTACATAGTAAAATTAATTTAAGGAGGAGTCTAAAATAAATTTAAGGAGGAGTCTGGTGAGCTGTTCACTTGTATACCCCGCCTTCACCCAGAGACGGCTAAGATAAGCTCCACCCTCCCAGTGACCCTCGTAGGATTAAACGGTTCAGTGAATGAATGAGAGTGACGAGTGAGTAGAAACGGACAGACGGACTGACAGAGCTGAGGTTATTTCACAGCAATGAATGATTATAAATAAACACAACGTACAAGTCGTTTATGGTGTTTTATTTATTTGGGGGGAAAAAAAGCAACAAATAGAGAGAAGCACATACAACTTGGAATGGATGTAAACTGAACTCAGCAAATCAAAAGTATCCCATAATAATCATCTATAATAATAACAATAATAATATAAAGGTTACATGCGGAAAGCATGCATTTCTCATCCACAGCAGAAGAAAACCATCCAAGCAAAGATGAACAAAAAAAAAAACCTTAAAAAAACAAACAAACAAAAAAAACCACTCAAACCAAAACCCTGGGAAATTTTTAAGACTTTTTAAACTTTATTTAAAAGTTTAAACTTTATTGTTTCCCTGAACAAAAATTAGCAGAGTCCCGTTCCCTCAGCTTTGCTTCATTAGGCATGTGATAATAATTATAATAAAAAAAGAAAACTGCAATATTTTTCCATACAGTATTTTATTTCTCACATTATTATAGTTGACTTGATTTTTTTCATTCCATCCAATTGTTAAAATCTTTCTTTTGTAGACCATGATTAAAATATATTACACAACTGATTTAATATCAGCACGTGCCTAATGCATAACGCATGTTTGTCTTGATGTAGAAAAAGTCCAGTACATCACATTCATTCTCACTCCGCATGCAGGAAGAAGAGAAAACAGAGAAATCACCCGAGATTTACGAGATGAGCTTTTATCTGTAGGTGGATTATTTATTTCTTTAATAATAGAAGGTGGATCTGCAGGAAGGAAACTCCTTTTCATGCAGAAGGAAGATATTCTAATTTCAACATTCAATCATTCTCTGTACAGAAACAATTCTCAAATTATTGTATTTTCATTAGAGGTAAATAAAACGTTTTTATTTTATTAAGATGACGGGAAGCTTCACTTTGTTGTCATCATCTGTACAAATTCTGAAACATAAAAGAATATAGAACGTTAAATCCTGTCTTTATTCAAAACTTGTTTAATTTATTCAGTAATTCACCCTTTAATCTGCCCTTAAACGTATTTATTACAATAAATTAATCTCTTCCCAGTAATCCCTGATTATTTATTAATATCCTAATGTCCAAACCGAATCGATACGATGCGTTCTGCCGTACCTTCGTAGTTCACCTGACCATCTCCATCCGTATCGGCTTCTCTGATCATCTCGTCCACTTCCTCGTCTGTGAGCTTCTCGCCGAGGTTCGTCATGACGTGACGCAGTTCTGCAGCGCTGATGTAGCCGTTTCCATCCTACAGAAACACGAGTTGAGTAAGTATCTCACACAATTCATGCACCATCTCAGCGTCTGAGACGAATCCTTGAACTGTGTGTAGTTCAGTTTAGACTGAAGTGTTTAAACGAACCTTATCGAAAACTCGGAAGGCTTCACGGATCTCCTCCTCGCTGTCTGTGTCCTTCATCTTTCTGGCCATCATGGTCAAGAACTCTGGGAAGTCGATTGTTCCGTTACCTGAGAGAAGAGAACGTGTAATTCATTCATGCCGTCTCTCTCTTCTTCATTAAAGACTTGTTCCTTAAAAAGCCTCAAAATTAGGAACGCAAGAATTGGATAGTAAGAAGAGGTTTCCAGTGAGTGAGGAGGACGCCTCGCCAGGCCATCAGCTCAAATCCGAAGGAATAATTATCATAAAACATTCCCTGAGACGGTCAATGGGACGATTCAGTGATATCCACCAAGTCTGAGGTGAATCATAGTTTTAGGAAATGCTACATGGAAACGTAAGAAAAATAAATTAAAATGAGATTCTTGTGGGTTTCACGGTGTGGTGGCAACGCCACCTGCTCACAGCAAGAAGGTCCTGGGTTTAAAGTTCCGGGCTCAGGGCGTCGCTGGTTGTGTGTGTGTTAATGTGTGTGTGTGTGTTTGTGTGTGCGTGTTTGTGTGTGTATGTTTGTGTTTGTGCGTGTGTTCATGTGTGTGTGTGTTCACTACATAAACTCCCAGTTCTCGCAGTAGTATCTTACACCTAATACACTGCAGTGATGATTAGAGAGGAGAAGGTCGTCACTTTTAGATGAACAGGACGAGCCACTATATAATAATCACAGCACATGATGAATCTGGATTGGAACACAGCCGCCGCTGTGACATTCAGGAGTGAGTGTCAGTACAGAAATGTAAACGATGGAAGCTTGTGGGCGGAGACACCATCCCTCTTCGCATGAAGGGAAATTCCTGGGTGGATCACAGTTAAGGACGACCTTCGTTTTTGCATTTTGCAAACTTACAAAGTCAAAGGATTGAAGTGAGCCACGGGTTCATCCTGCAAACCACCGCCGTGATTTAAACAGGAAATACATCATGAACACCTTCAGAGCCGTTTAAAAGTCCAGCTGATCCCGGCACTGAAACCCCTTTCTTACAAACTCACTGTTTCTCTCCTCCTTCACTCCTCTTTTCTTTCTTTCTTTCTTTCTTTCTTTTGTATTTCCCTTCTCTCACTTGCTTATACCTTCCTTTCTCTTCCCCTTCATTCATTCATTTTCTAATCTGCTTAATCCTAATTAGAACCGCGGGGAGGGTGGAGCCCAACTCAGCCGACTCTGGGCGAGGGCGTGGTACACCCTGAACAGCTCACCAGGCCACCGCAGGGTCAACACACACACAACCATTCACACTCACACTCACAGCTAGGGGAGATTTGGAACAGCCAGTCAGCCTACTGTGTATGTTTTTGGACTGTGGGAGGAAACCGGAGTACCCGGAGGAAACCCACACAAGCACGGGGAGAACATGCAAACTCCACACAGAAACACCCTCAGGACTCGGACCTTCCTGCTGTAAGGCGGACGTGCTAACCGCTACACCAACCTGCCGCCTGTTTCCTTTCATCAGCTGTGTATCTGTTTTTTTCTCTCTCTCTCTTTTGTCAACTGCTTCTTACTTTCTTTCTTTCCTTTTCCTTCTCTCTCTCTCTCTCGAGTCAATCGCTTTGTTTTTCTTTCTCTCTATTTCTCTCTCTCCTCCATCTTTTTTACAGGACAGACTCCTGACCCCCCTCCGTGCTGTTGAGGATGAAGTGAATCAGAAGAATAAAATGTTTAGATAAAGATGACTGACAGGAGCAGAGGAACAGAGCTGTGATGTCGATGTCCTACATGATCATCACTCACTGGAATTCCACCGGCTGTGTTTCAACAGGAAAAGCCGCTCGACAGGACAAGACTAGAAACACACAACCACGTCTTTCTCAAACCCGACACCACGCTTTGCATCTTCCTGCGTCAACGCCTCAAATTCACTTTCCAACAAATCTCTGCCGCCGGCGGTGTGGGCGTGTCCACGCATGGAGCGGCGTGGACTGTGTAACCGGTTCCAATTCCTTCTTACAGTCTGATCCACACAAGAGAGAATCGAAACAGGACCCAGGCGTGTGTACGATATTCACACTCCATCACTTTCAACTTTTACAAAAAGGACAGAAATAAATCAGATTAAAAAAAAGTAAAGAAGGTGAATTTGTTTATGCGGAATTTATAAATCACTTTTAATCCACTTTATATAAAAGATTCTGTTAAAAATGATGTAGATGTGAAATAATAAAGAAGTTAAAACTCAGTGAATCTCAGTAAATAAAAATACAAATCATCCTGAATTTATTTGTAAAGAATTTTTTAAAATTTTTATTTGTTTTATTTTAGATTTAAGATGAAAATACTTCTTCGTTTTCTGTAAGGGATTAAAGCAGATGCTCTTGATTTTTTTATTTTTTCTCTCATTTTTATTTTACTTTTCCATCCTCCCTCCTTCAGCTTCCAACTTCCTCCTTTCTTTCCTTTTTCTGCTTCCATTTTCTTCAACGTTTGTTTAACCATCATTCAATTTTTATCTTTTCCCCTCACTCTTACTTTCTCTCTTCCTCTCTTTCTCTCTCTCTTTCGCTCTCTCCCTCCCTCTTTCTCTCTTTTGCTCTCTCTCTCCCTCTCACTCTATCTTTCTCTCTCTTTCAGTCGGTCTCTCTCTTTCGTTCTATCTCTTGTTTTCACTCCCCCTCTCTCTTTCTCATTTTCTCTCTCTCTTTTGCTCTTTCTCGCAGTCTCTCTTTTTCTATCTCTTTTGCTCACGCTCTCTCATTTTCTCTCTCTTTCTCTCTTTTGCTGTCTCTGTTTCGCTCTCTCTCTCCCTTGCTCTTTTGCTCTCTCTCTCGTTCTCTCTCTTCTGACCCCCACGCTCAGTGCTAAGTGTAATAAAGTACAGATTTTATTAAACACACCGTCAGCATCCACCTCGTTGATCATGTCCTGCAGCTCCGCCTCCGTGGGGTTTTGTCCCAGAGAACGCATCACCGTGCCCAGCTCTTTTGTCGTGATGGTGCCGTCTCCGTCTTTATCGAATAACGAGAACGCCTCCTTAAACTCTATAAAACACACACACACACACACACACACACACACACACACACAATGGGGATGGGAATTTAAACACACACACGTTATAAACACACAATTGTTATGAATACACGCTCGTTATAAAAACACACGTTACACACACGTTACAAACACACACTCGTTATAAACACACACACACACACAAGTTACAAACACATAATCGTTATAAACACACACTCGTTACAAACACACACACACACACACACACACACACACACACACACACACACACGCTATAAACGTACCTTCGTTTTTGTATTTTGCAAACTTACAAAGTCAAAGGATTGAAGTGAGCCACGGGTTCATCCTGCAAACCACCGCCGTGATTTAAACAGGAAATACATCATGAACACCTTCAGAGCCGTTTAAAAGTCCAGCTGATCCCGGCACTGAAACCCCTTTCTTACAAACTCACTGTTTCTCTCCTCCTTCACTCCTCTTTTCTTTCTTTCTTTCTTTTCTTTCTTTCTTTTGTATTTCCCTTCTCTCACTTGCTTATACCTTCCTTTCTCTTCCCTTTCATTCATTCATTTTCTAATCTGCTTAATCCTAATTAGAGTCGCAGGGAGGGTGGAGCCCAACTCAGCCGACTCTGGGCGAGGGCGGGGTACACCCTGAACAGCTCACCAGGCCACCGCAGGGTCAACACACACAACCATTCACACTCACACTCACAGCTAGGGGAGATTTGGAACAGCCAGTCAGCCTACTGTGCATGTTTTTGGACTGTGGGAGGAAACCGGAGTACCCGGAGGAAACCCACACTAGCACGGGAAGAACATGCAAACCCAACACAGAAACACCCTCAGGACTCGAACCTTCCTGCTGTAAGGCGGACGTGCTAACCGCTACACCAACCTACACACCAACACGCTATAAACTTACACTCATTACAAGAACACACTTGTTATACACACACACTAGTTTATTGTTATTTCCCTTAAATTGTTCTTTCTCTCTTCCGGTCCCTAGTTATGGTCATGTTGTGCTCGTGTTGTGCGCGTGTTGTGCGCGTGTTGTCTCCGGGCGTCTGAGTCGAGTCCGATATGTGAAAGTTTGAAGTTATGAGTTTGTGACGTGGTTTATAGTTTGAATGGTACAGATTTAACTTTATAACTGTATAATATATCCGAGAAAATTCTTCATGTTCCAACGACCTCATCATATCATGACGCCCGGTAACGTACTACATTATTAGCGTTAGCCTCTGTGGCTTCTAGGCCACGACAGTAACGTCGACATGTTGCAGTTGCCGAGCAGCGCCGCTCTCTTACCACATGATCACCAATTACTTCGTCTCGTAATTACGAGCTCACACGCTTTTCGTCCTGATTTTTCTCTTCTTTTCTCTATCTTTTGTTTCTTTTACTTTCTTTATCCCTTTTTCAGTTTCTTCGTTTTACTCTGCATTTCTTCCACTCTAGCATTTAATACTTTACTTATTTACTTTCTTTTTATCTCTCTTTGTTATTTCTCTTTTCTTTTGATCTATCTATCCATTCATCCCTCCATCCAACTTTTTTTATTTTCTCATCATACTAGCTTCCCAGTTCTGTTTCTTCATTCATTAATTTTCTCAGCCGACTCTGGGTGAGGGTGGGGTACATCCTGAACAGCTCCATCGTAGGGCCAACAGTCACACACAACCGTTCACACTCACACTTTCACACCTAGGGGCGATTTAGAACAGCCAATCAACCTACTGTGCATGTTTTTGGACTGTGGGAGGAAACCGAAGTACCTGGAGGAAACCCATGCAAGCACGGAGAGAACATGCAAACTCCACACAGAAACTCCCCGAGCCCGGGAATCGAGCCCAGGACCTTCTTGCTGTGAGTCGGACGCGCTAATCACTGCACCACGGTGCCGTGCCTTCTGTTTCTGTTCTTGTCATATTTTCTTTTCTTTCTCTCCATCCTTTATTTTCTTTGTCTTTTTATTCGTTCTTCCTTTAATTCTCATTAGCTTTATATCTCTCTCATATATTTACTACCTTTGTATTTTTCTATTCTCATCTAGTCTTTCTTTTCTCAACATCTGTTTTATTACAGAACAAGTTAAACCTGATAAACGTTTGCAGTGCATTGTGGGTAACACACAGTACACAGTGTATAAACACTCCAATATAAAATGACCACCATCAAGTGTGTGTGCGCGTGCGTTTGTGTGCATGTGTGTGTAGGCATTAATTTGTGTGTGTGTTCTGGTGTTTGGAATAAAGAATAAAATGTTATATAATGCAGAATGGATTAATTCCACAGTACCTGCGATTTGTTCCTCTGTTAGTTGATCAGCCTGAAACACAAAGCAGAGAGAAACGTTACCATCTTCATACAACTGGGACCATCCTCTATAAAAAAACATCTAATGATTTTACATAAACAAAGCTGCACAAGAGTTTAAAACGCAGCGCTAGTGCTTTCATAAACAGAGGGAACACCATGTTAAATACAGACACAAAGCTGAGAATTAAAAAAAAAGAGTAATGAAAACATCAGATGAATCTTGTTCCAGTGGGTGTGGCCTATTATTCTAATGATCATCTGAAACAACAGTATGAAAAACACACACCTGGCAACGCTGCTTACTAGGCATCCATATATCCATATATATAACATATATATAACATCCATCGCTGTTCGTACAAACGCAACACGATCACAATTATGTGATCTAATCTCAATGTGTAAATGGCCTAAATGAGCTTCATAAGGCCCCGCCCCTTTACCTCTCTGGTGCATGATGGGATAGATTGTGTGTTGATCACTTCACACACTTTACTTCAGCACATGCAAAATCCATTACTCTGCTATAGAGCATTAATACTCAGCTTGATTTAAATACTAAACATTTAAAGTTTTTTTTAAAGAGATTGGAGTGTTTTTTCAGTTAAAAACAGTGCATGAGTCTGAGGAAAAGAAATACTTCAGCACAAAATCTTCATGTAGAAATATAATGAATATTTTCCCACACGTCCAATCAGGGCGCTCCGAGTCACTGTCATGTATTTTATTAATATCTCGCTCGCTCTCTCTCTCTCTCTCTCTCTCTCTCTCTCTCTCTCACACACACACACTCTCTCTCTCTCTCTCACACACACACACACACACACACAC
>JBCNYH010000017.1:770912-782473 GCA_039654325.1 Tandanus tandanus | reverse complement strand
ATACACCACTGACTGCACACTATACACTACTGACTACACACAATACACCACTGACTGCACACTATACACTACTGACTACACACAATACACCACTGACTGCACACTATACACTATACACTACTGACTACACACAATACACTACTGACTACACACTATACACTACTGACTACACACTACTCATGTTTTCTATTAAGAATACACCGGCTCTCTAATGAAAAATATACCAAGTCTGAAATTACACAAAACTTGATACATGGTGCTTTTTATTAGAATAATGAAATAATGTCATATATTTTTATGATCTAATAATATTTAAGTAGTTAATTAATCAATTAATACATAATTAATTAATAATTAATGAATCTATTATAAGCAGACAAATGTTGCTGAAGTTAAACCTGGCTGTTCTCTGTGATTATATGACAGAAATAGATATTTTATGCATTTATCATAAGATATAATCTTTATTAAATAGATGAGATTATAATTTTGTTCATGTTTTATGTTTGAATGAATCCCAGTGCTCACATGGACAGGTCTAATATAAGGTTAAACATCTGTCTGCGTTAAACAGAAAGAGTTGAACGTCACATACAACAAACATAAAAATTGCGACTATAAATATAATTATATTCATAAAAATATTTCCAGCAGTAATTGCAATACGTACCATGTTTGTAGAGTGGGAGGGAGCGTCTGGTCCAGGCGGAAGCGGTCTATGGGGTGCAGCGCTGCTGTTTGATCTGACTGCTGTGGGTGAAATGTATCCCTCCGCCACTCAAAACCCGCCAGGGAGTTCCTACATCCGGGCACTTCTACTGTTCCGCTCAACACTTCCGGGTTTTCACTCTCCGCTAGAGGGCGCTGCTGCAAAGCGGACTGTTTAAAAATGTTCTTTCAACAATCCAGGGGTTTGTAATATACATATCAAGTTTTTTCTCAGTTTGGAACACACCAGCAAAAAAATGGCTAATTATTATTAATTATAAGAACAAAAACAAAACTAATAATAAAGCAGTACTGATCTAAAACATTGTATTAAATGTCTAAAATGGGGAAAGGATGTCTAGCTAGGTTAATGAACAATATGTCAACAGCAAACAAACAAACAACAACAAAAGGCATTTTAAAGTTTCAATTCTGGATACAGGGGCCTGGGTTCCCACTTTTTAGACATCAAATTCTTATGAAATTTGCAGGTCATAAAATTTGCTCACAGGTCAGCTGAGCTTCAGCTCTCTGTGCAGATCGTGAGCACAGTGCAGTTAACCTGTTTATAAACTCATTCTGAGTTTAGATGCTTGGTATGTAGTACATGGAAACTAAGTAAACCATGCAATGTTTTTTTAAACTGATTCAAAGTTTCAGTATCTACTAGACAGAAACACAAGCTAAGTAAACCAAAATGGGATTTTTATAGGTTATTTTTCCATTTTTAAGAAGGTTAATGATGCCACTGCCTGCTCCAAAGTGACCATGACAACCCATGAGTGTCCATTATTTTGACTCCAGCATTATCCACTAAGGATGATGTTTATTAATCCCCAGATAGATGACCAATCAGATGCCGTTCCTGTGAAGTATATACCATAGACATAAACACAAGACCGGCACCACTCGGCATATCGCGTGTATTCAGAACATGCCGAAGTTGCCGCATTTTACCAGAGACTGCTTACACTTGACAACTAGGCTTTATACATGTAAACAAGCTGCAGGGTTGATTGCTTTGTTTTGCACTTTATTTTGAGTCATATTGTTATACGTGCAGGTAAAATACCATGATGGAGCAAGTTGAAACACAACACCCCCATCTTTACATGGGCACTCTTGTGGTCACTCACTGATTTTATTCTGAACGCTGTACTCAGGATAATCAAATTCATATAAAATGTTTTTATTGATATGATAAAAGCGTATCAAACTGTTTGGTATGCTTTATTTTTTATTATTATTATTATTATTATTTTTTTTTTACATATTTCTTTCTTTTTTCTTTCTTTGTGGTACAGCTACATTTTACTAGTTAGTATTTTATTTTCCTGTATATAATATTAACATGAATAAAATAATTACTATTTATTTTTTAAAACGTCATAAATCAGTCACTCGGTATGAATTTAAACAAGGCAAAAATGACAGCTACCTAAAGAGTCCTCCACACTGAAACGGCTAGACTACTGCTCCCACACGGCTCTGTATCCCTCCGCACTTCAGGTGGCTGCACTTGTGTCTCCTCGGGCGGACTGATATGTTCATGTGGGTCCTCTTTGCGTTCATTAGTTTTATTAGGGCTGTAATATTATATACTATAATAATAATAATAATAATAATAATAATAATAATAATAATAATAATAATAATAATAACAACAACAACAACAACAACAACAATAAGAAGAAGAAGAAGAATATTTTAGGTCGTAACATTTAATCTATGCATATTATTTTCATATTTATATATAATATAATATAATTCTGTGGAATCATACTCAAATAGAAATATTAAGAAAACAATTGTAGGGATATTTGTTTATATCTTTGATAGGTTTGATGTGTGTTTTATATATCATCTGATTAATATACAGTTTATTTGGGTATATATGAATATATTTATAGTTAATATATATTTTTATTATAATCTTTCTAGGAAAAGTGACAATAATCTGTAAAATATACACTTTTTATATCATTTATAATATATGGGATGGTAATTTCCTGTATTAAGTTTAGTAAAATATATGCAGCCTGATAAACACTCCACCTGTTGCAGTGTAAATTCACATTAGAGTTTCTGTCCTGAGGAGAAGATAATATTCAGACACACAAATAGATCCTTAGTCTGGACGTTCCATCTTTTCATTAAACATATCAATATTGGATGAGGAAATAAAGCACCAGAGTTTACAATCTTCCCAGTCAGTCAGTCAGGTGCAGACTAATACTGTATCACATAACACACACACACACACACACACACACACACACACACACACACACACACACAAATATCCAGTTACTATGATTTAGTGTAATGATATAAAGGTATTATGGTGTTCTCCCTCATTCACTCATTTGAGCCGCCTGATCCTATTAGGGTCGCGGGGAGACTAGAGCCTATCTCAGCCGTCTCTGGGAGAAGGCTGGGTACACCCTCAACAGCTTGCCAACACACACAACCATGCACACTCACACCTCGGGGCAATTTGGTACAGCCAGTTAACCACAATTTCGACTGTGAGAGAAAACCAGTGTACCCATAGGAAACCAACACAAGGGAGAACATGAAAACTCCACACAGAAACGCCTGACCCCGGGACTCAAACCCAGGACCTTCTTGCTGTGAGGCGGATGTGCTAACCACTGCGTCACTGTGCAGCCTGATGGTGTTCTGAGATCATAAAATCAGAAATACTTAATACATTCACAAAGACCTATTATGGTGCGTTAAATAAATAAATAATAAAGTGTGTGTGTGTGTGTGTGTGTGTGGAAACCCACTTATCAGCATGAGGATTAAACAGCCCATAGAGATTGTATTACGTAATACTGAGCAACTACTGTGTGTGTGTGTGTGTTTGTGTTTGTGTGTGTGTGTGTGTGTGTGTGTGTGTGTGTGTGTGTGTGTGTGTGTGCGTCCTCTTTTATTGATGGGGAATATCTTTCTGCCGAGTAACTACAGAAGCACTCTTTATTACGCTGAGGACAAGTGGACCTTTCTGTATCAGCAGGAAACACACTCACACACACACACACACACACACACACACACACACATACACACACACACTCGCACACACACATACACACCAAAAGGATCCAAACACATCATGCAGCAAAACAAAGTATAACTAAAGTAAAAATATCACAGCAGAATTTATATATAATATATTTCAGTGTTCTGTGATGGTCTGGTGAGCTGTACAGGGTGTACTCCGCCCTCGCCCTGAGAGGGGCGCCAGCCTCCCCGCGACCCTAATTAGGATTAAGCGCTTGAGAAAATGAATGAGTGAATGAATATTTCAATGGTGTTTCTCAGATTTATAAACTTCTTTCTGTTCCAGTTCATTTTTGGTGATTGTCCCTAAACAGGAATGAATTTTCTGGAACCCCGAAGCCTTGACTACCCTACATTTGTTGTTCCAGATTTACAATTTAGGAGCTGTAATGTAAATCCAAGTGTAATAAAAGTTCCACTGAATGTTTGTGAGGAGTTAGTGAAGTTAGAAGAATGGATAATTATTTTATTATTATTATTATTATTATTATTATTATTATTATTGCTGAACTCCTTCATCCGTGCATAGAGAAAAAGACTAAAGTAGCTCACACACTCTTTATTTAAATGTGTCTGGTTCGACTCTGAGTAACATTTCCGAACATTAGGGCACAAAATCACTGCAGTTCATCAGCTGTGCAGCTCAAACTGACAGGAGCGTAAATATATCTATGGCTGATCTATTCTATTTTCTGAACCACTTTATTAGGGTCACGTGGAAGCTGGATCCTATCCCAACCCTAACACACACAACCATTCACACACTCACACTCACACCTTGGGGCAATCTGGAACAGCCAATTAGCCTAATGTGCATGTCTTTGGACTGTGGGAGGAAAACGGAGTACCCGGAGGAAACCCATGCAAACACAGCGAGAACATGCAAACTTCACGCAGAAACACCCTCGCCCAGCCCGGGGCTGATACCCACAAACTGTCACAAACTTTTTATCTGTCATATGACACTCTGAACTGTACTTACTTCTGAAGTACATTCTGAACTGTACTCATCCTGACATGTAATTAACTCAAAGGAACCCAGGAATGGTGATCTGTCTGTCCTACAAACCAAAAGGATCGAGAGACAATTTTAACAAAACCATTACAGCTAACATCTACACTGTATTAATATTTAAACACAATCTTCTCCCTCAAGTCTTACTGTGCTGGTTTCTACAGATGATGTGGTTCAAAATCAATCACTTCAATTCAGTTTTATTTGTTTGACTCTTTTTTTGTCATTGTTGCGAATCAGCTTTACATAGTAAAAACACATTTGGTAAAGAGTTTAAACATTTCTCCACAAACCCAACACATCCCCAATGAGAAAGCACACAGAGACGGTGGCAAGGATAAAATCAACCGGGATAAAATCAAGGGATAAAATCAACATGTGATTGACATGACTGAGCTTCTTTCCAGAGCCAGTTCGTAGCTAATGTGTTCTCGGGAAGAACAGTTTCCTGTTTTGCTGCATTTTCTTTATTGTTTCTTTAAAAATCTGTTTAAAAATTTAAAAAAACAAGTTGCTTATATTTTCCTCCTCAAAGAAGACATTACATTTGATTTGGTTCTGTCTGGAGATACCCCTGATAAAGGAAGTTGTTTATTCTATCTCCACTTTGGCAGGGAACTGCAGCACAGTCGGTGGTTTAGGGGTCTCGATTCAAATCCTGCTCTGAGTTTATAAAAGCGACGAGCTGGTCACGGAACCAACAGCGTTAAGGCGTTGCGGTTAAGACAGGTGTCTGTTGCACCGGAAACAAAAAAACACAACCAGCAATGTATATATAAATGGTAATGAAACAAAGAGAAGACCCCACACACACCCACACACACACACACACACACACACACACACACACACACACATATACAATATAGTGAAAATATTGAAGGAGAAGAAGAAGAATTCCGGGTAATCAAATGATATAATGAAATTTCTAACAAGAAGACGAATAAAAGCTGGACTGGAAACATTCTTTCATTCATTTGCCGATCCACTTAATCCTACTACGGTCGAGGAGAGGCGGAAGCCTATCTCAGCCGACTGTGGGCGAGGGCAGGGTACCCTTGATTACTCACCAGTCCATCGCAGGGCAACACACACACAACCAATCACACTCGCACTTAGGAGCAATCTGGAACAGCCAATTAGCCTACTGTGCATGTCTTTGGACTGTGGGAGGAAACCGGAGTACCCGGAGGAAACCCGCGCAAGCACGGGGAGAACATGCAGAACTCCACACAGAAATGCCGTTGTCAATCCTGGGAAACGAACCCAGGACCTTCTTGCTGTGCATGTGCTAACCACTAAAATGATTAAAAGTAATTAAAAATAATAACTAAAATACTTTGAAATCTTCACCGATGTTTATAATAAATAAATGTTACAAGTGAAGCCAGTGACTGGTTTCAGGGCACCAACGATACGCTGGTCGCTTTAGCATTAGCGATATTAATGATTCAGAGTCTGGTTCTGACGTCTCCTGCGCTGACTGCTGACATGATGCTCCTTCTGGCAGATTTAAACTCTGACTCAGTCTGAAATCTGACCCGAACACTGCAGCTGTAACAGCTTGCCAAATGGACTGAACGCGCAGCACTTTAAAAAAATTGTAAGCAGGTTTTACTTTCATAAAACTTCACTTTTCTTACACGAAGAAATCATAAATGGGCCTTAAAGGTGTATGAAGAGACAATAGCAGTACCTCACATCTCGGAAAAAAAGCGCTGGTTGTTACACAGGAAACTGAAAACCAGCTCAAAACAGTGTACAGTGTAGAAGTGGCTGACATTGAAACCATCTGTATGATCAACTACAGTGAGAAGACAAGCAACACACACACACACACACACACACACACACACACACACACACACACAAACAAACACCCACCCACACACAAACAAACACACACAAACAAACACACACACACAAACAAAAACAAACACACAAACAAACACACACACAAACACACACAAACACACACACAAACACACACACACACACACACACAAACAAACACACACACACACACACAAACAAACACATAAACAAACACACACAAACAAACACACACACAAACACACAAACACCCACCCACACACAAACAAACACACACAAACAAACACACACACACACACAAACAAACACACACACAAACAAACACACACACACACACACACACACACACACACAAACAAACACACACACACAAACAAACACACAAACAAACACACACACACACACACACACACACACACACATGGGAGATTCTGAGTGGAATTCACGTCTCCTTAACATGTCAAAAGAGCAACATCACAAACTATAAGATTACATTTAAGAGTTTGAGTTCAAAAACAGATAAGTGCCATCTTCATTATGAGAAAAACAATTTTTTAAGTAACTTTACAAGAAAAAACCCAACTTTTTCCAGTAGCTTTAAATTAATTAATTCGATTAAATTCAGTGATTCATTTTCTAAAGCGTTTAATCCTAATTAGGGTGGCGGGGAGGCTGCGCCCATCTCAGCCGACTCTGGGCGAGGGCAGAGTACACCCTGGACAGCTCACCAGGCCATCGCGGGGCAGAAACACGCTGACGGCGATGCAGCCCACTCTTTACTAACGACAGCTTTACTACATTCCTCTCACCACAGACAGTGAGAGACATGGCCGGCCTTTGATAACCCAGTTAGCTGCACTGGGGGTACACTGGTGACATCCCACTGATAGTGGGGCTCGAACCCCCGACCTTGGGATCAGTAATCCAGCACCCTACCACCGGGCCACCACTGCCCCCTTTCATTTAATTTATTTAACAGATATTTTCATCTGGAGCTGTTCATCATCAAAACACAACCGAATCCCAGGATCTCGACATGTTCAGATCAGATGTAATGTTCAGGTTCCTCGATGTTGCTCTCTGAGAGTTTGAAAAACTTCCAAACTTGAACTCGCCCAGAGTCGGAAGAGATGGGCGCCAGCCTCCCCGCGACCCTGATTAGGATTAAGTGGTTCAGGAAAAAGAATGAATGAATGATAATACAATGCTTGTGTATTTGTGTAAAATAAATGGATATAGAATATTTTATAGTACATTTATACAGTATGTACATTATATAACATAAAATATGCTAATATTATACACAACATGCAAAATTTAAATTTATATTTCATACAGGATAAAACAATAATTTTACAGCAGCATTTTTGTAATAATGCTTTATAACTTTTCAAAAGTAAAATAATAAAAGAAGACAACATAGAACAAGAGAAAAACAAAAATGAATATGAATGCAGAGCATATACCGTACACACACACACACACACAGAGAGAGAGACTTGATGAAGTGTGTTTATGGAGGAATCCATGCTGCAGATGCAATGCAGTGGTAATAAAACAGAGCAGTGAGTGCAGGGCCAACGCAGAGTTACTCAAACACATGACTTCCTGCTCTCATGCTGTCGAATCAAACTGCTGTCACAGGAAAAATTCAATCGTATCTTTGCTGTTTATCTGCAGAGTTAAGATCGATGCTGCGGTACTTACTGTGCTTTAAGCGTTCTGTCAGTCTGCCTGGACTCAGAGGCGCTTACAAAGGAAATGCAGTCTGTTTGTATACTGATCTCTGGCTGATGTTTTTACTCAAACTTTAGTGATGGTGGTTATTTTATAATTACATTCATGTTGTTGGAGTATGTGCTTTTCCACATAAATTTCCCAAAAGAAGAATTCACTGGTTGTAAGTTGACTTTGATGGGGTCTAGATGCATAAAAATTATTTCTGGGGCCCTGTTTCGCACTGCCGTATGCCAAGACAACTGATGACTGCGAGCACTGCTACATTATTACACTCATCTATAATCCAACAATACAATTACAATAGCTACAAATATGATCTTGGTGATGGCAAAACATAAACAAAACACGGTAGTGGATTCTCTATAGAATACAAATTCTCTTTAATACTTTGTGGCAGTAGGGGTGTGGTCGAGCGCCCTCTGCAGGCAGACAGGAAGTCAGGCAGTGCAAGCAGGGAAAATGTTGATGAGTTTCACTTGTGTGGTGTTAACCGCACCTATTTTTGTGTGTTCTTTTTGTGTGCTTGTGGATAAAGAGAGGCCGGTGGCCAGAGAGAGATCTGCAAGCATTTGTGTGCCTGTGTGTGTATAGTGTGTAATTTGGGGCATAAAAACTTGTCACAGTGAGGAATAAATAAGGCATCTGAAAAGTACCCATTTAAATTTAAAGTGAATGAAACAGAGTAAACTGTCTCTGAGTCTTTAGTATCCCAAACCCGAGTTCATACTGTACCTCAAGCTCACTTTAAAGAATATATGTGTGTCTAAATGATTTCTGAATCACGCTGATTGATGACGTGAGCATAAAATAGTCGTCTTCTTTAATGGCAACTTAAAAAATAAGTAAAGATTAGAAAATCTCCATCGTATAATCAGACATGAAGAACACACACTGTCTCACACTCACTCTGTTATAGAATTTGAAAAGTGTCATGAGCTTTAATATGGGGTTTGCATGTGCTTGGTTTCTTCCGGGTACACTGGTTTCCTTCCACAGTCCAAACACATGCACATTAGGCTCATTGGCTGTTCCAAATTGCCCCTAGGTGTGCACGTGAGTGTAAATAGTTGTGTGTGTTTGTGTGTGTGTTGCCCTGCAATGGACTGGTGAGCTGTTCAGGGTGTAGCCCACCTTCTCCCAGAGAGCTGTGATAGGTTCCAGCCCCCCGCAGATCGGGTTATGTGTGTCACCATAATCAGAAGCGTACCTTGCTTTGTGTGACACTTCAGATGAAAGGACATCTCGTTTCTCTTAAAACACATTTCCCCTGACTCCTCACTCTTCATGTTGTTTCCTAGTGTTTCTACGTGTTTGCTTTGTGTTTGAGACGAAGACACACGTGTGAGAAATGAGAATGCCGTGTATGGGTTTTGAGAAGCATCTAGAGAGAGAGACAGAGGGATATGGAGGTCGGCCGCCGGTGGAGCATCACTCACCATTACATGGGGCATCCTACAATGAGTGTGCGGTTAATAAAATCCAACTTTACTTCCTCTGTGTCAAGCACTAATAAGACCAAAAGGAATAAAATGATTTATTGGAGGAAAAACAGGTAACTATTAAAAAAATAGGAACTGAACATATTTAGGATGACTAATCATCTGATTTTGGCTCGATTATGGAGATGAAATTATAATCACAGTATATTTCTCAGTGTGTTCACCTTAAACAGGGTGTTAATTTATTTATGTGAAATGATTATCCAAATATAAAGCACACTCTTCATGTTCACACACGTACACCAGTACGCACTAACATTTGAGACACATCCATAATTGGATGTAATTAAGGAAGCAACACGACCCAAGCACTTTTTGTTCACAAACAAAGCGAAACAGATGTGTGAGGCTGGTGAATAAATGAACATGTTGCCAGTCGTCAGATACAGCGGGAGCTGAATGACGAAACCCAAGCTCTCAGACTGTAAATCAACCTCTCGCTGCGTCTACAGTTGCAGAGCTGTTGATTAACCATATTTATTTAGGCTGTTTCTATAAATAACTTCTATAAGTATTAAAGTAATTATTCATTTTTTGAAACGTTTAATCCTATGTGAGTTGTAGGGAGGCTTGGGGCCTTTCTCAGCTGACTCTAGGTGAAGGCAGGGTACATCCTGAACAGCTCACCACCTATCAGCAATTTCGAACAGCTGATTAGCGTAACATGCATGTTTTTGGACTGTAGGAGAAAACCAGAGCACCCAGAGGAAACCCATACAAGCAAGGGGAGAACATGCAAACAAACATCCTTGCCGAGCCCGGGACTCAAACCCATGACCCCTGCGAGACAGATGTGCTAACCACTACACCACAGTGCCACCCTATAGAGAAATGCATTAATCAGTCGTTTTTAAGCTTTTTAAAGTGACTGTTGTCATCATTCAGTCGTATTAACTGCTTATCCTGATCTTTATAAGTTTACATTTTATGCATCTAGAACTCCATAAACTGACCCTAAAACCAGGGACTGCATTTTAACATATGTACAAAAATACAGAGCCTTTCTGAACCAGCCACGGTGTTGAGTACAGCTCAAGAACTGAAGCTGAGCTGCTTTTCATGACAGCTCTCTCAGCAGTTCCTCACTGTGTCTGTAACGGGAAAGAGTGTCGTGATGGTGCGAATCAATGAGAAAACTGATGCGTGAAGTCTTCACTTCAGGGTAAATGTTGTTTATTTAGAGGTGTTTTTAACCTCTGCCGCAGATGTTATGTTTTAACTTCAGGCTCTGAATGTTTTTTTTTGTTTGTTTTTTTTTTTGTTTGTTTGTTAGCAACAAAGGCTCCATTTTTCCCCCAATGACCCGAATTAAAATCTCGATCTAGGAATTTTTTAAGGATTCTTTAAAGTTGTGAAATAGGACACTTTTGGACATTTTGGTTCATATGGGGGTTTGCGCTCTCTGGATATTGTTTTTTTTCACGTGTTTTATCTCGGGTGTGGGAGGAGTTCAGTGAGGGCCTGGAAAAAGACTAGGCCCTCGAAAAGGTTCTGGACCACCATCCGGCACCTCAGGAGGGGGAAGCAGTACTCCACAAGCACGGTTTACAGTGGTAGTGGGGAGCTGCTCACCTCGACTGGGGATGTTGTCGGGAGGTGGAAGGAATACTCTGAGGACCCCCTCAATCCCACCAACATGCCCTCTGTGGAAGAGGAAGAGCCTGGGGGTTCAGAGGGGGGTCTGCCTATCACTGGGG
>JBCNYH010000017.1:750300-761913 GCA_039654325.1 Tandanus tandanus | reverse complement strand
GTGTGAACACCCTTTACTTTGATTACAGCATTTAACCTTTCAGGCATAGTGTTCACATATTTTTAATTTCTTCACTCGATAAACCGTTCCATATGGTCTGAAGATCATTCATGCTATGCAAAAGTCAAAAAAATAAAATTTGCGACACCTTTCAATTTTTCAGAAAAATTGGTATTTTCAATGTTTTTGTTTATTATCCATACTTTTACCTCAGTATTGTCGGAATTATTTTTTTGGTTCTCGTTGCCTACAATTGTTCAATACATTGCACTGTTCAATACATTTTCACCAAAAAATTATAGAGAAGTCATTTTTTACTTCTTTTTATTAGGAGCCCCTTTAGATAAAACTGGTGGTGTAGAATCTTCACTGCACACGACTGAATAACTATAATTCAGAAACTTACTACTGTAGTCCATTTCTTGCGAGCTTCGGGGTCTTTCTTTTCTGTGGGAAAATTGTGTAAAACAAATAGTGGTATACATGTTCATCTCGGCTCTTTGTGCTTACGATGACTTTTACGCCACCTTTCAGGTCTATAATAACCGTTTGCACAATTAACAATAGCACAATGTGCACCTGGCATGTTTATATTTCACCTGAACTTAAGGTTTAAACACAGTTAAAGCTACATACATAACTCATATGATCACATTGCGTGGCTTTGGTCGGTGTTTGGTAGCCAAACGAGCGAGAGAGGCTCGGAGTTCGCGCATGCGCAGACGGAATGGTAACTTGGCTTATATTAGCTAATTTTACTTTTGAATGAAAATTATTTAAGCTCATACGCATATTGATGTGCTATATAAACAATGTACATCAATGCTTTTATTAACTGCTAACCACCAAAATCCCTAGTTTTATCTCTTGCTTTCAAATCAGCCGCCAAGAACTTCCGGGGACTATCTTTACATTTTACACTTACAGCATTTGGCAGATGCTCTTATCCAGAGCGATTATGTCTTCACAGCTCCCATATGGTCTAGCGGTTAGGATTCCTGGTTTTCACCCAGGCGGCCCGGGTTCGACTCCCGGTATGGGAAGAGCAGTTTTGACTTACAATTATAATTTTTATACAACTGAGCAATTGAGGGTTAAGGGCCTTGCTCAAGGGCCCAACAGTGGTGATAGTGGGGATTGAACCGCTGACCTTCATCAGTAACCCATCGCCTTAACCACTATGCCACCACTGCCCTATCTGAGTCTACATGAATCACGTGATATTAAAGTGTTCTGAGCATCCGCTGACGTCAGTCTCCCTATTCAAGGCTCTGACCTAAAAATAACTGGATTAAGCACTCGGCCTATCAGCACGTTCAGAAGTGAAGCCAGCCAACCCACCTGCTTTGCACATTGCAACCCATGCTATGTGCATTATAACGTGATAGAATATATTATAGACTTACTGGTTTAATGAGGCGTTTTGTAAATTGGAACAATGTAGGTGCTGCACCCTCACGCAGTCGAATTGTCTGCCCAGTTCTGTCAAAACAATGCTCCTCAAAATGATCAGAGCAGAGGAATGTTGACTTGGATGGATAGAATTTATCCCTCTTCATGTTAATTAACCACTTCTTAACCAGTTCTGGCTTACTGCGGGGAAATCTGTAATAATACAATTTTTAAAAAAGGAGAAAAATGGAAATGTGAATAGAGAGGTACAAGTTATAACAGAACCAAAGGATGCACATACACCTATATATACGCAGTATGTCCCGAATACATATTACAGGCTTGTAGTAAAATACTGACTGGGTCTAATTTATTTCATGTTATTAAACCAACCTAGCCATTTATAAAGCTTATAGTACTATTTAACTTTATTGATATTATTATTAAAAACTTGTATAAATCACCAGTCAGACATACATATAGCATTATATTAAAAAAAATTATACGCCTGCATTTAGACCTGTAACTGTTAGAGCTGTGGGTGTAATTACTGTATTTGTTCTAATACATGGATTACACAGGTATTTGGAATGTTTCCTCTGTGCACATGTAGTACACGTGTGTATAAATTCTACAAAGATGCTAAAAGCGCTACTTACACATGGAATGATTTCCCGGATCCTGTTTTCTTTCTGTTTGTACAGTTTAACGCTGCACACGAAGGCATCATTAAAAAGTAATAGTAGACTATAAAACAATAAAAACACGAATGGCATCAGGCTTTTAGGACCACAGCAGGGAATCCATAGACAGGACGCGCCGTCGATTACCAATGTGCTGTGCGGTGTCAACTTGACGCCATCTTGGACGATGTCCCTTCGGCATCAACAGCATGGGAGAGAGAAGAAATAAGAAAAAGAAAGGGTTTAGGGTCAGAATGTATGTGATAAACTGAAAATTTACAGGAACCAACACAGCAGACCTGCAGGGAAACATTTCACAAGTAAGTGATAATGACATGCCTAGAAAACCATTTAAACCCACGTTAGAGGAGAGTGTACTCACATGAGTATGAGGATGGGACTGGTGTTTTCACTGTATGCATCATGTGCATGTGGGAGATTATAGTAGGAGTCAGTACTTACATTTATTAAGTAAATGTAAACTCATTATTCAAATATATGGGTTTATGATAGGGAACGTGATCTTATAAGTATGAAAAGTACTCCTGCAGCAATGCCTTCTACACTGTACACGTATTATAGCAGTATTACATCTACATGGACATGTACATACATGTAGATACTCGTACATTTTTCATTCGTGTGTATAGATCTATGTTATATGATATTATGTCCCAGATATACATGATGTATCCGTATATTATATAGATGTACATGTGTGTTATTTCAGGGTTACTGAAGTGACAGTGACACAGAATGGCAGTATGTGAGGGTGACGTGTCAGTTAAATATTATAATAAGTACACGTACATTTACAGCAAACAGGGCTTGATATTGTAAACACCCTAAACCTGCAAACAACTAAACCTTCATGTTTCTGTTGAATCTCGTTCTGTTGTTTTTTTATTGTTGTTCTACGTCGGTTTTGTTCTCTATAGCAGTTTAACCCGATTTAGTTGGCAGATCAGTGTAATGTTTGAGTCAGTAAGTTTTCTTTATTTTTTTGTTCTATACTTGTGTTATTTTAGTTCTTTTAATGTTATATAACATGTTGGTATATTTTGTTCCATATTTTGGTGCTAAAATGCAGTGGGATTGAGGGAAAGAAATGAGCGAAATAAATGGAACATTGTTTACGTGTGTCTAGAAATAATTTTATTTATTTTAATTTAATTTTATACCAACAAGTACCATCCATAAACCAATATATATTAATATAAATAAATAAATAATTTAATATACATAATATTAAAACAGTTTGATGAGATCTAATGGATGTAAACAAGAGCTTCCTCTAATTACTGGCAGATTTGTGAGTTTTTTATATATTTAACTCTATTCAAAGAATAACTTTATAAAAATATGTTGCAGTACGTTTTCTACAATAAACAACATTAAAATATACAGCCCTATTGGAATAAAAATGTTTGCATGTTGCAGATAGCACGACATGATGTGTGATAATTACATTGTTTTAATTAATTAATAACGTATTTATTTTGTACTGTACGTTCCATAATAATAAAATAAACACACTGATATTATCATCATGTTCTGTGTCAAATAAACCCACAGATCGCTCTATGCTCACTTCCCCACTGTTTCTATAGCAAAAACCCACAAGGAGCCCTCTCCAAGATGTCGTCAAGTTGACACCGCAAGACCGAATTCGGAACTCCTCGACCATATCCGGTAGAATATAGACGCGGACATTATGTACGCCACATTTGGGAATTACTTTTTTGATCATGTGACTACATTGCCAAAATGGTGTCGCCGACCCAAGAATACACGTTTGTGCGATGAAAGTAAAAACTCAAAGTACATACACCGTATTTTAATAGTAATTAACTTTTACTAATGTATTTGTGATGCAATATTAAGTTATATAATTAATTATAAACATATTTCACAAGGATCTACTTTTGCTCTCTTTCATTTGATGTATTGTGATGACTGTAATGCGGTAACCGCACCACACTACAGCAAAAAACATTTCCTACATACGCCAAAATGGAGCACATAATGTCTCGTCACGGAAATAGGCGAGGTGATCTAAACGCGCTAGAGCGATGCACGACCGGTCTGTTGTGTTTAGATGTCTATGGGGGACCACAGCAGAGAATGTTTTGGGTCTATAGTGCAGCAGATAATTGCAAATATAGCAAGAATCGTTCAAATAGTGATACAACCGTGAAATTTACTACATGTCTCTTCAAATACCACTCTTTTCAAAAAATACCGCTGGCCACGCAAAAATCCAAGATGGCGGCCCCAAAATCCATGATGTCCGCCCAAAATTGGGTTTCTCCTTTATAAATCGAAATACATTGATTTTAAGCCCCATGAATGTATCAAAGTTAGGCATTGCGGACATTTTGTTAACAAATGCATCTCTGTACCTCTTATGAATCTTGAGATACACAACCCCAGTACTTCTACAGACTCGGGAAAGCAAAACATTTGTACCATTCAGTGTTGTTAAGTGAATTTTGTGATATAAATATTTTATTTTCATAACCTATTTTATTTTGAGTCTTTTTCATTACGGTTATAACAAAATTCTAAAATCAAGATAGCGTCCAAGATGGCTGCCATTAACGCGAAGTAATCATATCTTAGCAGCCATCAAACATGAATATTTGGTGTGCACATATGTTTTTGGTCTATGAATCCAATGAGTCCATTGCAGTACAGAATTTCGGTGTCAATAAAAACTTACAAATGCAGTGAATGTCAGCACACAACCAGGGCACACTGGTGACATCACTGCTGTGTAACTCAGCATGGGGTGAAGTTTGTCATCCTAATGTATGGCAGATCCAGTACTGCTGATACTGTGTGAGGGTCCAGGCGACTCAGTGTCAACCAGAGGCAGAGGACCCTGCAGACTGGGGGGAGGCAGAAGGTTGGTGAGGAATGGCAGGTCTTCTGGACAGCCAACTCTCCAATAGCCAAGAGTTGCCAACAGCTCAACAAACGAAGCCGTATATCTGGCTGTTGTGGCAGGTGCAAGTGCTACAGACTGGGTCTCACTTGTACAGCACTGTGCAGTTGCAAACGTGAGGTGTAACTCTACACTCTTGTGGTCTTATTTTTGGAGGGATTGAACTTTTCTAAAACTGTTTCATATGCGTCATCAATACGTAGGATCTTCTTTCACGCTGAGTATTTACAGTATAAGACTGGATCACACTTGCAAGGCGTTTTTTGGTGTAAATTTACATGTTTTCTTGCAGACATCTCCAACGCCATCTTTAATACAGGTGCCTTTTCGGGTACAGGAGCGGGTATATGGAATTCTCTGACTCAGAGTTCATTTGGCATGTCACATCTCCAGAACTACAACAGATACAGACCAAAGCGCCCACAAAACCCACATTTATATCCAGCTTCAATACATCTGTGAAGCAGAAAATCTGTATTTTCCAACTCAATGCTGATCAACTCATTTTCTGCCATCACACGCAGACCTTCAGAGGTGTGAACATACTGTATCTCAGGAACTAGAACAGCTACAGACATGTTTTTGGTGTCAAAATATCCGCAAAACCCAACTTTATATTCAGCTTTCACACATTTATGGGGTTTAAAACCAATACATTTCAAGTGAAAACGGAAAAAAAACTTTGCTTGGATTTTGGGGCCGCCATCTTGGATTTTTGCCAGCGGTATTTTTGAAAAGAGTGGGATTTGAAGAGTTCATGTCCCGAATGTCATGCTTGTATCACAACCTGAACGATTCTTTCACTTCTCAGCTCCACCACTAGCAATAAGTCTGCACGAGCACTTCCGGTGACTTCCGCCTCAGCAGCCCAGTTATTTTTAGATCAGCGATTCAAGGTCTGGTTCTGCTTAACAATAAACCTGATGTCAGAAAAGTAAACAGAGAAACTGGGAAGTAAAGCCTCAGCGCTGCTTTAGGTTCCATCCCTTCATCTTTACTCGATAATAAACAGCAATAACTGAGCAGCAACATGATTTCATTATTATACACACAGGTCTGCAAACAAATCAACTGAACATACCTTCAGGATTTAACGAAGGAACTCAAATAGATTTAAATCTACACATGTAAAAATAAATAAATAAATAAAAATAAAAAAAGAACCAGGAATATTTATTTTTATGTGGAGATAATTAACTCAGCCCGAAAACTGGAGAGAAATCTAATCCCCTCCAGCGTTGTCGTCTTCTTCTTCTGTGGTGAGTTTAGCTGTGAGTTCGAGTCCACAGTGCCCCCTGCCGGAGACCTGTTACAACTTCACAAAAACCTCTTCACCCCAGTTCACTGTCAGCACCGCTCCTCTCCAGTCCTGTTCGAACCCACACGACCTCGCAGGGCTTCTGTAATTATGGTCACGTTCCACACGTACACGGGGGTTTTGTGATAGCTTTGCTTTTGTGTTTATGTTTGTGTGTGGTGATAGCGTTTAAGCTTTCGGTGTGATGTAAACCGTCATCGCCGTTGTTTATATGAGGTGGTTTTGAGTAGCAGGTAAAATACGGCTGGGTTTAAATCTTGACAGCAGGACATTTCACATGTTTCCATATTAACGTCCACTTCATCACCCACTACATTCACGAACCGAGGCGTCAGAATGCATGGAACTGTGACATTCCTTTATCTATCTGTGATATTCCAGTTTTCTTCTATAATGGGTTGTAGAACCGTCCAGATTTCTGCAAATAATCATTTGATCTTTTTCAGATGTTTGATTTGAACCTGTTGTAGCTGCAATGGTGTAATGGAATCATCAGAGGAACAGCTGGGCTGTTCCATAAGACCTCCACACACTCCTGATCAGTCCCAGGTTAATGTTAATCTTATTGTTAATAGATAGATATTTGGTTTCCCAAGGCTTTTTGAATATTGAAACATGCCACTTTTTTTTTTTTTTTTTGGAAAAAGTAAACACACCTACTGAGAAGAAGATAAAAGGAATAAGTCTCATGTTGTAGGTTTCACATATAAAGGTAACTGACTTTCAGTAAGGAAAAAAATCCTGTTCCTCAGTTGAAGATTCTCAGAGTTACAGCAACCTAAAAAAAAAGATAAAATGCTGAAAATAGGCCCTCCTTCACAGAGGAATTTCAGAGTTGACACTCAGCCACTTCAAACATTGTTTTGAAGATACGTTGTTTATATGCTAACTTTGTTTCCAAATGTTTTTCTCTAGCTCAAATGCCTTCATGGTGAAAAAATATTTTAAAAAATTACTTGTAAAAAGAAACAACAATTTTATTTATAAAACTAACATGACAGACAAGAATACGACTTAATAATATTATAAATTCTTATTATCTGCATATTTTATAATTATATAGCTTCTGTCTAACAGCCAGTAATATATTTATAAGTGCTCACTGTTCTGTTTCAACAAAAACACCTTATACAGGGAAGTGTTAGAGACATGAGTTTTCTGTCTTTTTCTGACAAATCCTGTCCATCCTTGTCTTATCACATTCTTTATTCAAGATACGTCCAATACTGCACTGCGTCGATGTACTTTCTGGCTTTTCTTCCATAATATTATATAAATATTATTCTGAATTATATCTTTATACAATGATTATAAATTTGCTCAGAGATGCACTCCTGAGTGATACAACAAAGTTTGATGTGTGGATTGCTAAGAGACAGAAGAACAAAGATCTTGTATTGTTTTGAAGTATGTCATAGATGGAAGTTATGGGAGTCCATTTCTGCCACTAGAGGAAAAAAATGTTGCCTTTTCTCTAATGGCAGAAACGGCCTTCCTTAAACTTAATGTGTTACAGAAGGTTACATTCATGTTTTGTTCCAGGAAAAAAAATCATAATAAATTTCTATCACTGTTTATTTTCTTCTTCAGAAATGACAAATTCTCAGTTACGAGTCTTCTGTTGCTCTTGGTGTTCACTTTCCTATACATCTCAACTTTACCTCAACGAACACATCACACAAGGACAAGCTAAGGAAAATGAGAGACTCCTAAAATCTGGAGAAATGAAATATGACTATTTTAAGATTAGAAGCTCCAGTCATGAGCAAACAGTCTCGATAAATCTCAACAGTAATACGTCTCATCATGTAATGCAGGAAGACATTTACTCCTGCTCGGTCTGCTGTAGAACGTTTTCCCAGCAGAGGAAACTCGACCGACATCGGTGCATTTAAAACACACCTGCTTACAGTGTGGGAAGACGTTTACTTGTAAGTGTAATCTGCAGCGACACGAGCGCATCCACAAGGTAGGGGAGAGATTCAGATGCTTGGAGTGTGGGAAGAGTTTCTCCCAGCGGTGTTATCTCCAACAACACCAGACCGTTCACTCGAACAGGAAACCGTATCTCTGTTCACACTGTGGGAAGGCTTTTACTCGACACTGTGATCTCCAGCAGCACCTGGTCATTCACTCCGGAATAAAAGCACATCACTGCTCAGAATGAGGGAAGACTTTTATCAGACCGAGTCATCTGGTCCAACACCAGCGCATTCACATGGAAGAGAAGCCCTACCAGTGCTCCGAGTGTGGGAAAAGTTTTGCGCAGCAGATTTATCTCCAACAGCACCAGCGTGTTCACACGGGAGAGAAGCCGTATCAGTGCTCACAGTGTGGCGAGAGGTTAATGCGACACGGTAATCTTCAATCTCATCAACACATTCACGTAGGAGTGAAGCCGCACTGCCGCTCTGAGTGTGGGAGGAGTTTCACTTGACCTGTATTCACACAGGTGAGAGACCGTGTCCATGTTCAGCGTGTGGAAAGTATTTTAGAGGCAGAAGGCGTCTCAAAGCCCACCAGGACATTCACCTGAAGGCGAAGTCGTCCTGTTGCTCGGGGTGTAGGAAGAGTTTTGTTCAAAAGAGCGATCTCCAAAACCACACCTGTGCTCATACTGAGCAGAAGCCCTGCCGCTACTTCACTGTGTGGAAAAAGGTTTTTACACCCAAGCAGGCATGCAATGGTTCTGATTTTTGGTAGAATTCTGAGTTTTTGATACATGTGCTAGATTTAAATTAGTGTTTGTGAATCAGCAATGTACAGCTCGCTTGAGTTACTGCTCAGTGGGTCGAGCAACTTACCAAGCTGACTCAAGTAATTTTTTTGTAATCTGAAGTCTGGATAGGTTAAATATTTAGCTCTTCATTGAGTTTGCTTTCTTCTTAACAAATTCAACGAACTGCTCTGTTGAACGTAGCGCATGCACAAAGCACAGTAAATACGAAATGGTGTGAAGACATTCAGAGCTGCAAGGTAGACATAAACTTGCTGATTTCCACATCTATCACTTGCCTTGTCAATTTAATTATCCGTTTAACGAGTTCATGTTCTGTCAAGCTTCTCAATTCGGTGCTTGCTTCATGAACATTTATTTACCTGCAAGTTTATTTATTTAATTTATTTATTTGCAGTAAATTGAGGGACTACGCCTCTCGGCTGGTCTGGGAACACCTTGGCGTCCCCCCGGAAGAGCTGGAGGAAGTGGCTGGGGAGAGGGACGTCTGGACCTCACTGCTTAGGCTGTTGCCCCCGCGACCCGACCGCGGAACAAGCGGAAGAAGATGAATGAATGAATGAATGAATGAATGTATTTGCAATAAAAAAAGTTTGTCTGCCTACCTCACCTTTGTTCCTGAGATTGTGTAGTTGATTCTCTGTGAGTCTGAATGTGCACAGACACTGAACAGGATATGGGACAACCATTCAAGCCATGCTCTATGACTATGCTGCTCTTCTCAGGACCTCCACTATTATGGCAAGTTGCTAAAATGTTGTAACTATATTATATGGCCATAAACCATAAGGTCATTTTATGTTCTTCTTAATACCTTCTTACATGTGGTTAATAAAACTTTTTACAAGGATTATTTTCAATAGTCAAGTGCACTTTTGTAAACACACCACTTTTATCAGATATACTTCCAGAGTCTTTAAAACGTGCTGTGGTTAAACTACTCAAATAGCCTACATTAAATAATACTGATTTATTCATTTTAAACATATTTCAAATCTCCTTTAATGAATAAAATTTTTGAGAAGTTTTACTCCAAATTATTGACTTTCATTATAGTTAGAATATATAAAGAAATTCAAAACTTTAAGGGACAGTCACACACATACACACACAAACATATATATATATATATGTACAAAATGTAACAATTTTTTTAATATTATTATTATTATTTTAAATCCTGAAACAGAGTTGGACTGGAGGACGTTCTTAACCTACAGAACGAGGACAATTTTGGGAAGTGAGGACATTTTGGATGGTCCTTCCTTAGTCCTTCAAAGGGGTTTAAGGGGTATCAGTTTTAGGGTTCAGGGTAGAATTAAGATTTGGTTAGGGTTAGGCATTTAGTTATGATGGTTAAGTTAGTGTAAAGGGTTAGGGCATGCATTATTTCAATAGTTGTCCCCACAGCGATAGAAGTACAGGCTTGTATGTGTGTGCAGGCGTGCGACTTCCCCTTCCTCCTCTATATAAAAGTGAAAGTAAAACATTTTTCGCTACATTTTCCAGACAAAAACACACAGTGAGTATCTAAATCTGATGCTTTATTATATAAACATGAAAAATTTCTACTAAAAGCAAAATAGTTTTGTGGGTTTTTTATTTTATTTTAACACTCCCAGGTGGTTTTATACCAAAATATTGAGACCCTGAGTAGATTCATACATTTTTTCCCTATGTTTTCTCGAGATAACGGGTTAATGTTTGTTTTCATGTGGTCTCCTGTTATTTATTGGTTTTCTCGGGATAACAGGATAAATTTCTCAGTATCTAGAGATAACAAAAATTTGTTCTTGATGTTATCTAAAACAAAAGCTAGCATTCCATAAAGAAAACAAAAATGAAAGATTTAAAGAAACATCTATTTTGCATGAGCAAGGCAGTGTAAAGTTTATCGAAAAGTCTATCTTTAGGTATTAATAGTAAATTGTTCTTTTATGAACATGGTTTTTATAAATAACTTTTTCTAACCTTTTTTCTTCCAGTTTTAGTCACGTTCTCACGACTTCCTTGTTTGATGTTGTAATTCAGCTAAATGTCTCTCACAGCCTTCTGAAATACAGACTGAGAGGCTCAGAGCTGTGATGTTTACTGTTGCCTTGTTAAATGAGTACACCCTCATGTTATTGTTTTATATGTTCAGCACTGAACTTTGGGAATTAAATTTGAAATTAAATTAAAGACTCAATGCTTTTACCTCTGCCCAACATGGAGTTTTGTTTTTGTCAGTTTGTCTGTAAACAAAATCCTGACCACACCTGTTTACGAACTTCCACCAAACTTATGGGGACACTACCCTACCTGAGTGCCAGAGATGATTTGATTTTGGAATGTCAAGATCAAAAGTCAGGGTCAGGGCAAGGTCAGAAAATTTTGAAGGTAGATATTTCCCATGTTAAATTGAACTTGCTTATATCTCAGAAACAAAATAACATAAAACCCATAGAACATTATTCAGGCTGCATGGCAGAGGAACCTTGCACTATATGAGTTTGATGCCCTTTTAGTTCAGACTTTTTTTTTACTCTAATAATAT
>JBCNYH010000017.1:705742-726923 GCA_039654325.1 Tandanus tandanus | reverse complement strand
CACAGCGCCACCTGCTGGAGCTCTCTGTTCATCACTACACACTCACAACTCACTCAACCTGCAGCTCTTACAGTCCCTGTATGTTCATCACAGCAAATCATTATCCCAGAATATTCGGACCACACCTGCTTGTTATAGCGTGTCTGTTCCCCGAACTAAACAAAAATGTAAAGACACTCAGAGAGTTAGTTTTAGTAATCTTATTAACATAAATTTAAATCATACTGAATCTACAGCCAGCACCTTTGATCTAAAGATTTGGCAAAACTCTTTCCACACTGTGAGCACTGATACGGCTTCTCTCCTGTGTGAACGCGCTGGTGTGATCGAAAATGACTCTGTCGATTAAAATTCTCCCCACACTGTGAGCACTGATACGGTTTCTCTCCTGTATGAATCCGCAAGTGCATCTGGTGATCACCTTGCTGCTTAAAACTCTTCCCACACTCTGAGCATGCATGCGGCTTCTCCCCTGTATGAACGCGCTAATGTCTTTGGAGATTACACCGTTTTTTAAAACTCTTCCCACACTCTGAACAGTGATGTGGTTTTTCTCCATTCTGGATGCACTGATGTTTGTGGAGGTTACTGAGTTGGGTGAAACTCTGTTCACACTGTGAGCACTGATGTTTTGGCTCTCCTGTTTGAATGTACTGATGTTTTCTGAGATTGTCCTGATCAGTAAATCTCTTCCCACTCTGTGAGCCCTGATAAACATCTTTCTGTAGTTGCTGAGTACTAGAGATCGTTTGCTGAATACTGGAGCTTCTTACTGGCATAATATTCTGAAACATTATCTCTCCTGACTGTATCAGTCTCTCATATTCCTCAGAGTGGCAGCGTGTGATGTGTTTGTGGAGGTAAATTTGAGAAGTAGATAAAACTGAACACCAGAAGCAGGAGAAGACTTGTAACTGGGGATCGTCTTTTTCTGGAGAAAAAAATAAAAACATTAAAAACCTCACTGGATAATGGAGGGGATTTGCGTCTTTAATTGTTCTGATTTACAAGACAAAGCAGACAAATAATAAACAGCAGGTCCAGCCAAACTTTCACAGAATTAAGAAGCATCTGGAGAGCAAGGACCATCAGTTCCAGCACCAAGATCAGGCTGTTCAAGAGCAAGTCCTGAGTACACTATTGGATGGTGCAGAATCATGAAAGATGCTGATGAATTTTATATCAATTTAGTTATTATTATTATGGAAGTTGTCAAGCTAAAGGAACACTATCAAATTGTCTAGGTTGTGGGATTCTGAAGGCAGCTGACTGGTACCAGCAAGCAAAGCAGACTGCTGCTGTGGCAGTTGTGGAAGCAAACACTTAAGTATGGGAGGAGTTTGGTGAGGCCATGGAACATGACTTGGTGTCATGTCAACCTACATGGTCAGCTTCAAGTAAATTCTGGCAAAGCTCAGATAATTCAGGAGGGGGATGCAGCAGTGTATACAGCTGAGATGGAATGTTGCTGACTGCAACTTATATATATTTGGGTAGTGGAAGAAATACTTTGTATTTTCTCAATCTCGCTGAAGTGTTTTCCGCAGAGAAAGCAGAGAACATCTCATCACTAAGGTTGAAGCCTCTGGGGTAGGAGCCCCGGGGTGGATGATATTCACCCTGAGTTCCATGTCTTTGCAACATTGCATGGAGGTCAGGAGCAGTATTTTACAAAGCCTTGGAGTAACCATGGACAATGGCATTTCCCTCTCCTTTTATATCGCTAATCTTTCTCAATCATTTAGACTCCTCCTTTTTAACATCTGAAGGACTCACCCATTTCTTTCCACCAAGATACTTAAGTCACCTCAAGGCTTGAGTACTGCAACTCACTCCTGGCTGGTCTGCCCCTGAGCACCAACTGACCTCTGCAACTGATCCAGAATGCAGCTTCATGGCTTGTTTTCAATCTTCTCAAGTTTTCCCTCACCACTCCACTGCTATAGTCTCTCCACTGGCTTCATGTAGCTGATCACATTAGATTTAAAACACTAATGATTTCCTACAAAGCCAAAAATGGACCTCCACCCTCCTACCTCAAAGCACTTATCACACCCCGCACTGCACATTCTTCTATTACGGAAAAAGAAAAACATACATCTAAACTCTTCCCTGTTCTGGCATCGAAGCAGTGAAATGAACTTCCTCTAGATGTATGGACAGCTGAGTCACTTGGTGTCGTCAAACAATGGCTGAAAACATACCTTATTCGAAAGTACTTGGATTAGTTTGACTAATGACATATTTAGCCTGTGTCCTAGTGAACCAGTATCAGAATGTATTCATTGATAGTCACTTCAAAGCACTTCTGTACGTCTCTCTGGATAAGGGTGTCTGCCAAATGGAATAAATGTAAATATAAATGTGTGACTGGAGCGAGAGATTGGTTTGCACTGCCAGCAAGAAGATAAAAATTCATTCTCACTGATAGTTCAATGATTGTTTATTGATTATTTTCATAACTTTTATGGACAGAATTTCTATGCATGGACAGGGGCCATAGGGTGTCCTTTCCTGTGGCTTGGCATTACATCTGTGCTTCTGGTGGATGACGTGATCTGGTTGGCTTGCACTCTTGGGTAATTTGCAGCCAGGTGCAATGCAGTTGCTATGAGAATTCGTACCTCTGTATCTGAGGTCATGTTTTTAGTTGGAAATGGGTGGACTGCCCACTTCCAGTGGAAGAGTTCAAGTATCTTGGGGTCTTCTTCATGAGTGAGAGAAGAATGAAGCAGGAGATTGACAGGTGGATCAATGTGGCATCTGCAGTCATGTGGACACTGTATCAGTCAGTTGTGTTAAAGAGAGAGCTGAGCCAAAAGCAAATCTGTAGATATATAATGGTCAGTGTATGTTCCTACTTCCAAACCTCACTGATGGTCACGAGCTCTGGGTAGTGACCACAAGAACATGACCATGGGTGCAAGCACCAAAAATAAGATTTCTATGAATGGTGCCTGAGCTCACCCTTGAAGACAAGGTGAGAAGTTTGGACATCTGGGAGGGGTGCAGAGTAGAGTCAGTGCTCCTCCATGTTGAAAAGTATAATTCAGGTTTGTATGCCTCCGAGAAGAGGTGACCGGCCTTCCTGACAGAGAGGAGGGCCCAAGGCAGACCTAAGACATTCTGGAGAGACTATATCTCCAAGCTAGCTTGGAAACACCACAGTATTCTCTCAGAGAAGCTTAAGGATGTGGCCAGGGAGAGGGAGACCTATAAGCAGCAGAAAATGAATGGATTAATTCATGGAGGAGGATGATGATGATTATTATATTATATTATTCAATTACTTTCTGAACCACTTAATCCTAATTAGGGTCACGGGGAGGCTGGCACCCATCTCAGCCAACTGAACAGCTTGCCAGTCCATCGCAGGGCCAATTAGCCTATTGTGCATGTTTTTAAAATGTTTGAGGGAACCGGCGTACCCGGAGGAAACCCACGCAAGCACGGGGAGAACATGCAAACTGCACACAGAAACGCCCGAGCTGGGAACCAAACCCAGGCCTTCTTGCTGTGAGGCGGACATGCTAACCACTACGCCACTATGCCGCCCGCAATCGCGTCGCATTGCGTTGTATTGTACTATATTATAATATTATGAATAGAAATACTGGTCTCCAGACTGTACACTTTAATATTATCACCTAAAAGAAATCCCTAACAGGACCAGCAGAATCCAGTAATTTGGGTTCTGAACATTTGAGCAGATATGATGACACGCAAAGTAACAACTAAACCCATTCTCCTCACATGTTCCAGGATGTTTTATAATGAGATGTAGAGAAATAGATAGTATAGAATGAGTGTTAGAGTGTCAGTGATACTCAACCCAAGACTGAATTTGTACAGATGTAATCATCATTAGACTCTTCCTCTTTTACATGTTTGATCTGAAATCCTCTCTGTTGGGCTACATTTTCCACAGAGCCTGATGTTTCTCCACCTGAAATTCCACCAAGTACATTTAAATCATTTCATCTCAAGTAAACCTCTGAACAACAGTGGGGTGGGGGTGGGGGGGATAGGGGGAGGAGGGCAAATACAGTCTAATAAAATGTATGAGGTCCAATCTGGACCCTAATACACCCTGTAGTCTTACAGATATACTCTTCATCTTCAGGTTCTTCCTTTTTTATATATTTCTGTTCATCCACAGGTGTGAGGTGTCCCACAGGGCCTGGTGTTGCTTCACCTGAAATTTCATCAACTGAATTAAAAAACGTACAAAACACAAACGGGGAGCAATTAGTGATCTGGGGCTGGTTTGTTGGACCTAGGTTTGAAGGATTGTGTGAACATGTGTGTTTGAATAGTGTTCCTGGGATGGCCTTCGAACCCACCATGACCGTGACCAGGATAAGCAGTTACTAAAAGTGAGTGACAATGGGCTGTATTGTGTCCTTTTAACTTACAGACATAACCTTCATCCTCAGGTTCATCCTTCTTTACATGTTTCTGTTGGTCCACAGGGTTGATGTGTCCCTCAGAGACTAATGTCCCTCCACCTGAATCTGTATGACTTCCTGTCTGCATGTCCGTACAAAGCTGATGAACAATAAATAATAATAATAATAATAATAATAATTATTCATTAGTAAAGAATATTTACACTGGATCCTGAACATACTGTCTGAGGAGTGAAGAATACGTTTAGTTTTGAGGATAGCATGTTAGCTACCAGGGATAGAAACTGATTAACAGAACAACAATTTGAACAATTTATTCATCCATTCATGTTCTAAGCCACTAAATACTAATTAGGGTCTCGGGGAGGCTGGCGCCCATCTCAGCCGAGCCTGGGCGAGGGCGGAGTACACCCTGGACAGCTCGCTGGGCCATCACAACTTATTAAATATTTAAACAAACCAGTTCCCAGACCTCATTGTCTGGTGCTCTTCTTTTCTCATCAATGGTTTGCTTCCCGGACTGGTCAGTACTGGACTAATAGTCAGTCATTTGAAATCTATGCCACTTGTAGATGACTTTCCTCATAGTGAAATTATTTATTTCAAATAATTTACAGATCTTTCTAAATCCTTTTCTAAATGTATAGGCACCCATAGACTTTACAAACATAGAAGGTGTTAGAAATCTCTAGACCCATGAATGATGACAGCCAACACTTCAATTGTAAAGAGAACATCAGACCCTACATACCAGGTTTGCATACGACAGCTTCCACCTGCAGGAGGTTCTAATCAATGTGGCTGATCATTTTTTGTTTAAATTATGAAAATGCCTACAGAATGTCAGTTTATAATGTCATGTGTTGGTGTATATCACCTGTCTCTGTAGGCACTGTATCAAAGCAATAGAAATGCCAGATAGTTCAAATATGAAATATCATCAACCATTTCCAATTTTACTTCATTCATGTGACTGTAGGTTTTTTTGAACAAGAGACACTCAAATAATCATCTTAAGCTTCCGTGTCCATGGGTAGGATACGTTTTCTTTTCTAATTTTAATTCTGAAGTCACAGAGGTTGTGATCTTCATGTTTAACTTTGGTTTTCTTGCACCAAAGTTCTAGTGTGGTAGGTAGCTTACTAGGTGATTATTAGACTACTGGTTATTAATATCAACAATTTTGTCTATGTTCAACTGTATGCAGCTTAAACAACCCCTGGCAAAAAATATGAAACAAACCTAAACTTAAAACGTAAAAAAGTTTTAGATAAGAAGTTGAAACATTGCTAGATCATGCCACTTTATTTCAAATACTGTTCCTATACCAGCTGGTAACTCCTCAAACCAAGCTGGAGTTTTCATCAGGGTTACAGCTAGTGTTAGGAGGCACCTGAACATCTACCATGAAATTAAACAAACTTAATTACAAACACAGATCCTTGAAGAACATGTGTCTAAATGTAGGTAATTTGCAAAGAGATTGTGTTTACAGTTCCAATTCCTAGATATCTCCTCTGGGATTCTATAGTGCACTACAGAAGGTGAATACACCACTGTGTCTCTATGGATTACACTCGGAGGGAAGGAGGAGATGTTTAGGATTTAGACATTACCTGAAATCAGATCAGTTCAGCTCGTTTAACTTACCTCAGAAACCACAGGAGAACATAGAGAACATCCTCAAATACACACAGAGAATCGAATCTGTTGGAGTAAAACCCATTCAGGAGGATTTCCACCCTAAAGATGATGAACTTCTGGGAGGAACCTGTTTGGTCCCTCAAAGGAAATCTTCTTCTTCTTCCCCTTTCAGCTGATTAGAGAAAGATTAGTGCACTGCTGCCTCCCGCTGGTGTATTTATACCATTGCTACTGAAGATCATACTCATCAAGTTGACAGTGCCATGGGAGGAGAGATGTAGTGAAGCATATGACAGGAAAAAGACCCAGTACGAGACTCCACTGGTAGAATGCAGAGAAGCCAGATGGCAAACATGGTGCTATCCAGTGGAGACAGGATGCAGAGGCTTCCCAGCACAGTCAGCATAGCATTTATTCCCTGCACTGGGATTAACTGGACGAAACAGACAAACAGCAATACAGAGGATGGCCCAAGCAGCAGAAAAATTATCATGCTGGGTATGGATGAAGAGTGGCACATGTAGCTGGAGACCCACCAATGACGCGCAGTGACTGATCACTACTGTGGAGTCCCCATCCTGAGAGTGTACCGAGCAAGGGGTCAAAACACACAATGATGGATGGCCAGCGGTGCAACAGCAATAACACCAGCTGTATACAACTAACATTTTGATTTCCCCTCAGTGCAGCTAACTGGGTTATCAAAGGCCAGCCATGTCTCTCACTGTCTGTAGTGAGAGAGATTTAAAAGAACCATTGCTGACTTTCGTAAAGAGTAGGCTGCACTGCTGTCAGCGTGTTTCTGCCCTGTGATGGCCTGGCGAGCTGTCCAGGGTGCACTCTGCCCTTGCCCAGAGTCGGCTGAGATGGGCGCCAACCTCCCCGCAACTCTAATTAGGTTTAAGCGCATCAGAAAATTAATAAATTAATACATTTTGATTTAATAATCAAAAATAAATTATCCTTAGTATTCATAAATTTATTGTCTTTCTTGCAAGCTCATTTCAGCAATAACAGTAATAGACCCAATAATAATAGTAATAATAATAATAATAATAATAATACAGTATCAACACAGTAGCCATTATTGGATGATGTATTATTAGAAGGTATATGATTAGAGGATAAATTATTAGAAAGTGCGTTATTAGAAGATGCATTCAGGCAGACGGGGCTCGTCAACCTAGGCCGGTAGCTCGTCTAGGTGAAGGAAAACACAGATTCTAAACATACGCTGCCTTGCGACCATACCCACCCATGGGAAAGGCTTCATGAGTCAACCCTGAGGAAAAATCAGGAGCCCTGAGGCAGTTTGATGCTGTGTACAGCACCGTCCTGGCATCTCCTGCAGCGGTGCTGAAACCATGTGTATCTGCTTTGCCCTTCCAGTGGACCATTCCAGTGATGCCGAGAGGGGGGACTTACTGCCTGGGTAACAGTCTGTCCTCCATACCCTCCTACCCAGGCACTGCGCCCTGGAGAAGACACTCCAGCTTCGCTACACAGCGTCGACACAACACGGAAAGCAGCAATCTTTAACTGGGCACTTGGAATGTCAGGACCATGACACCCAGTTTCAGCGACGATCTGCAGGAGATAGATGACGCTTGCAAGACAGCAATCATCGACAGAGAACTGAGCAGACTGCAGATGGACATCGTCGCTCTCCAAGAGACCAGGCTCTCAGGATCTGGGTCCATCAGAGAGAAAGACTTCTCCTTCTTCTGGCAGGGAAAGGCACCAGAGGAAATCAGAGAACACGGTGTGGGATTTGCAGTGAGAAACAGCCTGCTAGAGTCCATCACTCCCCCCACCGAGGGCTGCAAGCGCATCCTGTCCCTCCAACTCCTCACCTCAGCTGGGCTGGTCAGCCTGATCAGCGCGTATGCTCCCACACTGACATCCCCTGCAGAAGCTAAAGACAGGTTTTACGACGACCTCAGCACAGCCATCAGCAGAATCCCAGAGAAGGAGTTGCTGTTCGTCCTCGACGGCCAACCTGTCTTGGCCAGTTCGGCATGGGAAAGACGAAAGAGAACGTGCAACGTCTACTCGAGCTGTGCTGTCACCACGGCCTCTGCATTAGCAACACGTTCTTCAACACCAAGTCCCAACACAGAGTGTCCTGAAGGCATCCCAGATCTAAGCACTGACACCAGCTCGACCTGATACTCACCAGGCACTGCAGCCTCTCAAACGTTACGATCACACACAGCTACCAGAACACCGACTGTGACACCAACCACTCCCTGATGTGAAGTAAGGTGAAACTGCGAGCGAAGAAAATGCATCGCACCAAACAGGAGGGTAAATCCAGAATTGACGCCAGCAAAACAAGAGACCAGGAGACGGTTGAGGAATTTGTGAGAGCCATCAAAAAAATCCCTCCCGGGCCCATCCACTGCCAACGCCCAAGAGAGATGGGAACAAATCAGAGAGGCTGTCTACAATGCTGCCATGTCAACTTATGGCAAGAAGACCAGCAAGTCAGCAGACTGGTTTGAGGCCCACTCTACAGAACTGACACCCATCCTCGAAGAGAAACGGCATGCACTAGCAGCGTACAAAGCCTGGCCCAGTGAGCACACGCTCCAGGCCCTCCGGGCCGCCCATGGCAAGGTACAGAAGGCTGCCAGACAGTGCGCCAATGACTACTGGCTCCAACTCTGCTCCACGATACAGACCGCAGCCGACGCTGGAAACATCAGAGGGACGTACGATGGGATCAGGCAGGCTCTTGGTCTGACACAGAATAAAACAGCTTCACCGAAGTCGGCCACTGGTGACGTCATTCAAGACCGAGCACAGCAGATGGAGTGCTGGGTAGAGCACTACTCCGAGCTCTACGCTAGAGAGAACGTGGTCACCGAAGATGCCCTGAATGCCATCGAGTGCCTGCCAACACTTAAGGAACTTGATGCGGAACCAACCGTCGAGGAACTCAGCGAGGCGCTGGATTCCCTCGCCGCCGGCAAAGCGCCAGGGAAGGATGGCATCCCTGCCAAGGTGCTGAAGTGCTGCAAGGACACCCTCATCACAGAGCTGCACGAGATCCAATGCCTGTGCTGGAGAGAGGTCACAGTACCACAAGACATGCGGGATGCCAACATCATCACTCTTTACAAGAACAAGGGCGACAGGAGTGACTGCAACAACTACCATGGCATCTCACTTCTCAGCATTGTCGGGAAGCTGTTTGCTCGAGTCGCCCTGAAGAGACTGCAAGGTCTCACTGAGAGAGTCTACCCTGAGTCGCAGTGTGGATTTTGTGCCAGCCGGTCCACCATAGACATGGTCTTCTCCCTCAGACAGCTGCAGGAGAAGTGCAGAGAGCAGCGGCAGTCACTGTTCGGAATCTGTTTCGCCGTCCTGCTCAAGCACGCCTTTGGGAATTCCACAGAAGGCATTTACCTCAGGACCAGGTCAGACGGGAAACTCTTCAACCTGGCCAGAATAAGAGCCAAGACCAAGGCCACGTCGTGCGGATGGATGACAGCCGGATCCCAAAAGACCTTCTGTATGGAGAACTGGCACAAGGTCAGCGCCCAACAGGAAGACCCCATCTGCACTTCAGAGACCTCTGCAAGAGAGATCTGAAGACCCTTGGTGCTAACCTCAGCACCTGGGAAGCCACCACCTCAGACCGGTCAGCTTGGAAGATGACAATAAAGCAAAGTCTCGTCAAGTCTGATGCCATGCTCGCAAAGCAGTCCGAGGCCAAAAGACAAAGACAAAAGGCTGCGAACTGGACCAACAGACCAGCTTCAGTTTTCATCTGCGCCCTATGCAGACGAGACTGTCATTCTCAGATCGGGTTGACCAGCCATAGCCGACGCTGTTCCAGACCTGACAACAACCGGAGCGTAGTTCCATAGCCTTTCGAGAATGATGGAGGCCTACTTCTACTATAATAATAAATTATTTATTTATCTACAAATGGTGATGATGGCGGTGAAAAGAGATCTGATGAACAAACCACTGTTTCTGTTGCCAGATGGTGGCGCTATACTAGAGTTACTGTTCACTTAAAAAGCCTTTTTACCATTGTCCCAAATTACCTGCAACAGCTGTCCCAGATTAACAACCCATTTCTGGCAATTGCAGACAGTAACAAAATGTCTGAATTAAAATAAAACATATATTCAAAACAATATGCTGTTCTTCTTTTTTTTAACTGCAGAGTGATTTTTCCTCCCCTCATTAAGTTGCATCCAGTTTCCACCCATCAAGTATTGACTTCCTATAATACAACCACAAACCAGGGAGGGGCAAAAGCAAGCATGTGTCCCTCTGTGCTTGATGCGACCACCCACATCTTTACAAACTAGTGCATTCAGGGGCAGCCTAACCCACCGCCTTGCGTGAGCTTGTAGATGCCCACAATTGTCTGGCAATCGCTTTAAGTGGCAGGGAGGTGGGTGTAGCCAGGGGTGTCCAAACTTATCCACAAAGGTCCGGTGTGGGTGCAGGTTTTCACTTCAACCAAGCAGTAGCCACACCTTCCACCTACGTGAATTACTCATCTCAGAAAGTGATAGGATCATATATCCTATTGTTTGCATGTGGCACAACCTAAAGCCAGCTTGGTGCCATCTCGTTGAGACCACTTTAATGTTGAAAGTTATACTCAAATAGCGTCCAAAAAAGATGAAGAAAATGGAAATACTTACATCCAAGGTGCACACTGCATTTCATGTTTTTCCCAAATTTCATCTATGCAGAGCTTTTTTATTTAAATGTTTTTAAATTAATTACAAATATCAGTGAAAATATTGGTAAAGTTATATTAATTTATGGATTCTGACCATCAGCAGTAAAATTTACAAGGTTTTCAAGCTGTGTTGGCGTTCAACAGCTCCATTTTGAGATTTTAAAGCAAGGTGGTCTCCGTAAGATGGAAGGTGTGGCTACTTCTTGGTTGAAGTGAAAACCTGGACCCACACCGGCCCTTTGTGGATATGACTGGACATTCCTCTACTAAAGTGAAAACTGGAGCTCTACATAGGAATTGAATCTATAACCCTCTGTTATTTATGTATCTTTTTTTTTTATTATTATTATTTTATTTCTAGTTCTCTGTCCTCACTGGGGTTGTTAATATTAAGTGCACTACCTTATGCATTATAAAATGTTCTTCAAATGCCCAGGGATAGCCTGTAAGTTTTTTTTTGGGTGGAGGACAATATAGGGCTGCCAAAGCCACACACCCCGCATCCAAAGAAAAGAGAGAGAGACTTTTATGTCTCTTCCACACAGTCTTACAGATAACTGAGTCTTTTCTTTGTTTTCTTTGCTTTTTTGGATGTGTGTCTAAATGTGTATTCTTTATATAAATGTTATCTTATAATATTTTATTGTATGTATTCTATAAAGAAATAAAAATAAAAAAACAGGGTCCGCAATTAACAGCTATTTTTCTACAGATTAATCCATCAACTATTTTACAGGTTAATCAATTATTCTAAATGATTCATTTTCATTAAAAAACTCAAATAAACCATTTTATTTCATTTCCATTGATTGTAAGAAATTCATATTCTATAATGCAGCAGATAAATATAAATAAAGGTTAAAGTGCAAAACTGTAGGTTTAATTTGGCAAATCCAGTTTAATAAAATAAATAAAATTTGCATCTGTGTCTTCCCACAGTCCAAAGACATGCACCTTAGGCTAACTGGTTGTTCCAAATTGCCCCTAAGCGTGAGTGTAAATGGGTTTTTTTGTGTGTGTGTGTGTGTGTGCTGGGCCTGCAAAGGACTCGCGAGCTGTACCCCGCCCTTGCCCAGAGTCGGCTGAGATAGGCTCCTGCCTCGACGTGACTCTGATAGGATTAAATGGTTCGGCAAATGAATAAATGAATAAATGATCGGATACTAAACAGAACTGATACTGAATTTTGTCTTAAATCCCAAACTAAATATTCTTCTGTGTGACTCATGTTTGGGAACTCAAAAGACATGAAGGAAGATCTCATAGTTTCTTTAATCAGTATTAATTTACAGGAGTTTTGTTGAGAACATATAAAATGACAAACTTTCACAAATTACAAAAGAGTACAATAAGCTCATAAAACAGACTGTACTGTATGACTTCTACCCTGTGTGAATGCACTGGTGTGTCTGGAGATCAGTTTGTTGCTTAAAAATCTTCCCACAGTCTGAACAGTGATACGGTTTCTTGCTTGTGTGAACGCGCTGGTGTTGTTGAAGATTACTGGGATGAGCGAAACCCTTCCCACACTGAGAGCAGCGATACGGCTTCTCTTCTGAGTGAACACGTTGGTGTCGTTGGAGACTATTGTGATGAGCAAAACTCTTTTCACACTGTGAGCACTGATACGGCTTCTCTCCTGTGTGAACGCGCTGGTGTGATCGAAGATGACTCTGTCGATTAAAATTCTTCCCACACTGTGAGCACTGATACGGTTTCTCTCCTGTATGAATCCGCAAGTGCATCTGGAGGTCACCTTGTTGAATGAAACTCTTCCCACACTCTGAGCATGCATACGGCTTCTCCCCTGTATGAACGCGGAGATGCGTTTGGAGATGACTTCGTTGTTTAAAACTCTTCCCACACTCTGAACAGTGATGTGGTTTTTCTCCGTTCTGGATGCACTGATGTTTGTGGAGGTTACTGAGTTGGGTGAAGCTCTGTGCACACCGTGAGCACTGATGTTTTGGCTCTCCTGTTTGAATGTACTGATGTTTTCTGAGATTTTCCTGATCAGTAAAACTCTTCCCACTCTGTGAGCCCTGATAAACATCTTTCTGCAGTTGCTGAGTACTAGAGATCGTTTGCTGAATACTGGGGCTTCTTGACGGTATAATATTCTGAAACATTATCTCTCCTGACTGTATCAGTCTCTCATATTCCTCAGAGTGGCAGCGTGTGATGTGTTTGTGGAGGTAAATTTGAGAGGTACAGGAAAGTGAACACCTGTCGCAGGAGAAGACTTGTAACTGGGGATCGTCTTTTTCTGGAGAAAAAAATAAATATATATTTAAAAACATATTTGGAGTGTTTAAAGTTCTCCATTCAGTTCCAGGTAGATTAAATAAAGATGTAGTATAGTGGGGTACCTCTGAGAAATAAAATGGAATCGGGTCCACAATCTTTCTGAAACCATTAGTTTCCTCCTGTACGTGAGTGTTAATGACCCCTGCACCAGCCGCCATGATATTAATAACATCACCATCTTTTTTATTTCTCTTGAAATCGTTTCCCTTCTTCTGTTTCTTAACACTCGATCTCAGACTTTTCCACTTTCTATCAATCACTGTTGCGCTGCCAAGTTATCACACATGCACAAGATCATTCCTCCGGTCACGCCGTCTCATTATCGTTATTGTAAACATACAGAACCAAAACAAGATGTAGAACATAAGAGATATAATAAGAGATACTAAGCCCGTGAGCTGGGGTGGTTTCATCAGGAAACCTTTATATTCATCCAGAATGAACTGACGATGGAAGATAAAACACAGACAGGATCTTCACTAGTAAAATGGGGAAACTTAAATTGTTCTGATTAAGATCAGGCTGTTCAAGAGCAAGTCCTGAGTACGCTATTGGACGGTGCAGAATCATGGAAGATGATGAAGACTACTAGTCCCAAGCTGGAAGGGATGGGGTTCACGTTCAGCAATTCAGGATAATATACAGCTGTGGAGTTAACCTTAACCACAGACATGAACCAGATGTTCACAGTGAAATGCTCTTATACTTCACATACCACTACGACCATAAAATGATAACCCAGTAGTTTAGCACTATAACATAGTCCTTTTCAAAAGACACTCACACTTACACATTTTTTCTGCTTCCAGCACATCAACTTCCACAAATGTTTATATTTTGTATAATATGCCCCACTGCTTGGCAGGTGCCACTGTAAGGAGATAATCAGTGTAATTAACTTCACCTATCAGTGTCATAATGTTTGGAATAAATAAGCATTGCCATGTATTTTTTATTAATGTAAATATTATTATTATTATTATTATTATTATTAGATCATCTGACTATCTGGTCTCTTGCCTGGAAATCTTGGCCCACACCTAGGACAAATGTAGAGTTCATTACACCATAATAATCCACTATAGAGCTAACAGTGCAACAACTAAACCCATTCTCCTCACCTGTTATAATGAGATGTAGAGGAATAGATAGTATAGAATGAGTGTTAGAGTGTCAGTGATACTTAACCCAAAACTGAGGTTGTACAGATGTAATCTTCATCATTAGACTCCTCCTCTTTTACATGTTTGATCTGAAATCCTCTCTGTTGGTCTACATTTTCCACAGAGCCTGATGCTTCTCCACCTGAAATTCCACCAAGAACATTTAAATCATTTCATCTCAAATAAACTTCTGAAGAATGGTGGGTGGAATTGCGGTGGTGGGGATGGGGGTGGTGGGAGCCACATACAGTCTAATAAAAATGTATGAGGTCCAATCTGGACAATAATACACCCTGTATTCTTACAGAGATACTCTTCATCTTCAGGTTCTTCCTTCTTTATGTATTTCTGTTCATCCACAGGTGTGAGGTGTCCCACAGGGTCTGGTGTCGCTTCACCTGAAATTTCATCAACTGAATTTAAAAACACAAACAGGGAACAATCAGTGATCTGGGGCTGGTTTGTTGGACCTAGGTTTGAAGGAGTGTGTGAACATGTGTGTGTGAATAGTGTTCCTGGGATGGGCTTCGAACCCACCATGACCGTGACCAGGATAAGCAGTTACTGAAAGTGAGTGACAAAGGGCTGTATTGTGTCGTTTAAACTTACAGACATAACCTTCATCCTCAGGTTCATCCTTCTTTACATGTTTCTGTTGGTCCACAGGGTTGATGTGTCCCTCAGAGACTGATGTCCCTCCACCTGAATCTGTACAACTTCCTGTCTGCATGTCCCTACATGCAGACAGTGCTTCCAGCTCGGGCTGATCCATCGGCTGGAATAAACCCGAGTCTTGAATCTCTCCTCTGGGATGCTGTAGAGCTCTACAGAGGGTGAAACACCGCTGGGTCTCTCATCCACTCGGAGGGAACGAGGAGATATTTGGGATTCAGACACTAACTGTACTCAGATCAGTTCAAGTTTAACTTACCTCAGAAACCACAGGAGAACATAGAGAACATCCTCAAATACACAGAGAATCCAGTCTGTGGGAGTGAAACCCAGTCAGGAGGATTTCCACCCTGCAGATGATGAACTTCTGGGAGGAACCTGTTTATTCCCTCAGAGGAAACAAAAACAAACAACTGCAGCTACTTCTTGTTCTTCTTCCCCAGTAAACTAGTTGTATTTACTGGATATTCTACACATTCGAGATTCTTCATTTCTCAAGAAATAACCCGCTCCATAATTACAAAATGTGTGTTGTTTTGCTCTGTGGGAGACTGAACACAAAATACAATTAAAATCCTTTCCCCTTTTCTCCCGTTAAAGCCTGCGGAAGCTAAAAGCTCAGGAGTACCAGCTCTTTACCGTAATACCCACTGTAAGGGACCGTCTAAAAAGTGCCTGTCCCAAGAAAACGTAGATTTTACCAAGATTATACTGATCCCCTTCATCCAAGGAATATGCGATGCTAAGTCAAAATTAATAGATTCTACATTTAATTATATTTCAAGTAGATCTGAATGATCATTTACATTTATTATGTAAAATAATCATTTTCATTTGCGTCACCATCATTTAAAGCTGAATTCAATAATTGTTTTATTTTTCATTCAAAATATTTTCAAGAAGGTCCCGGGTTTGATTCCTGGGCTCAGGGTGTTTCTGTGTGGAGTTTGCATGTTCTCCCCGTGCTTGCGTGGGTTTCCTCCAGAGACTCCGGTTTTCTCCCACATTCCTAAAACATGCACAGTAGGCTAACTGTCCCGAATCACCCCTAGGTCTCAGAGTGAGTGTGAATGGTTGTATGTGTGTTGCCCTGCGATGGTCTGGAGAGCTGTTCAGGGTGTACCCTGACCTCGCCCAGAGTGCGCTGAGATGGGCGCCAGCCTCCCTGCGACCCTAATTAGGATTAAGCCACTTAGAAAATGAATGAATGCTACACCATGGTTAGAAAAATTACTTTAACCTTACTGTACTTACTTGTATATGGACAGAATAACAATAAACATCATTTGAAATCTTCTACTCAGTGGCATCTAATTTATTAACAGGGACTCTTTAATGGACATGAAGGTGTGATAAATATAAGGGAGTACCATGAAATGCACTTACTTTTAAATCTGAAAAATCTCCCTCCATTTTTAATTACAGGTGTCAAGGGCTGGAGGCCACAGTTATTTTCACGCAAGCAATTGAACACCATATCCACTGATTTAGGCAGAAAACTGAATAGATCCAATAATAATAATAAAAACAATAATAATAATAAAAAAATAATTAATAAATAGGTGCATGATTTCCATTTGATAAAATGGATAAATAACCGGTATTTAATGAGGGGTGAATTTTTAATCAGTATTCCTTCAACATAAAGCATAAATCCAGTCAAGAGTCAAAGTAGCGGTTTCTGTAGTATCTTTCTTTCTTCTGGTTCTTGGCTTATCTTCTCATCCAAGCTTCTGTACATTTAGCGATGTTCAGCTACAGTGGATATAAAAGTTTTTGCACCCCTGTTAACATGGCAGGTTTTTGTGATGTAAAAAAATCAAGACCAACATAAATATTTTCAGAACATTTCCACTTTTAATGTGAATTAAAATTCTACAATTCAACTGAAACTAAAGTATAAAGGAAAAGAAAATTACATCTGCTTGCATAAACATACACCCCCATACTTTACTGCACCTTTTGATTTTATGACAGCATTCAGTCTTTTTGGGAAGTTTATCAGCAAGGCACATCTTGATTTGGCAACCTTTGCCCACTAAACCAGTGAGATTCCAGGGTACCTCCTGTGCACAGCCCCCTTTAGGTCGATTGGATTTAGGTCTGGGCTCTGGCTGGGCCATTTAAAACTTTTTTTTTCTTCAGTGTGAATGTACCGGTGCCTTCTGAGATTTTTCTGGTCAGTGAAACACCATGAGCACTGATAAACATCTTTCTGCAGTTGCATAGTACTAGAGGCCTTTTGCTGAATACTGCAGCGTATTGAAATCTATTGCTGGATGTCACTATAATGAAAACGTCCTGTCTCCGTGAAATATTCATTGATGCCCACCTTGCTTTCGTGCATATTTGGTAAATTATCAAATTAAAATGGCACCTGTCGAGGTTTGGGATGTATTAGAAAAATATTCTTCAAATTGTGTTGTGTTAGAAAAAAAAACACAGGTAGGTGTAATGCAAGTCAAATTGTCAAGGGACAAAATGTGATGGCTATACACGTGAGTCTGAACAGCAGTCGCTATCTACAAAAATGTATCAATGGAAGGACTACTGGTGAACTCTCAGTAGGGTAACATGCACCCCAGGCTCACGGATGCACATGAGAAGCAAAGGCAAGTCTGTCTGGTCTGATCCCAGAGAAGAGCTACTTCCACAGCACAAATTGCTGCAAAGTAAAACTTCCCATATTTATTCGTTTTCAGGTATGTGTAAATCTGACCTGATGTTGATTTCTAGAAAACCCAAATAATAAATTTTACCTTATGAAGCTATATCTATTTTTCTACAGAAGATACTGTCACCTGATCTATTAATCTATCTTCCATCCATTCTTTCACTATTTATATCACTCATCCATCGGGGTCACTGGAGCCAATCCCTGCTGACTTCGGGTGAGAGGTGGGTTTACACCCTGAACAGGTCACCAGTGTATCATAGGACTAACATATCGATTCACACTCACATTCACACAAATGGACATTTTAGCAAACTTATGCAAAGGCCCTTGGGTTAACCTGGGCTGCCACACTACCCAGTTTCAATTTTAAAGGGACACAGAAATCAACTATGTTTGCTTTTATGTATCTTAGGGTATGTTCATTAATTGTAAATTTTCACTTTACTTTTTTCTTTTAACATCACTTATTTAAGAGAAAAATCCATTATTGAATGGTCATTTTTACAACTCGTTCGCTGCCATCCTGTAGTTTGGAATAAAACATTTAACAGAAAGCCTACGGTGATATTAATAGTACTCTGACGGAAATTATTTCATATAAGCAAAGCCCCGGCATCATTTGATATGATCGTTTATAACTCATATTATGAGTTCCCCAGGTCTCATGTCTGAATCTGCCTCAGAAATCAGTGAATCCTCTCTGTCAGTTGTACTAACACTGCTTGATGAGTCACCCATAATTAATTTCGGGTACAGTGAGGGTAAATCATGAATATTGTGAACAGACAAAATACATTAGCTGATACACGCTGAGCATAAGCGTCTTCTACCAGTGATGTAGCATGGGTTACGCCTTTTCAGGCTTTTTTGTGGTCGTTTTGAGCAAGGTTTCATTTAATGTAATTTAATTTTATATGAAAACACATGAAAATATTAATGCCACGTGCTAAAATTACTTTGGACGTAACAAAATGCTATTTTCACGTATTTTCAGTGTCTATGAACCTTTTACTTCAAACAATTATTTATCTTCACATGTATGGCATTTGGTCAGTACCCTTATCCAAAGAGGCACACCAACGTGCCATACAGTCTCTATCTAAAACACATCATCATACATGCTCACTTGGTCTAAAGTCAGCCTTAAGAAAATTTAGATTTAGGTTAAAAAATATAGATTCATAAAACCACGACATTCTATCTATACACCAGTTCAGTTTCAGAAGGGGGCACGGTGGTGTAGTGGGTAGTTCTCCACCCCGACAGCAAGAGGGTCCTGGATTCAAGCTCTGTGTTCGCCCGGGTTGTTTCTGTGTGAAGTGTCTGGGTTCTGTGTTTAGTTTCTTCCCCCAGTCCAAAGATATGCACTTAGGCTAATTGGGATGTGAGTCAGGTTTTTCTATACAGATTTCAAATGGCATGACTGTCACGTCATGCGTCTGTTCTGTGTGAATGACCTGGTGTGCTTTCAGACTACTCCGTCGAGTAAAACTCTTCCCACACTGTAAACAGAGATACGGCTTCTCTCCGGTGTGACCACGATAGTGCTGTTGGAGACTAGTGTTATGGGCAAACCTCCTCCCACACTGTGAGCACTGATACGGCTTCTCTCCTGTGTGAACACGCAGGTGTGTTTGGAGTTCGCGTTGTTGAATAAAACTCTTCCCACACTGTAAGCACTGATAAGGCCTTTCTCCTGTATGAATGCGCAAATGTGTCTGGAGATTACAGTGATAATTAAAACTCTTCCCACACTGTGAACAGTGATACGGCTTTTCTCCGTTATGAACGCGTTGATGCCGCTGGAGATTACTGGGTTGGGCAAAACTTTTCCCACACAGTGAGCAGTGATAGGGTTTCTCTCCCGTGTGAATGCGCAGGTGTGCTTTGAAATTACTGTGTCGATTAAAACTCTTCCCGCACTGTGTGCAGTGATACGGCTTCTCTCCGGTGTGAATGAGCTTGTGTGCTTTGAAAGAACTCTGCTGATTAAAACTCTTCCCACAGTCTAAACAGTGATAAAGCTTCTCTCCAGTGTGACCACGCTGGTGTCGTTGGAGACTATTGGGATGGGCAAAACTCTTCCCACACTGTAAGCAGTGATACGGCTTCTCTCCTGAGTGACCGCGCTGGTGTGTTTGGAGATCACTTTGTTTAATAAAACTCTTCCCACACTGTGAGCAGTGATACGGCCTCTCTCCTGTGTGAATGCGCAAATGTGTCTGAAGATTACTCTGCTGATTAAAATTCCTCCCACACTGTGAACAGTGATACGGCTTTTCTCCGTTATGAATGCGTTGATGTCGTTGGAGATTATGGGGTTGGGCGAAACTCCTCCCACACACTGAGCAGTGATAGGGTTTCTCTCCGGTGTGACTGCGCAGGTGAATTTGGAGATCACTCTGTCGAATAAAACTCTTCCCGCACTGTAAGCAGTGATGAGGCTTTTCTCCGGTATGAATGAGTTGATGTCGTTGAAGATGACTGCGTTGGGTGAAACTCTTCCCGCACGCTGAGCAGTGATGTCGCCTCTTTTCTGTGTGAATGCGCAGGTGTATTTGTAGATCACTCTGTTGAACAAAAATTTTCCCACACTGTGAGCACTGATAACTTTCTTGCTGCACTTGCAGAGTACTAGAGATTGTTTGCTGAATCCCGGAGCTTCTTGTTGATGTAATATCCTGATACATTATCTCTCCTGATTTTTCCAGACTCTCACATTCCTCAGAGTGGGAGCTTGAGATGTGTTTGTAGAGACATATTTGAGATGCATTGGAAAATGAACACCAGGAGCAGGAGAAGATTTGTAACTGGGGATCATCATTTTCTGAAATAGAACATAAAAGGTATTACAATCTCATTACATAATGGAGGAGGGTTTGAGTCTTTATGAACAAACCAATCAAATATACCTTCTCCCAGGGCCCTTCTAGTGCTAATTCTGAAGGGCTAGGCTAATTAGGCCCCTCTCACACCTGGCATTGAAATACTTCCTGAATAAGTAGACCAAAAGTGGACAATGCAGGTGTGAATGGGATCAAATGCATCTTTAAGGTCACTCACACCGCATGTGGAATACACATGGCCATAATCATTTGTAGTTTAAACATGAATGTGTCTTGATGAGTCCCAGGCAACAATCTAGGACCTCCTAACTGACTGCATGTTGCCGTATCTGGAGAACAAGTATCTGTCGGACCTTAGGGAGTATTCAGATTTTTCTCTCTTGAAAATAAATAAATAAATAAATCAGTGCAAATGTTTTGATTTTTTGGGGGGTTAGGTGGGGAAGGTGTAACTGAGGTCAATAATTCATGTTCACATAGCACATGCAGACGCTGGGCAAAATCCCATGCACCAGCACCCTTGTGGAGATTAAAAGCTGGTTCACCGTTCCATAACCAGGATGAAAATGACATTGTTCCTCTTGAATCTGACTAACGCTCTTCTTTTGCACCCAGACAGAGACCTTCCCATGGAGGCTGAGGAGTGTGATCCCTCCAAAGTTTGAATAAATCCCTTGGTATACTTTCCAAAAGAGGGAGACTACCACCCCAGTCTTGCAGTGTAAAGTACTATACCTGAACTCTATGTAATG
>JBCNYH010000017.1:656127-671065 GCA_039654325.1 Tandanus tandanus | reverse complement strand
TCACTCGGAGATCTACTCCGACACGTCACTCGGAGATCTACTCCGACACGTCACTCGGAGATCTACTCCGACGCTTCACTCGGAGATCTACCGCGACGCTTCACTCGGAGATCTACCGCAAGGCTTCACTCGGAGATCTACCGCGACGCTTCACTCGGAGATCTACTCTGACGCTTCACTCGGAGATCTACTCTGACGCTTCACTCGGAGATCTACTCTGACGCTTCACTCGGAGATCTACTGCGACGCTTCACTCGGAGATCTACTGCGACGCTTCACTCGGAGATCTACTCTGACGCTTCACTCGGAGATCTACTCTGACATTTGACTCTAATGGATCTCGGGATGCTGGTGCTCTCCTGGCTCACTGCTGTGTTCTTCACAGTTCTGTTTGCTGCTTATAAACTCGGTTTGCTTTACCAGCTCTTTCATAAGGTAACTTTAAAATCCTTACAAACAAATAGCATTTATTATTATTAAGGAACTTTCATCTATCTGCAGATCGTAGAGTGGGACTGGAGGACTCGAATAATAATAATAATAATCTATTAATAATTATGCAGTATAATTACAGAATCCTAATAGTGTGTAAATGGAAAAGTACTTTGTAAGCCCATTAATTGAAATATTATTGTATCTGATCTGGTTAAATGTTAAATCAAGGTCAAAATTCAGAAGAACTCCTTTTAACACAGTAGAGTTCTTTCATATTTGATGGTGGCACAACAGGTTTAAGCTCCTGGTTTCGGACTGGTGGGCTGCACGGTGGTGTAGTGGTTAGCATTGCCGCCTCACAGTAAGAAGTTCGTGTCCCTGGCTTGGGTGTTTCTGTGTGGAGTGTGCATGTTCTCCCCGTGCTTGCATGGGTTTCCTCCAGGTACTCCGGTTTCCTCCCACAGTCCAAAGACATGCACATTAGGCTAACTGGCTGTTCCAAATTGCCTCTAGGTGCGAGTGTTAGTCCTGTAAGTGAATGGCCTGCTGTCCAGCATGTACCTGGCCTTTAACCAGAGTCGACTGAGATAGGCATCAGCCTCCCCGCAGACAGAGTAGGATTAAGCAGTTCGGCAAACGAGTGAATGTATGGATGGTTGCCAGTGCAACTGCTTGTGAGTGATGTGTAACGTGATCTTTGGATTTACGGCATTTCAAGATGGTTTAAGGTTTAAACGGTTGACACGATGGCATGTAAAGGTTTATCTCTCTCAGCAGTCACAGTGCTTTGATAGGTTTCAGAGGCAGTACACACTTCCAGTGACGCCAAAGGAGTTTGACGCAGATTTATCTTTCACTGGTAACCAGAAAGTTTTAATAACAATGGATTCTGATTCATCATTGTGTATCTGTAATAGATTTCGGTCCTTTTAGCACTAAAGTAATTAAGAGATAACGGCAGATAGAGCTGTGTGCTGTCTGTACTGATGAAAGGGCAGAAGGAAGACCGAAATAACCGATGGTTCTGTCTAATGGGCAAAAGATAAAGTCATTTGCAGAACTGAACTTTGACTGGTGGTATAGTGGTTCTTCGTTGAGAAATGACCAAGTACAGTGTAGTAATTACCGACACATAAAGTGGGATTAGAACCAGCACAGAAAATACCACCCAGTGACTTTATTTAATTTTTTTGTCTCCATCTGAAGCGCTAAATTCTGATTCTTAGATAACAGGCCGGATGGTCCCTCTCCTCTTTAGTCTGGAGGATGCAGCGTCCATCTTCCCCAAAAAGAATTTAAAATTTTGATTTCTGATCACAGAACAGTTTTGTGCTTTGCCTCAGTCCATTTTAAATCAACCTTGGCCCAGAGAAGACGACGGCGTTTCTGGATCATGTTCACATATGGCTTCTTCTTTGCATGTTAAAGCTTTAACCTGCATCTGTGGATGGGATGGAGACCTGTGTTCATAGACAGTGATTTCTGGAAGTGTTCCTGAGCCCATGCAGTGATTTCCAAAACAGAATCATGCCTGTTTTTAATGCAGTGGCACCTGAGGGCCCGACGATCATGGGCATCCAGTATTGATTTTTGGCCTTGTCCCTTGTAGATTAGTGAACCTCTGTCCATATATATTTTATATCCAGTCATGTGACTGATCTGTTACCAATCAACCAAATTAGTTGCAGAATGTTCTTCCAGCTGTTTCTTGTGAGTACCACTTACTTTTCTGGCCTTCTGTTGCCCGTCCCAACTTTTCTGCAACTTATTGCTGCCATCAAATTTTAAATGATAAAATTTCTGTTCTATTGTGAATAAAAGGGTTTGGGAGATTTGCGAATCAATGCATTCTGTTATTATTTACATTTTACACAGCAGTTCCCAACCTTTTTGCAATCGGAGTTGTATTATTGATCTGTTAGAACAGCTAAAAATGCTAATGAGAAAAATGGATGCCTAATAAATCACATCCAACCTGGATATCACTTATGATCTTGTGTGCTGTTGTGTTAACTCCTACGACTCTTCTCAGACGGACAGGAAGAGCCCTCGGCAAGGCGGCGAGAGTGTGGCGGAGGTGCTTCAGGCTCATGGCGTCAAATTTGTTTTCACGTTGGTTGGCGGGCACATCTCTCCTATCCTGGTGGCATGCGAGAAACTGGGGATCCGTATCATAGACACGCGCCATGAAGCCACGGCGGTGTTCGCTGCCGATGCCGTAGCTAGACTTTCTGGTAAAGTGTGTTCCAAATTAAAATTGTTTCACTGACTGCAATTGAAATTAAAAATAAAGAAAAAATAAATTAGTCTCTGTAATTTCAACAGTAGAGCAGTAAACATGTTAAAGTTTCATGATCAATTTAAAAATTCGGTCCTGTAACTGTATAACTTTCTAAAAACCAACAAAAACAGAAATGAGGGGTTTCACAGTAACATCGAGGAATACTTACGCAGAGCTAAATAAATTTAGAAGCTGTTTAGTAACATTAAACACTTTATCTTTACTGCAGAGTTCTGGATTATTTTGTGCAGATTTATGATGTGTAATCTTTATGGGGGGGAGATACTTATGTAAGACACTGTGTAAACGGTAAATTTAGAATTTGGAAATGTAGAGTTTGTTTGTTTTTTAATAATGAATTGCTGTCTGTTCATGTGATTTATTGATGATCTGGTCCATTATCTGAAATCATTTAGAATGAGTTTCCCACTTCCTGAACGAGAATGAATGAGTGAACTCTCAGTATGTCACTCCGCTGCTTCACATGTCAAAACACTGCTGATAACTAGGTTTTTTTTTTTTCTTTTCTCTTGTTTGCAGGTACGGTAGGCGTGGCTGTAGTAACTGCAGGACCCGGCCTTACTAACACAGTTACTGCAGTGAAGAATGCGCAGATGGCTGAGTCACCTTTACTTCTGATGGGTGGAGCAGCTTCTACTCTGCTACAGGTCTGACTTTAAGGAATTGTCTGTCAACTGTAAGGAACCTCATTAAGTTAAATTAAATGAGAGAATAGAGAAGAATGATCCGGGCCAGAACACCACACATATACATTCATTACTATAATACCGTAAAACACACTTATCATTCATTCCCTCCCTGTTAACTCAGTCTTTGTTTTTTACATATAAACATGTTAAATGCCAAATTAAACACTAATAACGTACAGTCTGTATACGTTCATTTGAATGTACACGGCTGTCGAGGACAATTTCTGTATATTCCTTGTAAATGCGTCGCACCTTGGGGGGAAGACCAACCAATATTTAGCTGAGTGGCTAATAAGTATTGACGCAGGTGATTGACAGGTATTTCTTGTTACCCAGGTGTGGCCTGGAGGATTTTCTCTTTCTTATTTTTCCTGTTCTAATAAAAGGACAAACCAACATAAAGCTAACAGCTAAGTTGTCGGTTAGATATGCATCGGTCCCTTCGTGTTATATTGCCTGCGCTTCAACCAATCAGATTGCACACAACCACTCACACCGAGGGGCAGTTTGAAACAGCCGATTCGCCTGATGTGCATGTCTGCGGACTGTGGACCAGTAAACCAGAGTACCCGGAGGAAACCCATACAAGCACAGGGAGATCACGCAAACTCCATACAGAAACGCTGTTGCCAAGCTCGGGATTCGAACCCAGGACCTTCCTGCTGTGAGGCGGACATGCTAACCACTACACCAACCATGCCACCCATCATAATGTGTTATGTACTTTCTTTTACTTTAAGATGATGTTCTGTGGTGGCACGGTGGCGCAGTGGTTAGCACGTCCGCCTCACAGCAAGAAGGTCCTGAGTTCGATTCCCGGGCTCGGGTCGTTACTGTGAAGCATGTTCTCCCTGTGCTTGCATAGGTTTCTTCTGGGTACTCCGTTTCCTCCTACAGTCCAAAATCATGCACAATAGGCTGACTGGCTGTTCCAAATCGCCCCTAGGTGTGAGTGTGAATGGTTGTGTATGTGTGTTGCCCTGCGATGGCCTGGTGGGCTGTTCAGGGTGTACCCTGCCCTCGCCCAGAGTGGGCTGAGATGGGCGCCAGCCTCCCTGCGACCCTAATTAGGATTAAGCGGCTTAGAAAATGAATGAATGAATTTGGAAATGAAAGATGTTCTGTTTTTATATTTTTGAAAATTGGGTGTTCTGCCATCCGAGGTGCGATGTTGTGTTATTTAAGCCATCTAGGTGTAAATATCAGGAAATAAAACCTGAAATTCTGATCTGTCACCTCAAATTCATCTCAAACCCACATGTTTTGATGCGTAACAAAATAAATAAAATAACTGGCCTTTCTGTTCCAATACTGTGAATGGATTATAAAAGATTATACTCACAAACCCAGAACAGACAGGACTGCCATGGTACCAAATCCTGTGTGTGTAGGGTCGAGGAGCTTTGCAGGATATCGATCAGATGTCCCTTTTCAAGCCGATCTGCAAGTTCTGTTCCGCTGTGAGGACGGTGAGGGAGATCGTTCCCACTGTGAGAAAAGCGCTGGCCATCGCTCAGTCTGGCACACCAGGTACACCGCATACGTTTTAACTTCCTTCAGAACAGGATACACCCTGAACATGTCGTTATCTGTGCTCTGATACACACTTGTGCTTGTTTTTCAGGTCCTGTGTTTATCGAGTTCCCTATAGACACTCTTTATCCATATCACCTGGTAGAGAAAGAGCTCGCTCCGAAAAGCATTCCTAAAGGAATCGTCGGAAAGATCACTTCATGGTATGAGGATGGTTGTGAACACGTTGGACTGTGGTACTGAGCACACAGTTGATGTATGATGTAATAATGTTTGAATGTTATGTATAGCTGTTAACGTGCTCCGGTGGATCATTTAAAAGATGCCTGGATGAATCGAACCCTGAGTGAGAAGAGGGTTTTTTTTTCTCCACATAGGTATCTTCACAATCATCTTTCAAACCTTTTTGCCGGAGCATGGGAAGGGAGGGACGTCTCGCCTCTGCCTGTACATGTACCAAAAGCATCAGACAAGCAGGTGAACTTTAATACCTGGAGTTATTTAGGTGGAAGTGTTTGGAGGTGTTATTTCTCTTTTATCTTGTACTCATCTTTGAACTTTGGAGTGTATTGTGAGGATATTCTGCAGCCTGTACCTGTGAGGTGTGTGATAAGAATGCACAACAAACTAGTTACACATTCGTTGCTCAGGCTTATGTAAACAATCGTAATTCTACACTTCAGTTGCGTCCACACGGGAGCGATGAGCGACAAGCGATTTGAGAGATAAAGCAAATCTAGCTTGTGGATAGCTCTGGTTAACGAGGTAACCCTTTCACATTTTCCACTTTCAAATGTTTCTGAGTGAAACTGTGAGCAATGAACAGCGAGTTCCCTACAGGAAGTGTAGATCCACGAGCAGTATCGAGCTAGTTCACTAATAAATAGCTTATATTAGTCTAGTTTATATTATATTAATAATGATTTTATTATTATTATTATTATTATCGTATGGTGAGTATAGACTGTAGACTGTTGTGCATCGTGAACCAGGACGAGTTAAACGTGTATAAATATAAACTCACAGGAAATACCGACCGTTTCAGAATCATGGACCCCAGCGTGGCGTTTCCGGTTATTATCCGTATAAAATTTCTTTGTGCAGTTGTAAAGCACACGGTGACAATGAGCTGCTCCTCCATGTTGATGTGGGCGGAGTCATTAAACTCGTTTCCCTATCGAGAATGTTTTGAGGATCTCTGCGTTTGACAGTATCTGTCAATCAACGGTGTTTGTAAGCTCTTATTGAATATCGTGTCGCCTGAAAGTTCAGCCCAATTGAACTTTGTGCCCGCCCACTTCCTGTCGCTTGAGAAAATTTTGCCTCTCGTTGCGCGGGAGTTCATTGACTTTGCATAGTCGCTTGTCGCTCATCACTTCCTCTGTGGACGCAGCTTAAGAGTTCCCTGGAGAGCAAGGAACATCAGGACCAACATCGGGATCAGGCTGTTCAAGAACACCATCCTGAGCATGCTATTGTATGGCACTCAGTCATGGAAGTCTTCCAAAACTGATGCCTCAACATCTTCTTGCCAAGCACAATCTCTAACAGTGAGCTTCTCAGAAGAACAGCCATCCAAAAATGGAGATGGATTGGACATGTGCATGTACATATCAGATAATACTAGAATGGGCATGAGTGCACCTTAGCATAGTAATCCACTGCGCCAAGCCGCCGCCATCTTGGAAGTGTGTACAAAAGGTACATATTCATTCATTCATTCATTCATTCATTTATTCATTCATTTATTTGCCGAACCGCTTAGTCCTACTAGGATCACAAAGTTCTGTCCATCAGTAGCCCATGACCCCCTGGTATTATGGGAAATCTTTGGTCCTGCATATACCATCAATGTTGCTGCCAAGAGTAGCCCTCAGGTGGACGGCAGACGGCTGGAAATGATAAAAGGAAGTGCATGCAAGGCAATGATAAGCAGAAGAGATTGAGAAACTGCAGTGTTGAAATCTGTAACCTTTTACCTCAGTATATCAGACATCCCATAATACACACTCATCTCTCTCCTGGACTTTGGGTTTTTTCTCATCTCCAGGTACAGAAGTGTATAGAGCTGGTAAGCAGGGCTAAGAAACCTGTGATTGTGTTGGGAAGCCAGGCAACACTACCGCCAACACCTGTCCCAGATGTCAGGTGGGTTTTTATTTCATTTTAAACATTGATTTAACAACTGCAACACCTTCTACTCCCTGTGTACTGTCATCTCAGGCCACGATGGGTTATAGTCCATGATCTACTATTAATGGATACGTTACAAATATCAACAGTCTGTTTTGTTCTGACCTCGTATTTCTGTCTTCCAGGAAAGCTCTGGAGTCTTTAGGCATTCCCTGCTTCCTAGGTGGGATGTCCAGAGGGATGCTGGGTAAGGACAGCCCTCTGCATATCAGACAGAACAGAAGAGATGCCCTGAAAGAGGCCGATGTGGTGCTGCTGGCAGGTAAGGAACACCAATATATATATCATGTATGTAAATCAGTGGTTTAGGATAAAAGGAGACGTTCACGGATTTCGTCCTAATTATAAAGGTGATCTGATTTAGATGTTGTAATGGAGCATGTGACCACTGTCACACTTTAAAACTTGTATAAATTGAAATTGAATAAAAGAATAAAAATCCCATTGTAGTTTGCATTTCTTTGGTTCCTGTGTAGTTTAAACTTAAACACTTGTCCACCTCAGGCTCAGTGGATCCTGAAGAGTCCTGAGACGTATCCGAGGTGAATAGCTATTATTTCGATGATGTTTGGGAAGCTTTATATGAAATTTATTTTGAACAGGCACGGTGTGTGACTTCCGACTGAGTTACGGCAGGGTCCTGAGCAGACGCAGTAAAATTATCTCGGTCAACCGAGACAAGACCCAACTACTGAAGAACTCCGACTTGTTCTGGAAGCCCACGGTGGCTATTCAGGGTGAGGCACAGAATTACAAAACACCACAAACAACACTTAATCACCTGAAGGTAACCACGTACAAGTGTTTATCCTCAATATGCTTCAAACCCTTTATTTAAACTGTAATTTAAAACATTTCTGTCAGTTCTTGTTTACGCTAGACGTCCGTCCAGCAGCTGGCCATGATGATGAACAGTTACTAAATAGCAAAGGTTTTAAAAGGATCTTGCTGTCTCTTTGGGTTTTCTCTATAAAACTGGATGCCGGTGTTGGGGCTATTTTAAATTGATGTTTGGGGTAATTGTGGGTGGGTGGTGCTGCAGAATGAACTCTCACCCCACTTGAAGTTTAGAGTAACCCACCACATTTAGAGTTTATTTAAGCACGTGTAGCTATTCCTGCAGGAATCAGTCCACCCCAGATAGCACGAGGAAGAAATCTTTTAAAGGAAACAGAGTTCAAATGGAACTCGTCCTCTTCAGAAAGACATGGGTAATAAAAATCATCAGAGCGTAGAGGTGCAGAGGAGTAACGACTAACAGTGAAGGAGCATGGAGAAGGTGCCCTGTAGAGGCTGAACTCAGTAGAGGTCGAGCGTATAAAGGTTATGTCTGTACTGATGCAGGAAAAATGTAAGAGATTCAGAGTTGGTTATTATCTCCAGCAAGGAGGTTATGTTTGTGTTCAGGAGTGTGTAAAAAGTTATGTGTGGATTTTCATGAAAAATTAAACTTATACCGGGGCGGGGCTTTGGACAAGGAAGACTTCATTTATATTTTGGGGATGATTCAGATCCTGAACTTTAAATCCAGGAATTGGTTTTGAGTATTTGTTAACACTGGACAATTTTTTGGAAGTGTAGTTTCACAGCAGGCCCAGCTGTGTACTTTCCATTTTGTTTTATTTGTTTTTTTTATCTTTGACTTGGAAATGGTTTGTGCTCTCTGTGTGCTCTTGTGGGTTTTTTCCCTCATTCATTCATTCATTTATTTATTTTTGCTTGAGTCACTTTTCTGGATGCCCCTTTCAGATTAAAGGGGTTGTGTCATGATTTTTACCCAAATTCATTCATTCATTTTCTAAGTCTCTTAATCCTAATTAGGGTCGCGGGGAGGTCGGCGCCCATCTCAGCCAACTCTGGGCGATGGCGAGGTACACCCTGAACAGCTAGTCAGGCCATCGCAGGGCTTTAAGCGAATTTAGTCAGCAAAAGAGTCACTAAACACACCATACATGTCCAAATAATTGTCAGTGTGTATTTGTTAAATAGTTTTTTATCTTGCAAATCAAAAGGAGTCGCGAGTGCTTGAGCCCATAATCGAGTGAATGGAAATGGACTGTAACGTGGACTTCAAGATATTGTAAGTTTTCAGATATTGAGATTGCATTTATTGCAATGAGATTGTTTAAACCCAATTCATGTCTCGTATCCTTCAGAAAACAAATTTCCATTTATATGATTGATGTGTTGTTCGATAACTCCATTCATGACATTTAGGACATACCCATGACACTGCCCCTTTAATCCCTGGCTGTACCACTGTACACTCTGTGTATTCTACCTGTAATACACACATTAACATCATTTATTAGAGTAAATTTATTTCAGCTCATAAACTGGCAGTCGGACCGTTTAGTCTTTGAAGTGACTTTATAACTAAATGACATCAGATATAACATTTTGGTTTCTCTTTTTCAGGTGACGTTGGTTCGTTCTTGCTGCAGCTGTCTCGGGGTTTGGTGGGACACAGATGTCCTGAAGAATGGCTTCAGGGTCTGAAGGAGCGGGACAACACCAAAGAGAAAGCAAACAGGTTCATTAGTGTTCATGTATTAATGTTGTGTTAAGAGGCATCCTGTGGGTTCTGGTTTTACTTGTCAGTACTAATGCTCAGTTTTGTGTTTTGATGATGTAACGTTTTACTATTGTAGAGACAAGGCAAACGAGAGGGTGGAGAGACATCTGAACCCTCTGAGTGTCCTGCACCTTGTGGATGAGCTCATGGTGGAAGACAGTATCATCGTTGCTGATGGAGGAGACTTTGTCGGCAGTGCTGCTTACATAATGAGACCACGTGGACCCCTCTCCTGGCTGGACCCGGGTCAGAACCATGGGCATGGTGTAACAGGGACTTACCCTGACTGTGATGTACTATCGTAGCAAAACAATCCTCGTTTTATTAACGTGTAGTATTCTGCTTTTCGTGATGTAAAATATTCACAGTTCAGCCGCTGTGGCTGCGTGTAGTAATAAAGCCCCCCTAAGGCACACCGACAGCTGGGGAGTGGCCCACAAGCCATGTGACCAGTTCCACAGAACCTACACTGGATCTCGGGCTGCTGTTGTACAATAATACAGCACCTGAACAGATGCAAACAATACAAATCATTCTTTACTGTGCTGCTAAAAAAGTATTTGCCCCCTTTTATTTCCTCTTCTTTTGTTTATTCATAACATTCCAACCCCATTCACTTTTACCCTCAATTTAAAGCTCAGAAAGTCTCGGATGTTTTTTAAATGTAGTGAACTAATTGATGATGATTTTGTCTGAATATTTTTGGCTCCGAGAGTCGGGACTAAAGGATTTTATGGAGTAGTTTAGCGTTTCAGACACGTGTACCTCGGGGTAGTCTGGGATTTTCATGGGTTCCTTTCTCACACAGCACCTCTCTCTTTCCTACAGGGGCTTTTGGGACCCTTGGGGTCGGAGGGGGGTTTGCCCTGGGAGCGAAGCTCTGTCGTCCTGACTCCGAGGTAGGATATAACCAAGAGAATGTTTACTTCAGTATCAGGACTTTAAATTCACTTTCCTCCCTGATTTTTTTTGTTTATCATGTTCATGCAATTGAACTTGGCTTTATTGTGGGAAAATGAAAGCGTCTCTTTCATAGGTGTGGATTGTTTATGGTGATGGTTCGCTGGGTTACAGCGTGGCGGAATTCGACACGTTCACCCGACACAAGGTATGAACACATTTTCAACCGCCGAAGTACAATTCCTAATCCAGAAACCTCCACAGTTCGGCAGGAAGCTGCTTCCATCCACCTCCCCCTGAAACACTGATTTGGAGTGAACGCACTGGACGGCATGTTTGGTTACTGATTAATCAACAAGATGAATGGCAGGTCTATCTATTTATTTCTTTATGAATGAGTCTGTTGTTGCTTTTTGCCCTTGTGTGTCAGACTCCTGTAATTGCCCTGGTGGGAAATGATGCGTGTTGGAGTCAGATCTCCAGGGAGCAGGTGCCACTTCTTGGCAGTAATGTAGCGTGTGGCCTCGCGTTTACAGGTAATGATTTAAATTCCTGAAAAAGTTCCAACTACAGAGTGCAGAGACATGAATCCGTCACACTGCTGTAGTAACATGCATTTATTTCCCTGATATAACCAGCCTGTAACTAACCAGCCTGTAACTAACCAGCATGTAACTAACCAGCCTGTAACTAACCAGCCCACACATTTAACCTCGACTGGTTATTATCTACCAGCGCAGCGCTGTGCTTCACATCGAGATGATTCACCCTCATCCGTGTTTTTGAGGAAATCTCCTTTGTGCTAAACTCGGTGTTGATACCAGACCTGAGATGATGTTATAATGTTACTCAAGATTAATACCGAGGGTTTTATTAATGGATGGATGGCAGGTTTATAAAATAGCAGGTTTTTAGGATGAAAAAGAAACAGGATGAAGAAAAATCTGAACTTTTTCCACCTTTAATGTGAGCGATAATCAGTTCATCTTTTATGGGGCGAAAATAAAAATAACCCTAAAATAATTTGTTTTGAAATGTGTGCACTCCCTCTGGGTGTGGCTGTGTTTAGAATTAACCAATCACATTCAAGTCCATAATAAATATCAGTTATAGCCATCAGGCCCTGCGATGGACTGGAGCTGTTCACGGTGTACCCTGCATTCACTTAGTGTCGGCTGAGATAGGCTCCAGCCTCCCAGTGGCCCTAATAGCATCAAGTGCTTCGGCAAATGAAAAATAAATGAATAAATCAAATAAAGTCACTCTGAATAAGCTTAAATAAAGTCCAGCTGTTCTAGTAAGATTTACTGCAGTAACCGTGAGAACACAGTACAAAAGAACCAAAAAGAACACCATACCCTCGGAGAAACATGGCGGTGGCAGCATCGGGCTGCGGGGCTGTTGGCAGATGCTCTGATCCAGAGCGACATACAATTATCTTTTTTTTTTTTAATACAACTGAGCAGCAATTAAGGGTTAAGGGCCTTGCTCAAGGGCCCAACAGTGGTGGTACTGGGGATTGAACCCCCAACCTTCGGATCAGTAACCCATTCATTACCTTCTCCACTGAGCCATATTTACACAATTCGATTTTTTTCTCCTATAAAAGATTTGTTTGATTTTTAGTTGAATTGTTCAGATTGTAGCTTAGAATAAAGTTTCTAAAGTTCTACCTAAAGTTATTTATCTCTGTCTCATTCTTTACATCCTAAAACTCTTAACAGGGGGGTGTAAACGTTTTATATCTCGTACCTACCTCGCACCGTGGGAAATGTTTACACTTGTAAACCTGCTTTTTTAATACCTTGTGTTCTATTGTGTAAATGTATTTATGTTTATACTTGTGTATATTTACTGATGTATTCATTTATAACTTGATGTGATTTTATTATTTATAATTTTACTCCTGATGTAAGTATCCCGTAGCACGTGATGAAAATCAATCAATACGTGATTAAAAATCAAACAGCTGGCCCGAGGTATTAACATGTGCTTGTTTGTTGGTTTTCCAGATTATCACATTGTTGCCGACGGTTACGGTGGTAAAGGTTACCTGATTGGTCGTGAAGAGGAGTCGCGTCTGGAAAGCATTGTGAAAGAAGCACAGAGGGAGTGTAAGGAGGGAAAGGCCGTGTTACTGAATGTACTGATAGGAAAAACGAATTTCCGAGACGGCTCCATATCTGTGTAGAGGTGCGGTGTGCTGCGCTGACGGAACTCCTGAAAGCTGCTGCTGCCTTATAAGATTAAACACTAAGACATGAGCAGATGATTAAACAGATAAAGACTGGGACTCTGCACAGGTTTAGTGTCGATGGTTTGGAAATCGGTTTTAATGTTTTCAGCTATAAAGGTTTTTTTTCTCTCTTTTATGTTTTATTATTGATTTCTTAATGATTTCTTTAAGTTTTATTATTGATTTTAGATTAAAGCAGAAGGCGGCACTTGTTGAAAGTTAACCATAAGGATATAATTTCTTTGCGTGTGTAAAATCTCAGGTTGATGGATTCTGTTAATCATTTCCTGTTCTGTGGGAAACTGGATCTGCAGCAGGATCAAAACATTTAAACACAAACATCTGAAATACTGCAAGAAATCGATTCTGTGTCTGAAATCACTCCCTCATTCACTTCCCCCTGTTCACTACACAGGGAATTACATCCAGGGATCACACAGTGAGCTCAACGGGAAATGTTAAGAGACGGTGGTCCTTGGCGCCGTTCATTACGTACCTCTTTCTCACAATTAAAACCTGACAGGTCGACGACAGCTGACGTCCGTAAGAAACACATTTACTGCGTTTGGCAGACGCTCTTATCCAGAGCGACTTACAATTATCGTTTTTATACAACTGAGCAATTAAGGGCTAAGGGTTTTGCTCAAGGGCCCGACAGTGGTGATAGTGGGGAGTGAACCGCTGACCTTCGGATCAGTAACCCATCACCTTAACCACTAAGCCACACCACTTCCGCCGTTTATTAGGAATGGGTTCCGTCTGTTCATCCGTCTGTCACACTTTAGTTTCCAGACATGTATTTGCCGCGCGCTGAAGCTGAGGCGTTCAAGCTTGCCATGCGCGTTCTATATTGGCATCTTATGAAATGATGCTTTCGGCGGGAGCGTCTGGACCCCCTGTGCTCTATTTTTAATCAGATTTGAGGCTGTGGATCGATTTCACTGTAACTTTAATTGAATATTTTATTTCTTACTCCATTATTTTCACATTAGAACCCCGAGATTTTTCTTGTGCCTCGTGTCATTAGGAAGAACACAATGCATGATGGGATATATTGCTTGGCTAGTGATCATCAGATGTACTTTTCACAATGCATTATGGGATACACTGAGTGCATTATATAGTGTGTAATAATTCTCACTATACATTCGGACACCTGTACAGAAATGGCGAACTCACTCTCTAGTGCACTTCAGAGTGAGTAGCGAGCGATTTCAGACACGGGGAGGTTTAAAGTGACACTCCAGCATGGTATCTTGGGACTTGATGATGTCATCATTCTGAGATTTGTTCTTTAAGCAAGCGCCATAAAATCATTAAAATATCAGTGTTCGATTTTACACACAGACAGATTTTATTATAGAGTTCTGATTGACTTTCAACACACAACACCGTCTTCTCCTTTAAACAAAGACTTTAGATTTTAAGTCAAATTAATTTAAGTAAAAATTAGATATGGACTCGAAGGCAAGGTTAAGGGACTTGATTTATGTCTTTATAGTTTTTGGTGATATTGTTTTGTTTGTTCTTAATTAAAGTGTCATTAACATTGAGAAATGCACGGATTGAGAAACGCAGGATTCACTGCAATTTGATTAAATTTTTTCAATTCTAAAAAATTAAGACTGAATTGTGTGTTAAATCAGTTTCCTGGTCGGGGTGTAATCAGAATATTTGATCACTCATGTTTTATTTCACGTTAGTTTAACATCCTAATTAAGTTTTGAGTAAACAGTCAGGTGATGGACCAAATAATACATTTCAACCAGAACAACTTTTACTGTATCACTTTCAGTCAACTGACAATATTAATATTGCGACTGTAAACTTATACACTTAAATATATTTGTGAGCCTCCGGAAGTCGCAGCACAACATTTTTAGATAAACGTAGCAGGTTATTTATGTTTATCTTAAAGGAAATGAAACAAATGCAGGTGAATGAGTCAATCAGAAGCCAGCTTTCATGGTGTTGCTAGGGAGTGGGATATGTTTCTTTAGATAATTCAATTCAATTCAGTTTTATTTGTATAGCGCTTTTTACAATTGACATTGTCACAAAGCAGCTTTACATAG
>JBCNYH010000017.1:640751-652778 GCA_039654325.1 Tandanus tandanus | reverse complement strand
TCTTTTACATGCCTCTCACCACAGACAGTGAGAGACATGGCCGGCATTTGATAACCCAGTTAGCTGCACTGGGGGGCGGCAAACCCATTCCAAGTGTCATTCATGGCTCAGGAAAGATTGCAAGCTGGCATGTTGCTGTCAAAAGGAAAGTAAATTAAGTTAAAGAGGACAAATAATAAACTAAACCTCTAAACTAAACTAATCATTTTGCCATATGCAGGTTTCATGGTTGCCCTTTTTAACTAGATTATCCGGCCCTTTACCTCAAAATTGAGTGATGTGGCCCTCAGTAAAAATGAGTTTGACACCACAGGAATAAAGAATTCCGTAGAAATCAGCACTAAACGCTGGCCTCAGCTTGTTTCCTCTCAACATGCTTAATATATTCGCGTTTCTTTGATTGTGAAGTCAGTTTTTCTTGTTTTCCATCGCTGATAGCGGAGTATTTCCGGAGTTCTCCAGCAGGCGGCGCTGTGAGCGGTCATTTCCTTTGTAAACGCACCACAGAAGAAGAAGAGCTGTCTACACGAAAATATGTCCGACTGGTGTTTACAGCTGGGGATTTTACGGAGACAGATGACCTCAGTCTGGTGTTTGTGTTTAAAGGTAGTTCTCTGGGTTCTACTTTAAGCCTGAGCTGAATGAAATGATTGTGTAAAGAGTGCTGTTTGGATTCCGGTGGTGTTTTGTTTCCCTCGGGGATGTTTTCAGTGATAAATTCACCTGAATCAGAAACAGGAGACATTTTGGATTCGGGTTTTGGTAAGTGCCAGCTGTTCTGTTTGTTTATTTGTATTTGTTTTAGTTTTTCTTTTAATCACAGTTCGAGATGTAGTTTAATGTCCGATTAGTAGTTTGATTTCACTGAAATATTTGGTGTTATAAAGATTTTGTGTCTAGTTTTTAGCTAAAATGTTAATATCTGATTGAAGACAATTTCAAAATCTTGTTCATTTTTAAACTCTGACCGGGTTTGGCGGATCAAATCTGGTTAAGATGAATAAAACCTGGATGTTTAACTCTTATAAGCTTCTTTACATCTTACACATTTAATTACATTTACTGAGTTCATCAGTGATTGGATGCCAGAGTTCAGCGGTGGGTGTTGTTACCTGTAAACAGAGGAGCAGTGGATCCAGATGTTCAGTATTCTGTACATTCAGTAATGCTTATAAACTAAAATTAATTTTAATAACCACAAATAACTGGGCAGGATTTTTAAAATGAGGTAATTGTATTGGTTTGATGTTATTTTAATTTATTAAACAGGATTTTATTTTTAAAGTACCTGCAATTTGTTTACTGATCATTCATAATTCATGCTTTATCCATTCCAGTAAAGAGTTCCACCAGGAAAAAGTTTTTAAAACCAAGGAATATATATATATATATAAAATGAGTTTTAAACTGAGTGTTCGTGCGTTAATAATGTTGTAATATTTTACTCTAATTTATTTCTGTAGTTTCATTCTGAGGTTCTTTTTCTTTCTTTAACAGGATCGCCGTGCCGTAGACCTTTCGACTTGGAAATGGAGTCTCCAGACGTTCAGCCGTGCTCCTCATACACCTCTGATCCTCTTCTCTCACAGGTACTGACTATGTTTAGGGTTCTGCCTGTAATTATCTGACCTTTTGATTTTTAACGATTAGGCGGAGCATGGGTTGGTTTTAACGCTACACCGGCGACAGACTCTCTGTGTTTCTTTATGCTCAGACGTTTCTCATCAGACGGTTCAAACTTGATCTTTAAATCGTGGTTTTTTTATTATTGATCCTTTCTTATCATTTTAACAGTTAAAAGAAAAACTTTGACTACACAACTGTAGCACTGAAGCTAGCATGGTTCAGCTAAAAGGTTCATGCAGACTGTGTGTAAATTCTTCTGTTCTTCAGCTTCCTGCCCTGATAGCTTGCAGGTTTCCTGTGCTGTTACCTGAGTTATCACTCTCTCCTCAGTGTGCATGCGCACTGTCAGTAAATACTAATGATTTTCTTTGGTAATTAAATATTATTAATCTTTCATTCATTTGTAGTTTTGTGGGAGTAGGTCAGGAGAAACATGTATGGCGTTCAGTGGAGTAACATCAGGTTCTGTGGGAGGCATCGTCCCTGTTGGACATCAGAAACATATTAAAAAAGAAGATCTTGCAGAAGAAGACGACCTCTGTAAGTCAACGGGACGTATTACAGTCCAGTCTGCTCATCATGAATTCATACAAGTTCAGTTGTATTCATTCATTCATTCATTCATTTTCTAAGCCGCTTAATTCTAATTAGGGTCTCAGGGAGGCTGGTGCCATCTCAGCCGACTCTGGGCGAGGGCGGGGTACACCCTGAACAGCCGATTAGCCTACTACTGTTCATGTTTTTGGACTGTGGAAGGAAACGGGAGTACCCAGAGGAAACCCTCACATGCACGGGGAGAACATGCAAACGCCACACAGAAACACCCGTGAAGTAGACGTGCTAACCACTGCGCTACCGTGCCGCTTGTTTAATTAGCTTAATATATGTAAATGTGAGTGAACCACGTCAGGGTTTTTTTTTTATGCCATCCATCCATTTTCCTCCGCTTATCCGGGTCACAGAGGAAACAAGTCTAGGAGGGAAACCCAGGAATTCCACTCCCCGGCGACACTCTCCAGCTCCTTCTGGGGGTTCTGAGGCGTTCCCAGGCCAGATGGCATATATAATCCCCCAAGAGAGTTCTGGGTCTGCTCCAGGGCCTCCTCCCTGTTGGACGTTCCCGGAAAACCTCTAAAGGGAGGCGAGTGGGAAGCATCCTAATCAGATGCCTCAACCACCTCAGCTGACTCCTTTCGATGTGAAGGAGCAGCAGGAAAGGGTGGGTTTTTATGTTCTAGCCAGCTAAGTTATAGATAGTGTTGCATATACATAGTGTTGCACTCTTCTGTTCTTCTGTCATTCCTTCGTTATGTTTGTCTGGAGCATATCTCCTGACTTGGTGTGTGAATACATCTGGAGATGGCAGAGCCTCGCATATCAGTTTAATGTTCCTGTGACCTTGAACTTTGTCCTCCAACATAGAAAATGCCATGAACACATTCTACATTTTATATATATATGTGTGTGTGTGTGTGTGTGTGTGTTTCCCATTTTGTTTCACTTTTCAGTATGTATATTGAATTAACATTTTAATTTCAGGTGAATTGATGTCAGGCTCTGTGGGACAGATTACACCTGAGCAAGGGATGCATATAAAAAATGAAGAACCTGAAGACGAGGACTATAACTGTAAGCAAATCTTGTGTGTTATTAACAGTTTCTATCTTAAATTAGATTTATGAATCTGTCACTCCAACAACCCCAAACCTTTAGTTTTTCTTGAGTTTAAAAGTATTTAAATATAATTGTTGGATTTTGAGGTGGTGAGACGTCAAACTCTGAAGACCTGATCCAACAGAACCAAGACTGTCAGAGGAAGAATGTGAAAGAGGAAGAGTCTGAATATCTAGCTCGAGGTAAGGTGAAAGTTTTTGGTTGTGCGTGTTTGATGCTCTGTGTGAATAAATGAATCAAGTGATGTCACCAGTGAATTGTTGCCTTTCAGTTAAAATATGCAGTATGGGACTTCACGCTTTTGTGCCTGTGGATGTTAAAGACGTATTTGCACCTAATTGGATGACATAATGGGTTACATTGTCACTTTACCTCGGGTTCAATTAAGAGCACAGTTTGTCCTTTTCTTCTTTTCTTTACACAGGAAAAATCTCTCATGTTTTTTATCTCCAGTAAGTTAAAAGAAAATTACAGGAAATCCTTCCAAACTGTCCTGTTACACTGAAAATGTGTGTATTTTCATCATCAGGTGGTTTTTACTTACATTTTTTCGAAGTCCTCATTTGGGTGAAACCAGATAAAAATACAAACCATGTAGCAGAAACTACAGTTTAACATGAAGTCTAGTTGGTTATCTTATTACTGTAATGGGAATTGTAGTCCTAAATCATTTCAGTAGAAGAGTTTATATCACCAGCATTTAAAAGACATCATCAGCAGGAGGGAAGGGCTTCTAAGATCAGAACTCCAACAGAAGAACTCCAGTAGAAGGTCCAGGATCACTGGAATCTCAGAAGTAGCATGTGTACCTCAACAAAAACAGAAAGAGAGAGAGAGAAAGAGATGTTGTTAGGTATGCTCATAACAGTGTAATGATTAAAGAAGAGAGTTTATTAGTGCAGAGTGCAGGCAGGGACTCTGGCATGACTGACTATGACATGTTTTAATTAGTTTTATATCCAGTTTCTAATGGAATACATTTTCTGTTCCAGAAATGAACGCTGCCCAATTGGAAGTCTTGTCCTGCTCTTGGTGTTCGCTTTCTTGTACCTCACAAATTTACCTCCACAATCACATTGAAAGATGCCACTATGAGGAATATGAGAGGTTAAAATTGGGAGAGGTCAAATACGAGAGTCCTGCACCAACAGTGAGCACCAGTAGTGAGCATACAGTTTCTGAAAACTCCACCAATCAACAAACAGAAAAAGAAGTCCATCAGTGCTCACAGTGTGGGAGGAGTTTTTCTACCCGCAGTAGCCTTCAACGACACCAGTACATTCACACGGGGGTGAAACGATATCAGTGCTCACAGTGTGAGAGGAGTTTTATCCAGCGTAGAGACCTCAAAGAGCACCAGGTCGTTCACACGGGAGAGAGGCCATACCACTGCTCCGAGTGTGGGAGGAGTTTTTCTCGACAGCGTGATCTCCACGTACACCAGCGCATTCACACCGGAGAGAAGCCGTATCAGTGCTCAGAGTGCGGGAAGGGTTTCCTTCGACAGCCTGAACTCCATGCGCACCAACGCGTCCACACCGGAGAGAAACCGTATCAGTGCTTACAGTGTGGGCGGAGTTTCAATAACCAGAGTAATCTCAGACGACACCAGAGCGTTCACACGGGGGTGAAGCGATATCACTGTTCACAGTGCCAGATGAGTTTTACTCAGTGGCGAGATCTCAGACAACACCAGGTCCAGGTCGTTCACACGACAGAGAAGCCGTATCACTGCACGGATTGCGGGAAGAATTTTTCTAGACATCGCGAACTCCAGGCACACCAACGCGTTCACACCGGAGAGAAGCCATATCAGTGCACAGAGTGTGGGAGGAGTTTTACTATCCGCAGTAATCTGAAACGACACCAGCACATTCACACAGGGGTGAAACCGTATCAGTGCTCACAGTGCGAGAGGGGTTTTAGTCAGTGGCGAGACCTCCAAGAACATCAACGCGTTCACACGGGAGAGAAGCCGTATCACTGCTCAGAGTGCGGGAAGGATTTTTCTCGGCAGCGTGAACTCCATGCTCACCAACGCGTTCACACCGGAGACAAGCCGTATCAGTGCTCACAGTGTGGGAAGGGTTTTACTGTCCAGAGTAGCCTCCAGCGCCACCAGTACATTCACACGGGGGTGAAACCGTATCAGTGCTCACAGTGTGAGAGGAGTTTCATTCAGTGGAGTGATCTCAAAAAACACCAACGCATTCACACGGGAGAAAAGCCCTATCACTGCTCCGAGTGTGGGAGGAGTTTCACTCGACAACATGAACTCCACGCACACCAGACCGTTCACAACGGAGAGAAGCCACATCAGTGCTCAGAGTGCGGGAAGAGTTTTTTTCGACAGCCTGAACTCCAGGCACACCAACGCATTCACACCGGAGAGAAGCCGTATCAGTGCTCACAGTGTGGGAGGAGTTTCAATAAACAGAGTAATTTCAGGCGACACCAGAGCGTTCACACCGGGGTGAAGCGATATCACTGCTCACAGTGCGAGAGGAGTTTTATCCAGCGGAGTGATCTCCGAGAGCACCAGGTCGTCCACACGGGAGAGAAGCCGTACCACTGCACAGAGTGCGGGAAGAATTTCTCTCGACAGCGTGAACTCCACGTACATCAACGCATTCACACGGGAGAGAAGCCGTATCAGTGCTTACAGTGTGGGAGGAGTTTTACCACCCAGAGTAGCCTTCGGCGACACAAGTACATTCATACCGGAGTGAAGCGATATCACTGCTCACAGTGTGAGAGGAGTTTCATTCAGTGGCGGGATGTCAAAGAGCACCAGGCCATTCATACGGGAGAGAGGCCGTATCACTGCTCCGAGTGTGGGAGGAGCTTTTCTCGACAGCGTGAACTTCATATACACCGACGCATTCACACCGGAGAGAAGCCGTATCAGTGCTCAGAGTGCGGGAAGGGTTTCCTCCGACAACCCGAACTCCATGCGCACCAACGCGTCCACACCGGAGAGAAGCCGTTTCAGTGCTTACAGTGTGGGCGGAGTTTTACTATCCGGAGTAACCTCAGACGACACCAGCGCATTCACACGGGGGTGAAACAGTATCAGTGCTCACAGTGCCAGTTGAGTTTTATCCAGCGCAGAGATCTCAAAGAGCACCAGGTCGTCCACACGGGAGAGAAACCGTATAACTGCTCAGAATGTGGGAGGAGTTTTTCTCGGCAACGTGAGCTCCATGTACACCAACGCATTCACACCGGAGAGAAGTTGTATCACTGCTCAGAGTGTTCGAAAACCTTTAATCGTCAGAGTAATTTCCTGCAACACCAGGTTGTCCACACCGGAGAGAAACCGTACCAGTGCTCACACTGTGGAAAGAGTTTCAGCCGACAGCTTGATGTCCAGCGACACCAGCGTACCCACACAGGGGAGAAGCCGTATCAGTGCTCGCAGTGTGGGAAGGGCTTTACTGATAAAACGAATCTGAAAGTCCATCAGCGTACTCACAGTGGAGAAAAGCCTTATCAGTGCTCGCAGTGTGGGAAGAGTTTTACTCGACAGAGTACCCTTAAAGCACACTGGCGCATTCACGCACAACAAGAACTGCACACCAGCGCCGTGTTCGCAATAGGAGAAGGCTATGTGTTTACTCAACATAATGACCTCCAGTGACACCAGCACCTTCACACGCGAGATAAGCCACACTGCTGCCTACAGTGTGGGAAGAATTTTACTCTAAAGGGTAGCCTTCAGAGCATGCCAGGGGTCCCATTAATGAAAATGTGCTTCGAGCAAGTAGGGTGGCATGGCGGCGCAGCGGTTAGCACATCCACATCACAGCAAGAAGGTCCTGGGTTCGCGTCCCTGGCTCAACAGTCTCTATGGGGAGTTTGCATGTTCTCCCTGTGCTTGCGTGGGTTTCCTCTGGGTACTCCAGTTTCCCCTAACAGTCCAAAGACATGCACATTAGGCTGATTGGCTGTTCCAAATCACCTCTAGGTGTGAATGTGATTGGTTGTACGTGTGTTGGCCCAGCGATGGACTGTTGCGATGTTCAGGGTATGGCCTGCCTTCACACAAAGTTGGCTGAGATAGGCTCCAGCCTCCCCGCGACCCTAATAGGATTAAGTGGTTCAACACATGAGCGAGTGAGTGAGCGAAAACAGTTTGGGGAATACATGAGTAATTTATGAAATGGGTTTGTTTAGATTTATGGCTACATGAATATCATTTATTATGTTGCAGAAGTTGAATTTAGAAAGCGGTGATGGTTTGAAAATCCCTCGTGAATTTTCCACGTCCTGCTGCTGTATTTAGGCACTTGGATAACACTACCTGCGCAGAGGGTAAAACAGTGTCTCGAGAAGCCTGGATGATTGCCAAAGCTTGTTGAGTAAAATGCGGTTTTGAGGGTATTGCGCAGGTCATGAGATACCAAAACGGCCGTCAGTTTGACCAGAATGAGTTTCTGCAGCTTGCTTTTGGGAGTTGTCCGATTAAAATCCGATGTTGCAGAAAAAGCTGGATTTCTTGCAAAAACGGTGAGTTTGAGGTCCTCATTTGTAACATCCAGAACCCCATATCACTTTCAAACCCCTCTATATCCACCATTTGATGTCTTTTCTGCCTTACACTTCACCCCCGATTTCCAGGATTATTGGGGGAATAGGCTGTTCGGGAACCTCAATCGCTAATGTCTGGGGTCCCTACCCTTTCCCGGACATTTACCATAATCTGTCCGGCAATCGCCATTATTCAACAGCACTCCCGGACTTTTACACACTTATCCGACACTCGATACACAATATTGTGTTTCCACAAACGTAAGGAGCGAATCAGAACATTATTTTATCACATTCATTTTAAATGTGGGTTCCGGCTCGTCGTCACTGTCCTCACTTTCACTTTCCCTTCGCTCTCCCGTCACTGATGCCACTATCTGTTCATCGGACATTATTTCGTGCCCCTCTGCTTCTTCACTTGGGAACTTGGGACGGGAATGGGTCGGACAGGAGGGAAGTTGGAAAATCATGACCGACCCGGACTTCCGTCATCGATTCTCGGACTTGTCCGAGCATTTTTTCCGGCAATACCAAATAATGTCCGGCGCCGGATTTTGTACGGGAAATCCGGGAAATAGGGGTACGGGAAATTGAGGGTGAAGTGTATTTAAAAAATTCATTGAAAAATTTGGCCTTGCTCGATGTCTACTGGGCGCAGCCATCCCGTTGGATGCTAAAGACATGAAAATGTCGTCTGTAATAACAGTCCAAAAATAATCAAATAAATGCATTTTTATGTGATAATGTGAAATGTAATTATAAAATAAATTAATAATATAAAATAAAATAATATCTTTAAATATGTCATTTCAGTGCTCTAGTTTGGGGTAGTTTCATGCAGTAATCACAGTTTCCCCCCCATTCTAATACAAATACATTCAGCTCTCAGAATATCAGCTTTTAACGAGCTCTAAAACCTGAACCAGTGGTCCGATTCTCAAGTACTAAAGTGTTCTTAGGAATCTGTGTGCAGAGCTCTGTAAGGAAAACAAGAAATAATAGCTGTATGACAACTTTAAAAAATGTATCCACGTGCCTACTGTATTTGAGAACACGGTGTACTGCATTATGAGCAATCGGAATATGAATGCATGTAAGATGTGATTATTTAGCTGTGAGGTACAGCTGCATGTTCTTGTTTAGCTTACTTTAGAAATGTATAGAATAGAAATGAACTGAATTTACAGTATGTACGTACTGCATCCTTTCCTTCTAATAAAACATTCATTCCTTTTGGGGGAGTGTCGACCAACTGAGCACATCGTTCTATTATCATTGTGAGTAATGCGTTGAAATAACTAGTGTACTTTGATTTTTATACAAATTAAATAAATATTTTGTGAAATTCAGTCGTTTTGTAGGTGAATTATATGAGTCCTGAATGATGAGTGTAAAAATGCTAGCACTTTTTGAAGACACTGTGGAAGGAGTTGTAATGAACAGGAGTCTCCAGTAGGCGGAGCTGCAGTGAAGTGCTGAGGTAAAATCATCACCAGGAAACAGTACTGAGGTTACAGTGACACGTGACATGGATTTATAAACCCTTTTTTATTGTGTCTGTATTTAAGGGTTTTTATTAGACTATTTTAAATCCTGAGGTAAATAACGGCCATTTATTCGGTAATCAGTGAATAAACCCCAAATATCTCCCTCACACCCCCTCAGAGGATCCAACAGGCCCGAGTTCACATGTCGGGATTCAGTTCCAGTTCAGATGGAACCGTGTGGGAAGGAGCCATGGGCAAAACCTAATGTTAGATTTCCTGTTCATCAACTCTGTTATATAAATAAAATCTCCCTCAACATTCATGGAGTTTAAATATCTGATTTTAACTGATTTAGTTGATTTAGTTGGAGCTCTGTCATGATTTTTTACCAATCACCAAATCTTCATGTAAATATGCAGTAAATATCCCAAATACTTCTCTATATTTGTTAAATAGTCTTTAAGCTTACAAATCAAAAGGAATGTAAAGTTTTGGAACCGGACCCGGAGCGAATGGGAATAAACCACAACATGACGTTTGGAAATCTTGCTGGGCTGAACAGTTTCCGAAGATTGAATTACCGCTGTAAGGTCCTATAAAATGGTTGTATGAATAAAATTTTTTACACTAAGTATAACAGGTATGAATTGGAAATTGATCCGGGGAAAAAAAATGTTAATGGCCATTTTTGATTAATTGACCTCTGTGACCTTGAAAAATAGGTTAGGGTGACCGAGATTCGATGGGCTGTTTGGGCATGCCATTCAACGTAAATATAAAAGAAACCCATAAAGAACCGGCGCTGCTAGTGTTAACAAAAAGGGTCTGCAGCGAATGCGACGCCGCCAGAATTGGTGGGCAGCCTGTGAACACAGAGTATCCCCTACTCTTCGCGGGGGATACAATAATCCTGTAAACACACTTAGATTCATTTATTATGTAAAGATACTAAATTATAACTACAGAAGTTCCTGATTACACTGAGAAATGATTCATTAACAACTAATCTAGTAATCATACAGAGACTACCACATATGCTTGACAACTGACAACTTGATATTATTTGGCCTGCCGTGAAATTACAAATTTTATTTTAAAGCAGATCTTTTTATAATAAAAAGGAATCGAAGGCATGATGCTCAGTTATCAGGAGTCATAACGTTCCTGTTATTGTTATACTACAATAACGACAAGTGACTCAAATGAAACCAATTCTTTTCCAATGCTTTAAACTGAGTGACAGCTGAGAAGAATGTTGTGTGTAACATCATAAAATTCTCACTTAGCAATATCATATTTACATGGACCTGCCAGCAGGAGTTACTGTTAAGTCACAAGTTTGCAGCATTCTGCATAGCATGCAAACTCCATAGAGAAACACCCAGGACTTGAACCCAGGACGTTCTTGCTACGAGGCAAACATGCTAACCACTACGCCTCCGTGCCACCCTATAATAACAACAACGTCTTGGTGGTTGACATATATTAAAATCTATTACTTAATGCAAGAATTTAAGCACAAATAATACTAACCTGTTCTTCCAAGCCCCGAATGACATTGAAGTGCCATCTTTCCCTCTTGCACAGCAAAAGACATGACCTTCACCATGTCTAGACACCATGTCTAGTGTCTAATTGTTGTAAGGGAAGCTACCCCATAGTCTTTCCATCCAAAGTTGTAGAAATAGACTAAAAGGTACATAAATATCAACAATCATACATTTCACACAACCCTTCAGTTCTTGACTGACCCAAAAATCACCCAAAAAATAGACACACATACATGTTTTCAATATGAAGTTATCACCTGTGCCAAAGAGATTATATTTTTGGTGCCGTTTGTTTGTAAGGGAGTGAATACACTAGAGGTGGGGTTCAAAAGCGACTGACGCAAATTGATTTCTTTATGAATTTTAAAAATTCACGTCAAGATGTTTTGAGACACCACATACAAGTGGATATTTAACGTCCAAAATAAGCATACTATGCAAAAGTCGCGCAACAATTTGCAACTGATTTGCGAGTAATTTGCAATTGGTGTGCGGATGTTTGGCGAAAAAAAGCTTTTGTAAATCAGTCGCGTTTTGTTCGCTTTTTGTTCTCAAGCGATTCACTTTTTATTTGCGCATTATTAGCATGAACAAAATGCGAATAAAATACGAATGATGACAAAATACACAGAATATGGCGAATGCCAGCAAGTCTCAAACTTTCCACGTGGAAGTCTCCAACTTGGTGCTTTTCCTTGCAAACAAAAAACAAATAATTTGTGAGCAAAACAACAACTTTGCAACCTTCTCGTGACATGTACAGACTGTTTGAGAATAGTTTGAGATTACTCTGCTTCAAAGCCTTGTTTTGCAACATTCGCAGAAATTTTAAACGTTTGAGGTTTTTTTTGCGATCAGATGACTTTTTTTTTTTTTTTTTTAATGTCAAGACAAATTTGATTGTTACTCACGGCAGTCACTTTTCTATCACACCTCTAGTGTGAAAACCACTAAAAAAGATTGTCCAAAACCTACTAAACTGATTTCCATGAAACTTGGTAGAAAGGTGTAACATGAGCCACACAAAAATCCATTCAACTTTTAAATAGATCTGAGTCATGGGACAGACCCGTGACATTAATTTCACCTTCAATAACATTGAAAGACATGCCATGTACATCCATCTTACAGTCTAGTAGATGGCAGCTACAGTTCAATGC
>JBCNYH010000017.1:545047-557933 GCA_039654325.1 Tandanus tandanus | reverse complement strand
CATTATACTCTACTCTGTACTCTATTATACTCTATTATACTTTATACTACATTATACTCTCTACATTATACTCTACTTTGTACTCTATTATACTCTACTCTATACTCTACTATACTATATTATACTCTACTCTACACTCTATTATACTCTAATTTGTACTCCAATATACTCTATTACACTCTACTCTATTATACTCTGTTATACTCTACTCTATACTATAATATACTCTAATATACACTAATATACTCTATTATACTCTACTATACTCTATTATACTCTACTATACTCTAATATACCTTAATTACACTCTATTATACTCTACTATATGCTATTATACTCTAATATACTCTATTATACCTTAATTACACTCTATTATACTCTAATTACACTCTATTATACTCTAATTTACTCTATTATACCCTAATTACATGCTAGTATACTCTACTCTATACTATAATATACTCTATTACACACTAATATACTCTATTATACTCTACTATACTCTAATATACCTTAATTACACTCTATTATACTCTACTATACGCTATTATACTCTAATATACTCGATTATACCCTAATTACACTCTATTATACTCTAATTACACTCTATTATACTCTAATATACTCTATTATACTCTAATTACACTCTATTATACTCTAATATGCTCTATACTGTACTATAATACACTCAGCGCTCCTATAACACCACTTTACATCATCATCATCATAATTTTATTTATTGAAGACCAAAACATCAGGATTAAAGCAGATATTTTTATTTTAATTCATATTAATTTATTATTAAACACCAACTCCTATTTCCAAACTAATAAGTTATTAAATAATCTCCGGCATCTTATTTTGTAAAATAAAAAACACTGTAATAAAAATATCCATTTTGTCGAAACTCAGAAAAGTAATAATTTTATTCTGTTAAATAAACTAATAATAAAAACAGATTTTGTCAGAAAATAAAAGTGAAATAATAGAAATATGAAGAACAGAGCCAAGATTAAATCACACACACAGTCACACACACACACACACACACACACACACACACACACACACACACACACACTCACACACACACACATCTTCCATCATCTGTAGAATCTTCATGATTTTATTGTAACTTTTTCTCCTTGTAAAGAATTTTAAAAATTAGAAGTGAAATGAAAATATTTATATTTCCTGGTGAAGGATGTGAACAATAACTCGAATCCTTGATGATAAAAGGAAGAGAAAGTACAGTTCAATCACTTATTTACTGAGAGAGAGAGAGAGAGAGAGAGAGAGAGAGAGAGAGAGAGGAGTATGAATAATTATAAACAAACAAACATACAAACAAACAAACAAACAAATAAATAAATATTAATTCTCATCACCAACATAAACCAGTCTGTAGAAAATAAAATAATGATAACAACAAAAAATATATTATTATTTAAATATATTTATTTTTTAAATTATTTACATTTATCAGTATGTAACAGAAATATATTTTTATTTTATGGAATATTTTATGGAAATAATTTTTTATTTTATTCTTCACTCAGAAGGAAATGTTTATCCTTCAGACGTCCAGAAGAAACAGGAGACACTTTTATTACTCTCTTATTACTAATCTGTTCAAGTTCAGAAATAATCACACTTTTTGTAAAATTTTTAAATGATACATTTTAAAGTCCAAGAAAGTTTATTAAGAAAGAAAAATCAAAAAAGAAAAACGCACACACACACACACACACACACACACACACACACACACACACACACACACACACACACACACACACACACAGTGATGTGTTGAAAGTCGTCTGGACTGCAGCGTGAGGTGAACGTCAGTGATCTTTGTGATCTTTGCGGAACTAATCCTGATGATCCCGGTTGGAGTTTTGTGTGTTTGGTAAATAATTATGTAAACTTGTTGATGTGGGAAGATGAACCCGGAGGACGAGTTCAGTCACACGTCTTGTTATTGAATCTCTAACCTGTTTACTGTCTCGGCTCCTGGACGTCCTCTCGGGGTCTCAACCTCACATCAACACGTTTATATTCACTCCGAACAAACTGCATTTCAACACCAGGAAATAAAATTAATAATAATAATAATAATAATAATAATAATACATAATAATACATAATAAAATTCAAATAATAACAACAACAATAATAACAATAACATTAACAATAATAATAGAAAACACTTAAGTTTATACACTTTAGATAATAACTGATTTATTTTATCAGTTCATAAAAATTGTATTTATTATTTAAAACACTGATATAAAATATTACTCTCTGATTCTGGAAGTTTTTAGTGATATAATTAATAATATCATATCACGATACCTGAAGGAATAAACTTTTCACATTGCGACATCGGGAGTTTACAATTCTCTAAATAAGGTTCTAATTTTTTTATTTTTCATTAAAAGATAAAAGTAAAAATTGTTTGCGTTTAATTGTAGTTAGGGCGGAGCCATGTAAATAAAATATTAGATCCACCACAGCACTTTTCCAATGAAAGTTTTATAGAATTAATCACAGAGAGAGTTTGAAATAAAACTAACAACCTTTAATTATCCCATAAACCCTGAGAGAACCCTTTATTCCAGGAACCTTACTGACTTTTATTTTCTATTTAACGCCAACAAATCAAACTTTCTTTCTTTCTTAGGAAGAGGGTTCTCTGAGGTTTCTTCTTTAAACACTCTGTTACAGGGTTCCATGTAGAATCTTTAAAAGTTCCCCACAGACACCAATAAAGAACCTTTCCTTTTTTTGACAAGCTGTAAATTTTAGGAATTGAAATTCTGAGAAGGTTTCATTTTAAAGGCTTCTTTAAGACCCCATCAGGTGATTAATACTAATTAACTTTCTGAAAGGTTGGACTTGTAACCTTGCTAACAGGGAACACTTGTGTATGGTGCAAGGTTCTATGGATTGTTTGGGGGTTCTCTTGGAGGTACAACCATTAAGAAGTTTCTAAAACACACCATGTTCAGTAAAAGAAGTTCCTCAAGTGTTCCTCGGGGTCCGTAGCATAACTAAAGGGTTTTTTAATGTAAAAGGGTTCTGATTAGAACACCTTTCTTTTGTAGGGTTCTATGCTGATGGTTCCCCCACAGAGACAAGCAGAGAACCTCGAAGGGTTCTGAATCTATACGTTAACACTCATTAAAAACTCCTAATCAATTAAAAGGTTCTTTAATGGTTCATTATATAATTAAAGGCTCCTGTCTTCCTAAAATGGTTCTGATAGAAAAACAAACTGTAGTAAACGGATGTAGAACCTTTATGGGTTCCCTCAGGGGTGTGTATTACGTTTTCAGACCTGATATTAACCTCAACAAATTTAAACAATTTAAATGTTTTTTTAAATTAAATCCAGATTAATAAAACCTTTGATGAACAGTTTATAAACTCGCTGTTCGGATATTATTTATTATAAAAACGTTATTGAATTATTATACGATGATTATAGATTATTATTATTATTATTATTATTATTATTATATAATCACAAACACTGAATTTCTCCCACAGCATTTCAGGTCCAGGTTCAAACCCAGAAGATTCAGATTGTTTATATTAATACACTAATATTCCAATACACTGTCGTTTCCATAGTAACCGTTCCTTTAAAGGGACATGTACAGCGCACAGGTTTATAAACGTGTGTGATGGTTGATGATGTGACCTTTTTTTTTTTGGCAGCAAGAAGATGTTAGTGTGAGATTTAGGGAAGGAGTCTCCAGTGTTAGCGCTCTTTAACAATCAGAGACGACACGCTGAGTGTTTTTCTCTGATTATCGTGGATAGAGAGAATAACGAGGCTGCCGAGGGAACGAGTGTTTATATAAACCCTATAAAGAAAGAGAGAACCTGTTTCACATTATTTTAATGTAACTAGAACTGAAGGATTCTGGGATTTATTCCTTATATAATAAAGTATAGCTGATGCTATCATAATAACATGAAAATTAGATATTGGCACCTGATCGTCAACAAAATATTTGAAATATTACTTTATCCTTCACGTGTGGAGTTTGCATGTTCCTCGGTTCGGAGGTTCGGTTTCCTCCAACCGTCCAAAAACATGCACATTAGATTGTGTAGCTGTTCCAAATCGCCCCTAGGTGTGAGTGTGAATGGTTGTGTGTGTGTGTTGACCCTGCGATGGTCTGGCTCATGGTGGTATATTTCATCTCTCACTCATTTGGCAAACCGCTTAATCCTGTTAGGGTCACGGGGAGGCTGGTGCCTATCTCGGTACTCGCCAGACCATCACTGGGCAACACACACTCCAGCACTCCCATCCACACCTAGGGGTAATTTGAAACAGCCGATTAGCCTAATCTACATATCTTTAGACTGTGGGAGGAAACCCGAGTACCCTGAGAAAACCCACACAAGCACCGGGAGAACATGCAAACTCCACACAGAAACGCCCTCACCAAGCCTGGGTCTCAAACCCAGGACCTTCATGCGCTGAGGCGGACGTGCTAACCACTACACCACCGTGTCACCTACATCTCATTTACTGTATATATCCATCTATCACATTCATTCATTCATTTTCTGAAGCGCTTAATCCTAATCAGGGTCGTGGGGAGGCTGGCGCCCATCTCAGCCGACTCTGGGCGAGGGTGGGGTACACCCTGAACAGCTCGCCAGGCCATCGCAGGGCACAGTCACATTTATATATAATAAAATATAATAAAATAAATCTACGTCCTTCTTCACTTCATTATTTTTGATTGGTTTATTTGTGTTTTTGTTTTAGAATAAAAGATGCTCTTGAGCCGTGTTTGGGGTGAAAGCGGCGTGCAGCCTCTCTTTAATTCATCATGACCTTTAAAGCATATTTCAATCACCCGGGTCACTGAAGAAGCACTTAAACCTCCAAATTGAGTCCTGGGTCAACTCCTAAATCTTCCGCTGGGGGATAAACAGTGCGTATCGATCGTTTATGGCGGGTGGAGTGGTTAAATTATCCTCCTGCCCCATTCCATCTGACAGCCGGTATCCATCACTCGTCTCCTGCTCCCCTCCTTCACTATATATTCACTTTCCACTCAAACGCGTAACCGGCCCAGACTCTGCAAAATGACCTCAGAATATCCGCACGGCGTGAGGAAGCCGCGGGCCGTTCACCTGCACGACTTCCCTCCCAGCGTAAACACAGAGTGTTTATTTAGTTTAATATGAATGAATGCTGTCATGCCTGAACCTCAGATATGTTTGTGTCGGGTTTAATTTCACGCGCTCGTGTGCTGAGCTCAGGGTTTACTTTCAAACCTGTATTTCATTTGGTGGTGATGTTAGCGTGTGGTTTTCCGCGTTGTGTGGCTCAGGACGTGTATCTGTGTGTTTACAGGCCTTTCAGAGGAAAGTCTTTCTTCAGAGCCTCCCATCACAAAGGGTTCCAAGTAGAACCAATGTTTCAACGCTAGGAACTAATTTTTAATTGATCATCCAAGGAAAAAATTCCAACCCTACAATTATTCTTCATTATTTATTAACAGCGAGAACCGCTCAGGAGTTTAACGTTCAGCTGACTTGTTCTTTAAGGGTTCTTTGGACAATGGATTTTTTAAAAACTATATTAAAAGGCTTCTAGTTGGAACCATTTAGAAAGGGTTCTTTCAGGGTCATTGGATTACCTCATCTCATTTGCTAAATCGCATAATCCTACTATTAGGGTCGCGGGGAGGCTGGAGCCCATCTCAGCCGACTCTGGGCGAGGGCAGGGTACACCCTGAACAGCTCACCAGACCATCACAGGGCCAACACACACACAACCATTCACACTCACACTCACACCTAGTTTAGAGTTCCACTCCTGAACCCAGGTTTAAATTCCTAAATTAAATATTGATGTGACTTTTAGACTGAAGTCGTCGACTCTGGAAGTGACCTGTAAAAAATAATTAATTGTACAATTAAGGGGTTTTAGTTCCTTGTTCTAAGAGCGAAACTTTAAAGAGTCCCTGAAAGAAGATCATGGATCATTGGATTTATCATCTAATAATGACTTTTTTAAATGTAATCGGATCCAGTTCTCCTGGTTTAACGCTGTTACAGGCTGATAGACGGATCCTCGGAGGGACGAGAACGAGAACCTTCAAGTGTTAAAGCATTTTAAAGCTTCTTAAATGGTTCAGTGGATGATTGACAGCTCGTAGCTTCTTAAAGGGGTTTATTATGAACGTATTCTGGTGGAGGAACAGAACGATCAGGTTCTACAGAAAACCTTTAAAGTTTTAAAAGCCTCCAGCCACATTAAAAGGTTCCACTTTGAGGGTTCTCTTAATTTGAATGAATATCACATTTTAGCCTCGTAGTGGTTAGAAAGTTCGCCTCACAGCAAGAAGGTCCCGGGTTCGAGGACCAGTTTAGCATATTCTCCCTGTGCCTGTGTGGTTTCCTCTGGGTACTCTGGTTTCCTCCTACAGTCCAAAGACATTCACAGTAGGCTACTTGGCTGTTCCGGATTGCTCCTAGGTGTGAGTGTGAGTGTGCATGGTTGTGTGTGTGTGTTGCCCTGTGATGACTGGAGAGCTGTTCAGGGTGTACCCCACCTTCACCCAGAGTCGGCTGAGATAGGCTCCAGCCTCCCCGCGACCCTACTAGATTACCCAGTTTGGCAAATAGATGAATGGATATTTTAGCTTGAGGAGGATAACCGGATATTTTATGATGAACACTTTAATGTGAATTTATTCTGTTTCTATAATTATGGTGTAAACAATTAAAATCACTTTAGACTCTTTAAATACATTTCCATCAGTTTGAGTTCCTCCCTGTAGGTCTGAGGGTTTATTTTAAACTGTATTTTAGTTTCTGATGATCCAGACGGTGCACAGTTGCGTGTTCTGAGTGAAGGAAAGAGAAAGTCTGTAATGTTTTGGAGACGCGTGTTTACAGGTCTTTCAGTGGAAATTCCCTCCTGACATCCGAGCCAGTCGAAAGCTATAAAACAAACATTCTCTTCTTCTCTAGTGAAGGTGCGTTACTCTCGCAAATCCAAGCTTTATTTTATTATTTATGTAGAAATGAGTTCAAGTCTCTTTCTAAACGACGACTGAGAGCTTTAGAACCTTCACTTTCTTTCAGTGCACAAACAAAAAGCAGAATTTTAATTAGTGCCTCTCTTTCTTCCTGCAGGTCCCGGGCTCCAGATGTCCCACCGCCTGAAATTGTCCTGGGTTGAGACCCAGCAGAGTGTAACGGAGAAGAAAGGAGGAGTCGTGGGCTTCTCAGCTTCTCAGCTCCAGGGCTGCCGCTGCAATTTCACACAGGCTCTGGGCCAAACGAGTCCTGCCGTGCTTTGATATTTTAGCATGGATGGCGCCAATCACAGAACCTCTGACCTCAGAAACGAGACCGTGGAGCTGAGGTGGAGGACTAGCAATTATCAAAGGATTAACCCTGGACTTCCTCTTTATGAACTCTGCATCAGTGCGATCCTATAAAGCACATCGCTGGATTTACTTCTCCTCCTCTTAAACCACAGGTTTTGTGGGTGGCTTTGAGGATTTTTTCTTAATTTCTTTCTTTCTTTCTCTCTTTCTTTCCTTCCCACAATGGAGTTCCAAGTTGGATTGTGGAATAATGATTGGACCTCGTTTGTCCGATTTTGGTTTACTGTACTGCTGAGCTTGCACGTGCAGTTCGATCCTGTGGCGTCGTGTCCCAAAGAGTGTCGTTGCGACAAAACGTTTATTTACTGTAACGAGCGGAGTTTGACGTCGGTGCCTCTGGGTATCGGGGAGGGATATAAGATTCTCTACCTCCACAACAACCAGATCAACAGCGCTGGATTTCCCATGGAGCTCCACAATGTGGCGTCGGTGGAGACTGTCTACTTGTACGGGAACCAGCTGGATGAGTTCCCTCTCAACCTTCCCAGAAACGTGAAAATCCTCCATTTACAGGAAAACAACATTCAGACCATTTCCAGAGTCGCACTTGCACAGCTGCCGAAGCTGGAAGAACTGCACTTGGATGACAACTCCATCTCCACGGTCGGGGTGGAGGAAGGGGCTTTTCGGGAAGCCGTAAACCTTAAGCTCCTCTTCCTCACCAAGAATCACTTGAGCAGCATTCCTATCGGATTACCAGCGGATCTGAAGGAACTGCGTCTGGATGAAAACCGCATCGCTGAGATAGACGAAGGAGCGTTTCAAAACGTCACCAATCTCCAGCGTCTGTTGCTGGATGGGAATCTTCTGGAAGATGACGCCATTGCTCCTGGTACCTTTAAAAACCTGCTCAAGCTCAAAGAGCTTTCGTTATCTCGGAACTCTCTCACGATGCCGCCGCCTTTGCTTCCTTCTGTGTCACTGGCGAAACTGAACCTGCAGGAGAACCAGATTAACCACATCCATGCTCTGGTTTTCTCAGAGCTCAGCAAGCTTCAAAAACTTGATCTTTCCTCTAACCTGCTACAGAATGTGCCTCAGGGTGTGTTTGATGGACTGAGAAGTCTCACGCATCTCAATGTTCGTAGCAACCACTGGCGATGCGATTGTGCCATCAAGTGGATTGTCTTTTGGTTGAAGTCCCTGCCGTCTTCCGTGAATGTCCGAGGATTCGCGTGTCACCAACCAGACAAGCTAAAGGGGATGATGATCCGAGAACTCGACCTCGACGCCCTTCAGTGTCCGGTTGGTACTGAGGTCAATACGTGGCTCACTCGCATACCTCCGTCTCCATCACCGACTCATAGGACTACCATTCTTCCCGGAACCACTGTCACCACCACCATGTCATCCACAGTTTTCCACACAACCACAACCAGTCCTACGCCTGCGATGCCCAATTTCCCGCCTGCTCCCTACCCTCCCTACGAAGATCCTTTGAAAATATCCTTGAATGTTGTGAACAGCACAAGCGTTGAGGTTAGCTGGGACTCTTATTTCACTGTGACGGCATACAAAGTCACATGGGTCAAGAGGAGTCAGAATCTAATGATGGATATTAGCCAAGAGAAAACGGTTCCTGGAGAACAACGGAGACTTAACTTGTACGACCTGGAGCCCAGATCCAAGTATCGGGTCTGTGTTTATATTCTAGATTCTTTATATAGTTACAGACCCGGAGAGGATACCATCTGTTCCGAGATCAGGACCAAATCGGCATCCAGAAACAGTCCACCCGAGTCGGATCAGGCGGCGCAGCAGGACGTCACGTCTACGTTCCTTTTAGCCGGCGTGATCGGTGGCGTTGTGCTCCTTGTTTTGATAATATTACTCAGTCTGTTTTGCTGGTACATGCACAAGAAGAGCAGGACCTCCTCCTGTTCCTCATCCAAATGGAAATACAACAGAGGCAGGAGAAAAGACGACTACTGTGAAGCTGGCACCAAAAAGGATAACTCCATCCTGGAAATGACCGAGACCAGCTTTCAGATTGTGCCGCTGAACAATGAGCAGCTTCTGAAAGGCGATTTTAGGATTCAGCCCATTTACACCCCTAATGTTGGGATTGGATACAGAGACTGCCATCTCAGTAACAACAGCATCGTCTATTGCAAGAGCAGCAACGTTCCTGGTGTGGAATTTTGCCACACGTGATGCTATGAGCATTTTTATAAAGAAGTAATAAACATTCACTGTACAACTGAACAGTGTACACACACACACACACACACACACACAGTTTTATATCTAAACATGAATATATTCCTGGATGGTAACTGATATGATGGACAGTAACGTGGATTTGGGTGTCGGTTTTATCCTTTGTGTTTTTAGCGAATGGTTTTGTAATTAGTGCTCCTGGTGTAAGACAGTGGTGTTTGTACAACCAAGCCTGGTGTTAAGTGCATTAGTCCAGGTTTTCTGCCTCTCGGGTGTGAACACAGATACCTTGCTAAGCGGCGAAATACGAACCCCTGCGGAGGAACAGTAGTAAGGATAATAAACTGGTCAGGAAAATTAAACAGCGCTGATTAGCCTGCAGTGGAAAAAATAATACAGGAGCAGAGCTGGTTTGATTTTTTTTGATTTTTTTTGTTAATGCAGTCTTGTTGTCGACGTGGCACAGGGGAGCAGTCGCTCAGGAAATGAGCTTTTTGTGAAAGTCACATCTGAACATGGTTACAACATTTCAACACCACAAAAGCTTGTGAGAGGCCAAAAACAAGAAAGAGTGCGAGAGAGAGCGCGAGAGAGCAAGAGAGAGTGAGAGAAGAACTGTTTGCGAGAGCGCAAGAGAGAGTGAGAGAACAACTGCTTGCGAGAGCGCAAGAGAGAGTGAGAGACAGAAAGAGCAAGAGAGAACAAGAAAGCGTGAGAGAGAGTGAGAGAGCGAGAGTGCAAGAGCTCGCTAGTTGATCTACAAACTGCAGGAGTGTTTGGTTTGGCTTCCGCCCACCAGAGGGCAGGTTTTTTTTCCTCTTGAGGATTCTTTTCAACCATTAACCAAACTTCACAGATCCAATCCCGCTAATTTCATATTTCTTTTTTTGTTTGCCGTCGTGTTTATATTTTCATGTCAAACACAGTCACGTATATGGAGGCTCGCTGGAGGTTGGTGGCGGTTTCTGGAGCAGGTGTCCATGAGGTCATACACTCAATCACTGATGTTTAACGTCTGCGTGTCTCGCTTGCTCTGAGGCGCCTTACAAATGATTTTAAAGGATTTACAAATGATACACGCTTCCTAATGAGCGCTGCCGGAGTGTGTGCCGTATCATTATCCCATAAAACAATCTTATTCCATATTCCATTCTCCAAATTGAGTTCCGCACCTCGTATATACACTCGTCCTTTCTATATCTTTCACTCTGCCGGAAATTTACATCAATCTGTTCGCTGCTGTGTGCTTATAGAGTTTCAGGTATGGCTGGGATTTTCCCTGTGTTTTCTTTTTACTGATCGAGTGCGAGTTTAATCAGGCGGCTGTTTAGGTAGGAAGATGAATTGTAGAGAAGCCAAAAAAAAAAAAAAGATTCTTGAATCGCAGTAAAGTGGTACGTGCCAGAGCTTGGTTTGCCCTCAGAACCCTGCATGAGTGCAATTAAAACTATTTTTAATGCTGTGCTGGTTTTTCCAAGCCGGGGCGCCTGCTCAGGGACGCCATTTTTTTTCACGGTGGAGAACTCCTTATTATGCACAGTTACTCTCTGACTTTATTTGCTTTGACAAGATTTTATTTCGTGGGTCAAGTTCAAAGAATCTCTCCCCGCTCGCTCATAATCCCTGGTTCTGAAAAAAAAAAAAAAAAAAAACCAAAAAGAAAAAGGACGAGAAGTATGTAGAGGTTATTTTCACCCTGGAGGAATGAAGCAAGAGCAAGAAAGGGAGCACGAGAGAGAGAGTGTGTGTGAGAGAGAGAGAGTGGAGACGCTAATTGAAAGTGTTTAACCCTTTGTAGAGCAGGGTAATAAATGAGAAGGAATAAAGCCGGGTTGTGAACATCGTCGAGCTCAGATTGTTAAGAGCGCAGACATGATTTGAACGCCACATGTTCGAACTGTAAAAAAAACCCACAAGTATTTTGTTCATGTAGCAAAAACAGATGTGTCTCTGAGAAAGAAGGAAGAAAGAAAAGAGCTACTGCACTTCTGCGGCTGCTGGAGGATTTTTCTCAGACTGCGCTGACCCGCGTTCCACAGCGCAAGAATTAAAACACCACTTTATCTGATTCAGAACTTTTGAAACAATGACCTGCGGTTTATTACTGAAACGTCCCGAATTTTTCTCGCAGAAAAAGTGTCATTCTTTAGGAAATAAAACAGACAGCGGGTCTCAAAACCCTGTTTCTCCTTTCCTCACTCATCCATCCTCACTCCAACCAGAAGGTCTTCTTTGCCAGTCGCCCAAATTCTCTTATTTGTGCATCGAGGATCGAGGAGCGATGAGTGAGGATAAACGAGAGCAGCCTCCCCGGATGAGCTGCACACCAGTGTATAAATAGCCCTGCCCCATACATGACATCGGAAGCTTTTCTGCAGCAGGTCAGCTGTACCACCGTCATCAGCAGCAGATGTTGTTCCGTGTGACGTTTCAGAAGAGACGTCCCTCGATTCCCCGCACCTCACATCGTCTCCTCAAGTCTCTCCATGTTTCCTCAGTGGGAGGGGCTAAGGTGCAAGGATGAGATGCAGGTGAGAGAAAGGAGGATGTAATTTAATCGTTTAGAGAAACATCCCAACGTAACTATGGTAGAGAAATGAGCAGCTGAGGGATGTGCAGATGTAGTAAAATAATCAACACGAGGGTGCTAACAGGAAGTTGATGCACTAACAGGAAGTTAGCGCCACGTGTTTTATTGTTTCTTTATCTTTTTGTCTCTATGAGGAACCTCATCGCCTCCAGTTTAGTTCTGTACTCGTATTCGGCATGCGCTCATTTTATTACGGTTTCCACAACGCTAACTCAGCCCCGCTGTGCTAATTGAAGGCATGTGTGTTCTAATTGGACGACATTTTCATCTTTAACCTCAGAGGAGTCTCGTTCTTTCTCTAAACCATGTGATCGTCACACTGGCCAAAAATAAAAACTTTAAAAACTTAAGAACCAGGCGCTGTTTGTACAAACCCTGACTGTGTAGCCATGATCATTAACAGATGATTAACATTATCAGCTCATGCTTACTTAGCGATCATGCTAACCCTTCCTGAACGTCAGCACAGAAGCTCAGAAACTATCGTCCACTCTGGAATATTTTGTGATGGCGGATTTTAAAGAATAGTTATGGATTTAATGCATCATGTCTCATAAAACTCTTTCTCTGTTTCTCGCTCTACCTCTCTCTCTCTCTCTCTCCTTCTCTCTCTCTCTCTCTCTCTCTCTCTCTCTCTCTATGTTTATCTCTCTCTGTCTCTCTCCCTCTCTCTCTCTCTCTCCCTCTCTCTCTCTCTCTC
>JBCNYH010000017.1:466919-478810 GCA_039654325.1 Tandanus tandanus | reverse complement strand
TACCTCAGTCCCTGAGATAGTACCACAGATTTGTCACTGAGTGTATATCTCAGTCCCTGAAATAGTACCACAGATTCGTCACTGAGTGATGCTCTTTGTGGTTAATATCATTGGTTAAACTCTCCCTCTGCACCTGTTTATGATCAAGACACTCACATCACACTTCTCATTTCCTCCAACGCCTCAGGCGCTCACCAGGCCAGTACAGACCCACACGTCACCCTCACTGTTACAGAGAGCGGTCTTAATGAGGTAAGAATAATGAACATGGATTTTGTACTAATGATATACATGCATGTAGAACCGAATGAAAATTAAAATTGAGTTTCACTTCAAGGCTGCAGCATTTAAACTCCTCCCAGCACTAATTTATTGATGCTAAATTTCAACCACCCCCCCCCCCCCCACCACCGCCACCACCTCTCTCTTTCTTTTTTCCTCATCATGTCCTATAGAAATAATAGTATCTTATTATCTAGTAGCTCTATTTAATAATAGAGAATATGATGAGTTTTCTGGACTTCATAATGTCATGATTACCATTTCCCTGTGATATAGATATGAGTTCTGTAATAATGTCTTGAGATGCTTTTTTATCATAGCGCTGCTGGATTTGTTTGTTTTTGGCCTTGATTATAGATTTTTATGTTGAGTTTCAATTCCATTTGTATTGGAGGCGAATGTGAAAATGTGTTCAATACAGAGAGAGCAAATATCCAATACGTCCTACTTTCATGCATCACTCTTTTCTTCAGGAAGCTTTAGAAATATTTCACCAGTCATACCTTATTTTTATTGTTGGATATAAAAAGGCCCTGGATATAAAAAAAAGTCTGTACTGGAAAATTAGTGGACATGACATACAGAAAAGAAAATGTGTTACACTTCATGCCTGTATACAAAAATAATCACCCCCTTAAAATGTTCACATTTTGTTGATTTGCAGCCTGGAATGAGGACGAACCATAAATATTTCCATCTCTATTTATTCAATGCAACGTATAACAGCCAAGTGAAAAATACAAGAACAACAGTTCATTAAAAAAAAAAAAAAAAAAACTATTGAGATGGTTAAAGGATCACCCCTCCTAAAAATCTTTTAATTTAATCAGGTATAATTAATCACCTTCTCCGTTACACTCCAAACTAATTGGTTTCCACCTGAAATCAATTCTAATAATTTTGATTAGTTCACCATAGACAGCAATTCCTAGAGCAATGGAAGTGTAACTGAAAGCAACAAATCAGCTGTGGGTGGCAAGGCACTCATGCTCTCAGTGAGGCTTGAGCATGTAACCCAATCAAATTATTGAGGTTGGACATGCAGGTAGATCCAGAAACAATGAGTAAAGCTCATACTCCATACTGGATCTCCCAGATGAGGCATTTCTACTCCTGTGCTGTTGTCTGTGTACCACAACACAAAGTCTACCAAGTCCAATTACACGCTACATAATTATTAAACTTTGAGCCAGCTGGGAATATTTAATTTTGCAGAGAAAATTTGTACTTCAGGTGGGGCTCAAACTTACAACCTCAGCATAGCTTCACACATACTGCTGTATAAGTACCACGCGTTAACCAACTGAACTGCTGGAGGTACAAATGTCCACACCATTCCTGTTTTCTGGTGACTCAATTGACTCAAATATTCTAGTGAATTCCACATTAATATCTAGATTAGAACCAACGGAATTAGGAAGAGCAATTTAACATCATAAAGAAACTTGACCTCCCAACTTGCTTTGATTCTTATAATGTCAAGGTGAGGTTTCGTCTCACAGCCTCAGCATGTCTTCACATGAAGTAGCGCTACATGAGTTCCGCCGTTCAACACGGTCATCTGAAGCATCGGGTAAAGTTCATGCTTCAGATCACAAATTCATAGAGAGCTCATCAAACTGGGTCACCAGTGGAGCTACCGTACCTAAACAGCATCCAATCAGATGGTTTGCTTTAATTCAAGTTTTAAACTTGTAACCCGTTTGGATCGCTGACATTAGGAACACAATTTGGTCAGTCGTTCTGAAGGTGAGGCTCAAAAAACACAATGTCAAAATAGTTTCACATCTACTTTAGTATATATAATACACACTAAACCATCACACACTGAAGATACAAAACCAACGGCATGGTCACCTGCTTTTCTGACCTGTACAGGTTTCACTCATTAACCATGAAATCAACTAACAGTAATCACCTCAGTCCCATTGGGGAAAACTTATGCTCCAGAGCCGGCTCAAACGCAACCTCAGCACAGCTTTAAAGGTACTACTGTATAGGTACTGCACACTAACCGATTGTAGCACCGAAGCTACAGAAGCAAGTGTCCATGATAGCAGGATCCATATTTTTGGGTGAATGGTACCGAATCAAACCACTGACCAGTTGATATCCACCTGGATTCCTTTATGGAAAATTTGTACCCCAGGTGAGGCTCGAACTCACAACCTCGGCATCACTTCACATGTACTGTTGTATAAGTACCGCGCGCTAACCGATTGCGCCACTGGAGCTACAGATGCATGTGGTTTGTATACTGGTGACTCAGTTGAACACCTAATCTCACGATTCCACTGGGTTCCATATTACAGTGGAGAACTTGATTAGAACCGATGGAGTTAGGATGGCAGTTGAACATCATATGGACACTTGCCTTCTCAAACTGGTTTGCTTTACCTGCATTTGAACTAAATTAGTAGAGACAGCTGAAAAGAACAGTTTTAGGTTACAATCCGAACTTGAACAAAGGAAGCAAATATTGTTTTTGTAACAACTTTGCATTAAGGAGTCAGGGTGGTGTAGTGGTTAGCACGTCCGGCTCATGGCAACAAAGTCCTTGATTGAGTTCTGTATCCGGCGAGGGTAATTCTTACATGTTATACTCATGCTTATGTGGATTTCCTCTGGGTATTCCGGTTTCCTTTCACAGCTCAAAGATTGCCCCTAGATGTGAGAGTGAATGGTTTTATGTGTGTTGGACTGGAGAATGTACAGTAATCTACCTTTGTCCAAAGGCCAGGGCTTTAAAGAACTGATGTCTTGAGTGTCCCTGTCCGGTGTCTACACCGATGGGTTAATATTCACCTAGGTTCCTTTGTAGAACCTGTGTGCTCTGGGTAAAGCTCAAATTAACAACCTCAGCATGGCTTCACATGTCCTGCTATATAAATACCACATGCTAACATATTGCAGTACTGCAACCATTAAAGCAACTGGCCTGTCTGTTTTCTGGTAGCTCAGTGGAACACTCAATCTCAAGGTTCTACTGGTTCCATATTACAGATGTCCACCCTCTCCACTGGACGGGAGGTTAATATAGAGGTGCGAATACAAGCATAACTGTTTCCTACTGAAGTCCACTACCAACTTTTTAATTTTGCCAACATTCTAAAGGAGACTGTTGTTCAAACTTACTTTTACTATATAACCTTTTCATAGTTTCACGTGTACTGTGGTATAAGTACCACAAGGTAAACGATTGTGCCACTGGAGCTACTGAAGCTAATCCTATGCCTGTCAAAAATTCTAGCAGTTTCCATATTATTAGTTTGATTAGAACCAGTGCAATAAGCAGCCAGCTGGATCTACTTGCCAGTTAATCACCTTGGGTCCTTTTTATTAACCTCATGCTCCAGACGAGGCTCGAACTCACAACCTCGGCATAGCTTCACACATACTGCTATATAAGTACCACGCGCTAACCGATTGTGCCACTGGAGCTTCATAAGCAAAAGGGTAAAGTTCATGTTTCAGGTGATAAGTTTAAAACAGATCATGACGTGTGCAGGTTTTACTCAGCAACAATCGATCAAAGTAGAACCACAGACACTGGGCAGTTAATATTCACAGAGGTGACGGTGTAAAAAAAATGTTCTTCAGGTGAGGCTCAACCTCACAACCATTGCATAGCATCATATGTACAGGTGTATAACTGCTTGCACTCATGTCTGCCATACCTTTTGGTGACTCAGTGGAATAAGCAACCTCAAAGTTCTTCAACCTTCTTCTTTCGTATGAGTTTACGCAGCGTTAGCCATGTGATTGTTGGAAGGTTTAGGTTTACAAGATCAAAAGTGTCTACCTGTATAGCAGCTATAGATCTGCTTTCTCACTGGGTATCCTCTGTTATTAGGACTTGATCAAATCTTTGAATAAACTGTTTAAGTCCAGTGCTAAATTTCCAGTTGTACCGGCTTTAGCAGTTTCCATATGCTGATTAGAAATAAAGCATTTAGGAACCAGCTGGATTCACTGGCCAATTAATATCCACCTAGCAAGATTTATGCTCCAGGTGAGGCTCAAACTCATAACCCGTACGACTCTATGAGTTTTAGCACAAATGACCTGTCTGTTTTCAGTTGAATGCCTCACTGCACATTAATATCTCGATTAGAACCAAACATCATAAGGACATTTGTCCTCCCAACTTGCTTTGTTTTGTTTTTTTGATGTCAAGGTGAGGTTTAATCTCACAACCTCAGCATGGCTTCACATGGAGTAGGGCTACACGCGACTGTTCAGAGTCTCGTTTATAAATGAAGAGATTCATTTCCATGGTTCCTCAGCAACCACTGTACTTTTCAGGTTAATTATAATTATTACTTCAGTGATGACGGTTTGATATTAGAGGGAAGTGATTATAGAAATTAACTCTGCTATCATCATTCAGATCTTTACGTTGCCTTCATTCTAAAGCCATCTGTCAGATGTGCACGAAGATACATCACCATGCGTCTCTTCATCAATCATCAATCATTTTCTGAAGCGCTTAATCCTAATTAGGGTCGCGGGGAGGTTGGCGCCCATCTCAGCCGACTCTGGACGAGGGCAGATTACACCCTGGACAGCTCGCCAGGCCATCGCAGGTCTCTTCATCATCTCTCACTTAATTAAAAACTTGTGGAACTTCCAGTAATGAATGCACTCCAGTCTGTTCAATCATCAACCAGGTCAGCGGTATTAAAAATAAAACACTGACCTGGTTCTTTAAGAGCGAATCTCAGTTTCCTTCATTTTTCTGCCACAGTTATCGTTATATGAACACACTTCTGAATGAGAAAGATGGAAAACTTGAACAGAGATGAACTCAACTGAGGTATCAACTGAAACCTCTTTCACGGCCCGATTGCAGCTTTCTCTCAGATAATCCAAATGTGTTTGTATTATGTAAATTCATTTAGGGGTGGCCTTACACACTCTGAGGTGCACATGTATCCCCCTTGTACGATTAGATTCACAGATGCCTGTGAGTGGCTAGCGGTTGCTTTGAGTGACATGCATGCCATCCCTCCCTCCTGCGAGAGCTCAGCTCCATTACACTCCAGCCGTGGCGTCCAGGGCGCTCAGACACTCGGTCAGCCGCACTTCTTTTTGTAACTGGACAACTCTAACTTACACTGAAATCCGCAATGCAGCTCCACGACTCATTTTCCACCATCCCAAATTCTTCTTTACCACCTCAGGACTACACCCCCCTACTGGCTTCCTGTAGCCACTGCATCAGATTTAACACTGATGCACACGGAAGCCAAAAACAGACTTCTCAAAGCATTTATGTCACCCCACACCGCACCACGCTCCCTCCGGTCCTGCAGCACGGTTCGACTGATCCCACCATCGCTCAGGGAACAACAGAGGCCAACATGAAGGCTCTTCTCTGTTCTGGTATCTACCGTAGGGGGTGGAAGGAACTTGTTCAAACAGCTGAGTCACTGCACTTCCTCCCCCTAAAGTATTTATACTCGCACTTTCATTTCAAAAAGTGTGGCTTGTTTGTTTTTCTGAATATATTATCTCCATGTAGACTTTTTTATTATGGTATTTTTACTCTGTGACCCAGGGATCCGGTACCAGGATGTATTTATTGATCAAGAGTTCAGAGCCCTGCCAAGTGCCATGAATGTAAATGACGCAGTTAAACAACAAATAAACCAATAAAAAACATTATCACGACTGATAAATAATCATGTGCTCTGTAAGGAATAAACGAGGAGATGAGGAGTGTGAGGAAGCGGCGTTACTGCTATCACTCTGAAGATGATTATTTCCCCAACAGGCATCATTTATAGATTAATTCCTCTTTCATCAGCGCTTCTCATCCTTCTGTAACTCAACCCGAGTGTGGTGTTCATGTTTTTGTTACTCAGTCTGTGTTGGGGGCTCTGGTGGACCCACGTCATTACTGGGTTTTTAAATCAATGCAGCCATAAGGCTTTTAGTAAAAAAATACTAAACAGATGTTTACTTTATCCCAGTAACATGCAGTATAGACAGCATTTATGGGAAATACGTCACATCTGTGAATGAAACACCCGGTTTTTGTGATGAAACGTGACCCTTCAGCCCAAAACCAGTCGGAACTCACATGACCCAGATAAGCGGCTCATAGAATAATGTCATCTTTCATTTCCCACTTCCTACTTGGGGGCTTATGTCCTAATGTCGCAGGCTGTTAGCGGCTAGCGTGCACGTGCTTCGGGAGTTCAATTCAAAACTGGTTTTACAGTGTACAACACACAGTAAGAAACTATCATCCCCTAACGGTTCTGTACACTCTAAAACTAGTTTAGAAACCCCCAACCCCCCAACCCCACATGCACGCTAACCGCTAACAGCATAACAGGACATGAGTGGCCTCCAAGTAGGACGTGGGAAATGAAGGATGACGTTATTCTATGAGCTGCTTACCTGGGTCATGTGAGTTCCGACTGGTTTTGGGCTGGAGGGTCACAAATGTAATTTAAAAATAAAATAATCAAGATTTTTTTTAATACTTTATTAATCCCACAAGGGAAATTATTGCCTCTGTATTTAACCCATCCAAAGTGAGCACACACACACACTCGGAGCAGTGGGCTGCCACACACATTTGGGTGCCCAGGAGCAGTTGGAGGTTCGGTGCCTTGCTCAAGGGCACCTCAGGCATGAAGGTGGAGGAAGGAAAGGTGCAGCTCACTCCCCCACCGCCACACATTTTTCCTGCTGGTTTGGGAATGGAACCAGCGACCTTTAAATCCCAAATCCACTGATGTAATCATTAGTCCCATGCTGCTCCAGAACAAATGTGTGGAAAAAACAAATATGAATGAGACAAGGTCTTTCATCACTATTTATGTTCATTTCTTTATAAGAAGATCATTAGAAATTGAACCCATTCATGTCAGTCTACACAACACGAGTGCCACTGAACAAATATCCTGTTCACAGCAGGCAGTACAACACATGAGGGGCAGAGTTTTACTGTGTGTGCTGTCTATGTAGTTCTTGCACTTTATGCATGAATATTATGTCCTTCGGTCCCTCTTGAGTCCACACACCTCTCAGTGCTTCGTTCTGTAGCCTGTCTCTCTACTGCTGATCTGGTCTGTCCTCTCTGTTATTGAAGCAGAAAATCCTGGAAACAATATGGAAGTTTTCCAGAGACATCCTTGCATGGAGCAGTTGAGTACACACATAAACGGGGTTGGTCCATCCCTTCCCACCCTGCTCCAAAAATACACCATCCCTCCATATTAGTGGAAGTTCAAAAGGAGATTCAATGTCCAGCACATGACTAACTGCTATCCGTGTTCTCCAACGTGGGGTGCAGGTGCTTGAAAAGTAGGAATGTTCCAACCTGGTGCGGGAATACCAAGAGCAGGACGACAAAACTCTCTCTCTCTCTCTCTCTCTCTCTCTCTCTCTCTGTCTCACACACACACACACACACACACACACACACACACACACACTAACAGCAGGCCCAAGAAGGAGGAGGAGAGAGTGAAGGTACACAGCACCTAAAATTTCCACGCTTTTTTCCCACCCTGGGTCGAGTAGACCCGAACACCTCGTGCAATAGAGCTGTGTAGGGGGTGTACAGTGCGCCGTCCCTAAAATCTCTTCTTTTATATGTTCTTCTGAGAAAATGAGTCAAAGCCAATGAATCTGAGGTTTAAATAAATCACATCATTTTTCTTTTAGTAAACTTTGAAACGGGTCCCACACAAGGGGTAACACCCACCAGTGATTATCACAAAAAATCTCTTAAAATACACGAGAGAATGAACAGAGTGATAAAAAGAGAAAATGTGTAGTGGTGTAGTGGTTAGCAGATCCGTCTCACAGCAAGAAAGTCATGGGTTCGAGTCCCGGGTTCGGTGAGGTCGTTTCTGTGTGGAGTTTGCATGTTCTCTCCATGCTTGAGTGGGTTTCCTCCGGGTACTCCAGTTTCCTCCCACAGTCCAGAGGTATGCACAGTAGGCGAATTGGCTGTTCCAGATCGCCCCTAGGTGTGAGTGTGAATGGTTGTGTGTGTGTTGTCCTGAAATGGAATGGTGAGAGGTTCAGGGTGAACCCCGCCCTCGCCCAGAGTCGTCTGAGATAGGCTCCACCCTCCCCACGACCCTAACAGGATTAAGCAGTTGGGTGAATGAATGAACATGTGCATGTGTTTCTTATGTTTATGTGGAGTGTACAGTTCAAGTCCCTGTGAATGAGGGGTTAAAAAAATAGAAATTATTTAACACCTTCAGACCAATCAGAATCCAGCACTGAGTCACTGTGGCGTAAATAAGCATAATTAATATAAGTTATAATTAATATAAGTTATAAATAAATTAGGTTATAAATAAATGTTATCATTGATAGAAGTTATAATTAATATAAGTAATAATTAAATTAGTTTATAATTAATATGTATAATTAATATAAGTAATAATTAAATTAGTTTATAATTAATATGTATAATTAATATAAGTAATAATTAAATTAGTTTATAATTAATATGTATGATTAATATAAGTTATAATTCATTTAGGTTATAATTAAATGTTATAATTAATAGAAGTTATAATTAAATGTAATAATTAAATGTAATAATTAAATTAGGTTATGTTCTAATTAATATAATGATGTAATTAAAGCACACTGTGCTTATAGAGAGATAAATTCGGCTCTCAGTAAAAATAAAATGAGAGCTTAATAACAGTAATGACTTTTCTTCATATTTTAATCACTCGTTATTCATAATTGTTTATAATTAATAATGCAACGCCTCTGCATATTGTTCTTAATATATCAGCTGTCATTTATTTATATTCCTGAATAAATCATGACTCAGAGAGATCACGGCTCAGTAATTATAATGAATATTTAATCAGAGAAGTGACGCCTTCATGTGGATCGTTATTTATAATTAACTATTTTACAGATTAAAGAAAAAGACTCAACAAATATTAACAAACTTCAACAACACAAATTATTTCTCACCAGAAGATGCTGCTTTAACCTCTGTGAAGTTTTACAATTCTAATCATTTACAGAGAAAAGTAATCAGAGCGAGTTGGAATCTCATAATTTATTAATATATAAAAATTTTTAATATCCGCAAATCAGTCAATAAAAACAAAAGTGCTCTGGGAAACGTTCTCATGGAAAGAGGGCGGTACGGTGCTGTTAGCCCAAGTCCCGGGCTTGTCGTGGACGGATCTGTGTGGGGTTTGCATGTTTCTTCTGGGAACTCCGGTTTCTTCCCTCTGTCCACAGACAAGCACATTAGGGTAATTGGCTGTTCCAAATTGCCCCTAGATGTGAGTGTGGATGGCTGTGTGTTGGCCCTGTGATGGACCGGTGAGATGTTCAGGGTGTAAAATGCCAGATTTGGCTGAGATAGGCTTTAGCCTCCCCGTGACCTTAGTACAATTAAAAGTGTTTCGGCAAATGAATGAATACATAAATGAAATGAATAAAGAAGGAAAATAGAAGCAGGGTGAGAAGAGAAGAACACACAGATCTTTAACGGCTTTAAGTTTAGTATTTTCATTGTTTATTAATGTAAAATGAAACATCTGCGATGGACTGGCGAGCTGTCCAGGGTGTACTCTGCCCTCTCCCAGAGTCGGCTGAGATGGGCGCCAGCCTCCCCACGTCCCTAATTAGGATTAAGTGGTTCAGGGAATGAATGAAACATCTGAAATCAGTTAAAACATATTTATGACCCACAGTGTGGAGAAAACTGCACATTGAACAGCATGAAAATCAAAGCGTTTCACTGTTTTTCAGATTTATTTATGGACGTGAAGAACACGCTGCGTCTTTACTTAATTAAAATAACAGAATTATTACTGTGAAAGGTAAATAAAAAAGATTGGGACTGCTGTAATAGCACTCATCACGTTCTATCTTACAATAGTAAAGAAGCCTTTAAAGAATTCCCGGGTACAGAGTTTGATTTGGATCATCTCCAAAACTCTAATGTGACCTGTAATGTAATGGACCTGTACTCCACCCCTCCGAAAAAAAATCACCAAAATCTGTTTTTGGGTAACGTTAATAAAAAACATATAACCCAACACCCATAAAAACATAGCCTTATTGGTGGAGGTAATTACTGGACATAGATTGACGGGGGTATACCCCGCCTTTCATCCAATCACAGCCCGGGATTGGCTCTATCCCATGTATGATCCTGAGTGGATAAGCAGTGGAGGGCGGTTAATCGGTTCTAACTGACGTTCGTACATCCTGAATATTCAGCCACAGTGAAAATATAACGGAGCTTCCACATCTGGCTGAGTGAGACAGTCATCTGGTTTAAAAGTATTACAGATGTGCGTTTGTTTTAATGTACTATTTCCTCCTGGTGTTCATTCTCCCTCCTGGCTGTTTTTTCAGTGTATTGGAGAACACTTGTGATGCGAGTCATTTACAGCGTGATCTTTCTGTGAATGTAAATGAAATGAAGGTCGCCATGACGATGTGTGTTTTCAGCGGCGCTCTCTCACAGCTACCCGACTGAGACGTCTCACTTTTAAAAGAAGGAAAATGTTGAATTGGTGTTGGAGATGTGGAATAAAAGCAGGTCCTGGTACTGCATTCAGCCTGCTGGGCCGAGACCCGAGACACGGCGCTGAAACGAGGCCAGGTATTCTCACAGCCTCTTCAGTCTGAAAAGGAGACGGTGTGTGTTCACAGCTGGGAGAAAAATTACAGCACCGATCCAAACGGGAATTACTGATTCCTCCAGACTGCCAAATGTCTGGACAGCAGAGTCGATGAACTCGTCCCGGGTGGAGTGGTTCACGTATGTTCAGTTCAACACATGCAGCCTGATTTATATTTATATCTGAGCTCGGTTCCTCCTGTCATATATTTGGGACAGTATCTAACCCTGTATCTCATTTCCGAGCCTGTACAGAGGATATAAAATGGCGTTCCAGCAGCGCTTGGCGGAGGAGTGAGGTTTTTGGGCCGTGCTGTGAGAGGGAGCAGTAAGCAGGTTTCACAGCCGGGGGCCGACAGCGAGCACTCAGAGGCATGATTGTGAATTCAGAACTCGTTTGTACAGAATCAGAGACATTCACTCTCTCTCTCTCTCTCTCTCTCTCTCTCTCTCACACCTTCTTTCTCGATCTCCCTCTTTCTCTCTCTTACTCTCTCACTCTTTCTCTCTCTCTCACACACACTTTTTCTCGATCTCCCTCTTTCTCTCTCTTACTCTCTCTCTCTCTTTCTCTCTCTTTCTCGATCTCTCTCTCTTTCTCGATCTCTCTCTCTCTCTCTCTTACTCTGTCTCTCTCTCTCACTCTTTCTCTTTCTCGATCTCTCTCTCTCTCTCTCTTACTCTGTCTCTCTCTCTCACTCTTTCTCTCTCTTTCTCGATCTCTCTCTCTTTCTCGATCTCTCTCTCTCTCTCTCTCTTACTCTCTCTCTCTCTCTCACTCTTTCTCTCTCTTACTCTCTCTCTCTCTCTCTCACTCTTTCTCTCTCTTTCTCGATCTCTCTCTCTTTCTCGATCTCTCTCTCTTACTCTGTCTCTCTCTCTCTCTCTCACTCTTTCTCTCTCTTTCTCGATCTCTCTCTCTTTCTCGATCTCTCTCTCTCTCTCTCTTACTCTGTCTCTCTCTCTC
>JBCNYH010000017.1:430094-442917 GCA_039654325.1 Tandanus tandanus | reverse complement strand
ACCACCTGTGGGAGGGGCAATAGGGGTCGGGTGCAATGTGAGCTGGGTAGCAGCCGAAGGCGTGGGTTCTGCCGGACAGTAAACGGCTGATAAAACCCGAGAGATCATCCGTGTTAAATACAAACACACTGATCTAAAGCACTTCTGAAATTAAACACCGTGAAGTACATTAGATAATCAAGAAGGTGCTGCTGAGGAATGTGAGAGGACCGGAACTCACACCTCGGTCCAAAGCAGAACCTCTGAGGTCTCAGGTCTGACATCCAGGAGGGAGTGGATTTTATATTCCTGCAACAGTATGATCAGGACACACTGCCGAGCCCAACTGAGCCGTGATGGGGCTGTAATTTACCCACTACACGTAATGGGGCAAACCGACAAGATACTCTATTAGTGGGAAGATAGGAATCTGAAAAAAAGATTTGAATCCTGATTAAACATGTAGACTGTTAAAGAACTGAGAGAGAGAGAGAGATTACATGAGGTAATACAGTAGAATAATAAACTGAAGCCCTGGGATTGTAATTCTGTAAAAAAAAAAAATAAAAAAAAAAAAATAAATAAAAATAAAAATAAAAAAATGCAGGGTTTTAAAAAAAAAAAAAACCCCTTTTTTTTTTTTTTTTTTTTTTTTTTCAATAAAAGAGTAAAATTCTGAATCTGGACCCGTGTCTCGGCCCAAAACCAAAAAAAAGAAGAGTCAAATTCTCCAATAAAACCAGAGGATTTTTCTTATTTTTGGCATGTTTTATATTGTTGAATATAAATGGATGAATGAATGTTTTATATTTGTTTTAATAATTCATTAAACCTGTATTTTATTTATATTGGACTTTTTTTTGCTTCAAATAAAATACAGGTAAATAATACACATACACTTCTGGACTTTTTAAAATATATTTTGGGTGATGTGAAATGTACTGATAAGGGAGAATAAATAACAGAAGAGAATAAAGAGTCAAATGAACTGAATTAATTTAATTATCTTCAGTTTCTTCCCACTGAGAAACTTTACACTGTAAAACAAAAGAAAATAAAAACTGAAAGATCAGCAGCAGCGAGGACTGTAGAGAAACCAACAGGATAAACATCACACCATCTACAGAGAGAGAGAGAGAGAGAGAGAGAGAGAAGGGTTAGTGTAAATGCGATCTGATTGGTCCACCATCTCAGTATACCCATATACAGGTGTGTTTTTACAGAGTGACCCGGGGTTCCGGAGCCAGATGAGTGTGAGAGTGTGTGTGTGTCAGTGTAAAGTGTCTGAAAGGTGAGCTCGTCCTCACAGACAATATCTCACTGCCCCTGGTTTCTCTCCCTGACTGTGGATGAGTTACGGTACGGGGAGAACCGTCACCTCCGTGGAACAGACAGGGTTCTGATGTGTCAGAAAATCATCGCACGGAAAAACTCTAGAACTCCAGAGCTCCGCCTTTTAATCTTCTGTTCCTCTGAGCAGTCCTGTGACATCACGGTCACCAATCAGGACCGGATAAGAAACAGGAGCTGCGTACACATGTGACACACACACACACACACACACACACACACACAGAGCAGTGTATTTTTTCTAAAAATACAAAACCATGAATAAGCCTGAAAACCAAAGCAGAGAACCCCAGACCAAAGAGTGGTGATAATGCGCTCATACAGTCCACAGTGCCAATAAAAAACAATAACACACACAACCTCCGACCTGTTTATGAGCTGTCTCAGGGTCAGGGTTGTCTTTTTAAAATTACACAACGGACCCCTTTAAGTAGCTCGTACATACTTTCTGACTGTCTCGTTTATTGTTGTATAGAGGGAGAGCAGTCCCAGCTACTCAATTCTGATAAATATTTTTATCAGAGGAAAATATTGCTCAAATTTTATCCAAGTACAGAATTCAATTCTTTCCACTGTAATAAAAATAGTTGCTTTTCTCTGATAAAATTCTGAATTGCCTCCTAATTACTAACTTTTTAGCTCTATTTAGAATCTAAGCGACTTTGTTGGGATCCTTTGTCCATGAAAAATGTCTTCTCAGGAAAGTAGACATTACATGTGGAGGGCAGAAGTGCTTTTTTCAGTTATTAATTGCTTCTTCTTAAGCAGCATAGTACTGTATATTTTGTTGAAAAATATAATTGGGATTGGATGTGAAATACTTTCTGTACAGATTCTTGATGAGCATGTCTGTCAAAAGTGTCTTCTCCGGAAAACCACAATGATTGTCACTGATGCTGTTACTGCAGTTAATAATATAAACAACTAATGTTGTATGAAACCTGCTCAGATCATGTGTTTAGTGAGCTTTTATTCTTAATAAGTGGATTCTTTACAATTCTGATACACTACAAGCAGATGGACTGATTCTAGAGACCCTGTAGCTGTTATACTTTCACCCGGTGTAATTTAGACACCATTAGACCTGTAGCTCTGATACTTCACACTAAATATTCTGGCCTCATAAGGAGTTGACTGGTAACAAGAAACCACAAAAACTAGGAGTTTTATTTTTGAGCTACTGTGAACCCAAAAAGTCTCCCCTGATTGTGAAACAGCCGAGATAACGTTGGTCTGTGTGTGTAACAACTGCATAATTTTAGTATTTTCCTCTTTTTCACAAATAAATAAAACCGTTTCCCATCACAGACGCCAGCCTCCCCACGACCCTGATTAGGATTACGGCTTTTTCCAATCACATTGCTCTGCGTAAAACAGCTCTGAAGTGTTGTGATAATATTTTAAAATATACTTCTATTAACTGCTGCTTTATTGGTTGCGAATTGATTTATGTATTTCTTTTGTTTATTTGTTTTTTTAGGAGGTTTATCAGTATGCATGTTTTAATTTGCTTTTGAAAAATAGTAATGTTTGTGTTGATTGGACAGGTCAAATCACTGTCTGGCTAAAAAGCCAAAAACGTTCTTTATTTCAAGGTTCTGTTCGAGTTTTTGACTTTGCAGGTCAGGTCTCTCTTACTTGTGATATCACAACAAGAAAACACTAGAGGTCATTTCTGTGAACTAATAATAACAAAGCTCTTAACATAACGACTACAAGACCACAATAACCTCCATCCATCATGAGGTCACATCGCTGTCATGACTTCTGACCAGGTGGCCTTCAAGAGTTTTATTTAAAATAATCTTTGTTCAAATCGATGTGAAAAACAGGCATCAGACATGGGGACACTCTGCAGCAGCTCTCCAGAAACAGCCTGAACAAAATGTATAAGGTGACGGTCATTGTGACAAGGTCAAAGGTCAGATGAAAAAAACAACAGTTTCATCTTGAAAGCCCAAACATGGAGGACGAGTGTATAACGTGTAAAAAGGTTAGTTAACGTGTACAGATGTTGAGGTATTAAATGCTGAAGTTAGAAACACTGACAGTAACGCAGACGCAGACAGTGAATGCAGATGCGTAACATCTATGAATACATTAAAATACTATTTAGAAAAATAACAACATAAAAATCAATCATGATTAAACTCTAACAAACACACTGCAATACACAGCAGTTCAACTGTTTAAAGATAGCGAATATTTTTACAGAAAACATTTTAAACTCCCCATAACACAGTAAAACATCACAAACTTATAATAAATAATAATTTACACAAATTCATTTACAAAATTAAAATAACGTATAATTCTAAAAACTATCAGAAATGTCTAATAAATAATTAAACAAATAAAAATGTTTATACCTTTTATATCGGCATCGCATCAGGATTTGCAGCAAAATAACCCGGATGAAATGTACGGTGAACCGGAAGTCAAATTTAAGAATTTAGAACCGGAAGTACTTGCTTTGGACGTTTATTTTAAAAAGACAAGGTGAACTTGGTTAAAATACCCATGTGACATTTTTAATGATTTAAAACATGTTATAAATGGTGAATTAGTTGCGTAATAATTTGATTATTATCAAAATTAAATCCGAAAACTGCACCAGTTTCAGTGATTGACGTTTAAATTCAACCAATTATAAAGAAAGAGATGAATACGCAAACCAATGGGATGCATTATCTGTGTTTAAAGGCGGAGCTTCGTGTACTCTTGTCGGGGAAAGTCGGTTCGGACCTAGAAGAAGAAAAAGATTTGTGTGTGAACTCCGGGAGGGTGTTGGGTTTGTTTTTTTGTAAGTTTGTCGGTTTTGTAGAGTTTATAAAGAATGATGACTCTGATGAACAGCGTGCTGAGATACACCGCCCGGTCAGCGCGAGCGGTTGGTCTGTCTCCGAGGCACAGCGCGCGCTGGATGAGCTCCTCACCGTCAGAAGTGCTGAAGAACCTGGAACAGATGGTGAAGAAGGACAAGGTGGTGGTGTTCATGAAGGGAACTCCAGCACAACCCATGTGCGGCTTCAGCAACGCCGTGGTGCAGATCCTCAGGATGCATGGAGTCGAGGAGTACACAGCTTATAATGTACTGGAGAACCAGGAGATCAGACAAGGTACACACACACACACACACACACACACACACAGCTTATAATGTACTGGAGAACCAGGAGATCAGACAAGGTACACACACACACACACACACACACACACACACACACACACACAGCTTATAATGTACTGGAGAACCAGGAGATCAGACGCGATCTGATTGGTCCACTATCTCGGGATAATTAGCGGTTATTGAACGAAGTGAAGGGTGGTTTGAGGGGTTTTTCAGATGGAGGGCGTTGAGGTGGATAAACCCTGAAAGATCTAAATAATCCCCTACATCAGGTTAAAGTCGAATTCTATTTTTTTAATTTATATTTATTTTTGTTTATATTTTCAAGTTCGGAGGAAATCGATGGTATCCGGTGCGATTCAGCTGGAAGTGCTGCATGCTGTTCCCCTCTAAACTATTAATTCCAGACCGGTTCCACAAAAACATGGAACAGAATACGGAATGATAGAATTTGATAGTGAGGATTTTTAAGATTATTTTTTTCTGCACCAAACACGACTATCGGCTTGAGGAGGTCTCTGGTGTGGCGAGGGCAGCGAGTTTTCTCTGGGAGGAGGAACAGAGATATCTACAAGGTAGATAGACTCCACCCTACTCACAGCGCTGCTGGGTGGCGGAACATTCCGCCGCCATCTTGATTTTAGCTCCTCGCTCTCAGATACGGATTCCAACAGCATGAAGAGGGAGAAAATAATCAGATGATCAGGGTCGCGGTGCTTCACTGTACACTACTTCACTGTACAAGATGGCGGAAAGATGGAGCCGTCTGTCATGGGACGTAGCCCACCTTATAACCTTATGTGATATCTATGAGGAGAAACGTTCAGTAATCATATCAGATATTCACATCTCTTATCCCGATGTTAACGATGGATAAATCGACTCATACAAGAGTCCCAAGAATCCCGCTGTGGCGTTCCACCAGTAGGAAACGAGAAAATATTCTGAATTAATAATGATGGCCGTTATCCCCTTCAGGAGCTCCGGATAATCTCCGAGTCAAATCTACAGACGAAATCTCGGGTTTGTGACGGTCAGTGATTCTAAATCCTACAAATTCAACTGAAAGCCGTCACAAAAAATACAAAGAAATCCCCACAATGCCGCTTTCACGCGTCTCACAGTACCGACAAACTTTATTCAAAGAAGTTACATTTTAATAGATGATGTAATGGAGCGTGTGAGAAGGTCACACTTTACAAATATGAAGAGAAAATATACATCATAATAATAATAATAATAATAATAATAACATGATGATGATGATGATGATGATCACAGGAACACTGGGGACGATTAAAGGCAGTTTGTGGGTTTGAACTTTTCTCAAAACTCTGAACTAACCCCAGCGCAGGGTGGTGGGCGGGGCCTTGCTAAGTTTATCAGTGGTGTACAGATGTGACTGGGCGTTTACGTTACACACACACACACACACAGAGCATTGTTCACTACACACATTTCTGTTATTAACACCACTTTATGGCCATTCTCTATGGGTCAGAGTTAGTGTGTGTGTGCGCGCGCTGTATATTGTGTAAATTGAACTCAAATTAAAATAATAATTTTATTGTGGATTTTTGTGATTAAATGAAACGGTGAGTAGTGATGGTGCTTCTGAGATAATGATGCCACGCTATTGCGAATCAGAATCCTTTATTGATCCCGGAGGAAATTGTGTGAACACGGTTGCTCCACATCAAGTAAAGAAAAAGATAAAGATAGTGTCTCAATAGAAATCTCTCTCTGTGTGTGTGTGTGTGTGTGTGTGTGTGTGTGTGTGTGTGTGTGTGTGTGTCTTAAATGCGAAGTTAGTAATATCTATATAAACAGATCCAGAGTGAATCGTGTGGGTGAGTAATATGTACAGAATTATCAATATGATAAACAGTAGAATGTAAATGTATAACGGTGGATGTTGTTGCTATATGGAGGAGTTGTACAGTTTAATGTTCACAGGTAGGAATGACTTCCTGTGTGGTTCGGTGGTACATTTCGGTGGTATCAGTCCCTCACTGAAGGTGCTCCTGTGACGTGGCTGGCCACAACAGACTTGTAAAACATCCTGAGCTGGTGGTCGTATGGTTCCATTAGCTGTATTAGCGTGAACATGTTTGAGGTCATGTGCAGTAACGTGAACTCCCTGGATCATCAGTTTTACTCGGAGATGATTGTTTGTTTGTTTTTATTTGAAGATGTAATGAAATGAACGTTTGTTGTTGTTTGTGTTGGTGCAGGTGTGAAGACGCTCTCGAACTGGCCCACGATTCCACAGGTGTACTTTAACGGGGAGTTTGTGGGCGGATGTGACATTTTACTGCAGATGCACCAGAGCGGAGACCTGGTGGAGGAACTGGACAAACTGGGCATCAGATCAGCACTGAACAACACACACACACCCTCCAAGTAACGTGTGTGAGAGAGCGCGAGAGAGAGAGCGAGCGAGATCGTAGTGGTTTTGGAACTCAGTTCAAACCTGTAACTTTTTAATCTGTTATAGAAGCGTGTGTGTGTGTGTGTGTGTGTGTGTGTGTGTGTGTGTGTGTGTGAGTTGTACAATCGTGTGTAAACTTTATGAATACAATCTAATAAATTCAAAGATTTAAATTTAAAAATGATTCTAATAACTTATTCTTATATAAATAACGTGTCTGTAAATATTAAGATTTTTTATTTTTTTATTTTTTTTGTCATTTAAAACAAAATGGAAGCCTCCTCTAGTACAGTAGTGTTCCAGCAGGGGGCGCTGTGTGTAATGAGCTGAGATTAAACACGTCCACTGTTCTTTAATCCGACAGATTCAGTCCTGAATATAAATATCGTCGTTTTAATACAAAATTAAAATCATAAATTACCCTCCATTCTCATTAAAATGTTGAACTTGTAGCTAGAATGTATTAAAATAAGCACATTTAAAAGTTCATTTGTGCCACAAAGTTAATAATAAGAATAAAGCCAGACGAGGATGATGATGATGATGATGAAGAGATGGAAGTGAACCAGTCGGAGAAGGTTCGTCGGGTCGAGTCGGGGTCAGTGGTTTAAGGATCCGCTGTCTGGGAAGCCAGTGCCGTGTCTGTGTGGAGCAGGAGAGCAATCCTGCCGAATCCTTTTCCTGGAAATTCCGCTGGTCTGAACCGAGAGACTGAAGGTTTCCTCTTTGTGCGCCGACCATTCAGTTCGATTCAGTTCAGTTTTATTTGCATAACGCTTTTTATAATTAACTTTGTCGCAAAGCAGCTTTACATAATAAACACATGAGGGAAAGTAATGAAACATTTCTTTACAAACTCTACATGTCCTCAGTGATCAATCCCGCGGTGACGGTGGCAAGAAAAAACTCCCTCACGCCAGTGACTCCCGACTCGAGCCTGTATTCCTGAGGAGAACCAGTCTGGCGACCAGGTGTCGACCCTGAAACCAGTTTGGTGAAAGCGTCCAGCACCTCATAAGTGTAGACTTGGAATGGTGTGATGGAGTCTTTCGCACTGTCGGCTCCTTCGTGCCTGCGGCTCTGACGAGGAGGTCCGTGCATGGTACGGCCCTGACCGTGTTCAGGGTGTGATGGGAAATGATCCCATGTTGTGTTTTGGAGCAGGCCCATGTCCAGCCTTCCTGTGAAGCAAGTAAACAATCCTGATCTCATCCTGTTTAATAAAACCAGTGAATTTATTTATTATTGAATTTTCTCTCCCTTTTGACAGCAACGTGATCGACAAGATTCAGGAAAAGGACACCAAGTATGCGGACCTCGCTTTTGAGCTCTCTCGCTTTCATCCCAGTGCACGGTTATCCGACTGCACATTGTTCTCTGTGTCCTTGGTGTGGTACCACCTGACTAACTCCCTCGGGTCAGGAAGGTGCCTGGGTCCTCCACTGGGAGTACAGCTCTTCTGGGCCAGGCAGAAAGCTGCTGTGTTGGGGAGTCTCCATATTCTCCAGAAAGCGGGGTACATCCTGAACAGCTCATCAGATCATTGCAGGGCAACACATACAACCACATTCACACTCACACCTAGGGGCGATTTGGAACAGCCAATTAGCCTACTGTGCATGTTTTTGGACTGTGGGAGGAAACCAGAGTACCCAGAGGAAAACCATGCAAACATGCAAACCCCACACAGAAACGCCCCAAACCCGGGAATCGAACCCAGGACCTTCTTGCTGTGAGGCGGACGTGCTAACCACTGCGCCACCGTACCGCGCCTTTATTTAATCTGTACAATAATAATAATAATAATAATAATTAGGAGACAAACATTAACAAATGATTTTTAAAATCCAAATATTAGAATAAAATTTTATCATTAAAAAAATGCATTTTAAAAATGTTTTTAATATTAAAATCATATAATAAAAGTAAATCTGTAATCCTAAATTAAAAACACATTGCGTGATAGAGTATGAGCAGAGAGAACCTAGAGAACAGATGAACTTCACTTCCCACAATCCTTCACTTTAACTTGTTGCTTAGCAACCGTTCATCCTCTTCCTCAGTATATCGGTGTACACACTGCAGCGCTCACAGTTCACCCCACTTCAGGAACAGAAGGAAACCGGGTATACAAATAAATTAAGAGAACGACAGAACAGACGTCTGATTACTAACACAGGGGCTTTTATTATAGAAATATAGTCCTTAGATACACTTCCCTGTTGCTATGGCAACTTCAGCTGCATTAGACGATGTGAGGAGTGAAGCAGGTCAAAGGTTTCTTTTCTTTTAGGGTGTTTGATGTCTTGGTTGTGATTTCTTTAAATAAGAAGAGTTCTAAAAGGAGAGATGATCTGAGCGTATAAACCTCATGGGGGCGTCTGGGTGTGAAGTTTCCTTAATGTGCCTCCCACAGGGGGACTGAATCACCCGGTGCTGAAACAGGTAAACATTTCTGTTTATAATCATTAAAAAAAACCAGCTGGAATATTCTGTATAAGTGTCAAAATTACCAAAGAGTGATTACAAGTAAACAAACAAAATACAAATCTAAGTTAAATTAAAATAAATGTACTTTTCAGTGTTAAACTCAGCGGTGACATCATCGCCACACCCACTGCCCCGTACCGCAGGAAAGTTTCTATAAAATTTTGGGAAGCACAGAGATCTCATGTTTACATACTATTTTTTTGGTACTTGATGATGACGTAATAATTAATCCGCTGTAAACAGCTACCACAACATCCACACTGCCATCACTGCCATAAATATATGAGCAAACGTGCAGTGAATAATGAAGCTCATGTAACATACAGAGTATGAAGGAGAGCGCAGTGTACAGTGTCATAAACAAACCGATGGGATTTCTCATGTTTACATCATACACACAGTCTAAAAATACAATCAGGAAAAGAAATGATTTCTCTTTCGACTCCCTGCACACTGAAATCACTACGTCGCAATAAGAGAGCATGTTTTCTCTTCCACTCCTCACACTGAAGCGCGGCTGATTATCATTTCATCTCCATTACACTTTCATTCGCTTTGAACTCTATTAATTGGTTCAGGGGTTTTTCTGCTTGATACAAGACTTCAGCTGCTCAACCCTCCATGGTCTCTTCTCCTCTTCATCATGTGCCTTTCATTTTCAGTAGGAGATGGATCCGCACTTTACAGGCGAGTCAACCACACGCTGTTATAGCTTGTGTGGAATGAGGTGTTGCATTGTCCTGCTAAAATAAACAAGAACTTCCTGTTAAAAGGTATTACCTTGATGATATCATATGTCTCTCTAAAATCCCAATGTATACCCCTGTGTTAACGGTACATTCACACACATAAAACTCACCCATGCCATGGGTACTGATGCATCCCCCATACCATCACAGAATTTGACTGTTGTACCTTTCAGTGATAATCTGTACAGTTGTTTACATCATTGGCACTGAAGACTCAGTCAGGTTTTCCAAAAATAAGCTAAATGGAGGACTCAGCAGACTGTCTTTCAGTCCATCAGAGATGAGCTCGGGCCCAGCTACAGTGTTGATGCTTAACTTCCTCCTTGTGTGATAGTTTCAGGCTGCATTTTTGGATGCAGCAGTGGGGGGTTACAATGGTAAGCCCAACTGGCTATGTTTGTCACAGTAACATGACTGTTGCTGAAGCACTGAGGTGTGTGTGTGTGTGTGTGTGTGTGTGTGTTCAGTGGGTTCAGTGTGTGTGAGGGCAGTAGTGTTAATTAAAAACCCTGCATGAATAAACACACACTACTCTTAACGTTCAGCTCTGGAGCCTGTTTCCGTCTGTCGCTTTATTCTGTATTTATGTTTTTATTTCCACATGGCTCAGTTGCGTCAATCTTCCATCTCGTCTGATTCGAAGTCTCCCCGGATCGCTGCACTGACGGATCATAAAGTAAACTTTTATCAGACTGAGTGTAAAATCTGCCATCAGAGCCTTGTATCTCTGGCTGGTGTTTTATTTTATCATTGTGATTCATTTTACATTTAATATTTATTTTATTTAGGAACTGACACACAGGACTACTGATTATCAAAACAATATCTCTCACTGAAAAAGGAGACGTCCAGAAGCCTTTTCCTCATCTTTTCTCCCTGCGAAGCCAGAATCAACGTTTTTAAAACATCATCTGTATAAATATTTGGACAGAACACAGTAACAGCACCACAATAAACATGTGACTTTTACACTGGATTTCCTTCACATGTCCTGCATGTCCCCAGACATCCAAAAATGTTCTAGTCAGATGCTCCTATATTAAAATACATCCCTCCGTCCACATGGAATTATTATCAGATGTCCAGACAGTAAACCTGATTTAAACAACGTTCAGACATTCAGGTCTCGTCCAGGACCGACTGAAACAATAAACACATGGCTGTGTATAATAACTTAATATAGCTAGAAGCACTCAGAAAGCGCAAACCCCTGCCAGGCTGTAAAGTCAATCACATTACTGAACTGTTCATGCTATAAAATTCAGAATTATAAATAAAATCTTATTTTAAAATCTGGAATTGTTTACAAAATCTTGAGGTATAACAATTTTCACAAAATTGTCATTTCTGACCTTGACCTTTGACCTCTCAAGGTCAGGTACTGTACACGTCTGGTGTGAATCAGAACTAAATCTGGTGCGATTTGGCTAAAACACCTTTTCATTAAATTTTATCCCATGTTAAGGAATTTTTTTCAACAGGATTCCATACATGGATCACCTCTAAAATGGAAAGGTTTATTACCTGGACCACATCTGTACTACTGTAGATTTAAAAAATAAAATCTGTGGATACCTTTTTAAGTTATACTGTACATAAACAAAGTAACAGACAAACACAGGTGAAAACATAAGCTCCTGGATAAGGGGATAATAATAATAATATAATAATAATAATAATAATAATACTTTGGGTTGCTGAGAAACAGTGCTGTGAGATGAAGAGAAGAGCGAATAAGGAACGGGAATAATGAGAGAACACTTCCTGATCTTGACTGCGTTAGCGCTCTCTTGTTGTTGTTTTTCGTAGTCGAACCACTTGTGTGGAAATTTTTGAGAGATGATTCACACTCCTGGATACAGTATCATTCCATCTCTGTAAAAAAGTTTCTGATCAAGGACAAACCCAGAGGATGAGGACGTTGTGATTAAGTGCAGGGCTGATTACTCCAGATTAAACTCTCTGATAACACGCTGATCACATGACCAGATATTCCCCCAATAAAACGGCTTCCATACATCACTGTTAAATGCAGGATAAAAAGACAAAGTAATAATAATAATTCTTTTATTAAAAAATCTGTAAAATTCTTTAGTGGAATAATTTACATGTCTGGGTGGTGACGTTGTGCATCATCATAACCTGGGACTGTAGAAAACACGGACAGCATATCTGTCATCTCAGAAAACTGAAGCCACCACAGATCCAGCGCCCCTGCTGTCTGGCTGCAGTATAAATTTTAGCCCCGCCCATCTTTGGGAGTTTCAGTAGTTTCCGTGTTATTTATCTGATCCATCTTTCTATATGTCTAATCTTCTAATTTTTTGTTTTCTGGATGCACATCATTCTACTACAAATAAAGAAGGCGTAGCTACAACTGAATGACATCTCAGCCTCAGTGACATCCTGGACCTTGTTACTGGAAAAGGTGGGTGGGGGTTTGACTGTCGTCATGAGTGATCACGACTCTAGTCATGTAGTGGAGAACTTCGACTTCTATAGAACAGAAGGTCACTGAGCCCCACTGTCTACATTCACTGATCAGAACCTCACATCAGAAATTACACCGGAATAAAAATAAAATCTAATGAATAATAACAGGAACAACACTTAGAGAGTGTGATGTCCCGTCAGAGGATTTAGATCTTGCCTGTCTGCTGATTCTGTTCTCTCCCCTTGTGTGTGTGTGTCTTG
>JBCNYH010000017.1:166970-172167 GCA_039654325.1 Tandanus tandanus | reverse complement strand
CTTTTGTGTGCTCTCTCTCTCTCTCTCTCTCTCTCTCTCTCTCTCTCTCTCTCTCTCTCTCTCTCTCTCTCTCTGTCCATCCACTCCTTTAGTGGCTGTGTGCTTCATAAATAAATGACCTCTCAGCCGAAAGCGTTCCAGCTCTATCTGCTGGTTCAGGAGTCTCTCTCTGAAAGGTCAGCAGCCGGGGGACCCGTGTGCGTCTAAGAAACAAATTAAGCGAGAGAGATGAATGCAAAGCAAAGCACCCATGTTTATTGATGGCCACCATTTAGAGTCCCCGTGTGTAGTCCCATTTTTCAGCTGCTGCATTTTTTTTTTTAAATGAATTCGGAGCAGGAACGTTTCTCATTGAGCTGGTGAGATTCACATGCGTCTCTGCTCAGAGCATGTCACAAATCACAGCAGATTTATTTATATTTTATATAAATATTAATAAATAACAGCTAAGTAATAATAAATCATATTTCCCCCCCAGTTCTGTCTGAGGGATCAGGGAGGCATGTTTATCAATTCTTTTGAAGGTTAGCACAGGATATGTTTATGTATAGTGATATTTCTATTTTAGACATAGCTGCAGATATTTATATAAAATAATATAGATGAAGATATTCAACCAAACTGTCTATGCAACAGTGAATTATTAGAAAGGACCACAAAACCAAATGTATTTGATTAGCAATGGTTGGAACATACATATCTGTTTATAAATAAATATATATTATATATTATATATGTATATAGTAAAAATATCTCTAAAATATATATAGATAAGACCACTCAGAGCACACAAACCTCTACCAAGCCCAGAAATCCCCCTAATGTTAAAATCGTCCTACCTCACTTTAAAAAAGTATTTAAAAAATTCCCTCCATGTCCAAAGCCCCATTTCTAATAGAAATTCCATGAAAATCCACATGTAAATTTTCTTTTGCATAATCCTGCTAACAAACAAACAAACAAACAAACAAACACACACTGAGGATAGAACATAACCTCCTTAGCATAAAGTTAGTTTGGCTAGGAAAAAAGATGATGGGAAATATTTCTTAAAATCCAACACAAAAACAGATGGAAATATATAATTTTTTACATTTATGGCATTTGGCATAAATTCTTATCCAGAGCGATTTACAATTAGCATTTTTTTAATACTACTGAGCAATTGAGGGTTAAGGGCCTTGCGCAAGGGCCTAAAATTGGCGGTACTGGGGATTGAACCTCTACCTTCAGATCAGTAACCCACTGAACCAACCACTATCCCTAATTATTATTATTTTTTTTATTTGTATGCTTTTATTAAAGATCTTGACCTATATCTGTATAATTTTATGCATTGTGTAGCAGCCACATGATCAGCTGATTGGCCTGAATGAGCAGGTGCACAGGTATTCCTTTTACAGTAGCTAATATTCTAGACTAATTTCTTCTAAATTTTAATTCAAATAAGAAACTCGTAAACTATAAATAGTACAATTTACATTCACTATTTTTTCTGAATGTAGCTTTTATATTGTGATTCAGAAATAAATTTTTGCCCCATATTATAATTTTTGCTAAAGGAGCTACTTCCTGATGATTTATTCAAAGATTGAATGCAATTATGCACCACTAAACATATGGCTGTACAGTATATTAGCACATGATGTACACTATATAAAGCACATCTAATAAAATATACTATCTGAGGCAGCACATTGCACAGAGCCTCCTGCTTACAGAAGCGTGTGTCCCTGAAGGGTAGAGGTGAAGAGTGGAGGACAGGAATTAAGGCAGGATAAATGAGGCTCTATTTCCTTATGGTGAAACTGGGTTTATAAGGTTGAAGAGGCTCTCAAGACACTGGCATTTTGAAGTGCCCTTTGAATGTGTGGGCGCTGTGTGTGTGCACTCGTTTGGCCTATTTTTATAGCAGACAAGTTGTTTGGCCAAAAATTTAATTTGTGCAATTTCTCATGCCAAGACATGTTTACGTGTTTTGTTTTTCTTTCATTTTTCTTTTTTAACCGGAGCTGTGACACTAATTAAGTGAACAGAAAATAAGGGCTACTAGTTATAGCTACTACAATAGTTTGAAGTGATTGTTATGTTTTAAATCACTATTAAATACTTGGTTTTGTTCAGTAATAAATATTGAGCTGAATTGAATATCCTAATAATCCAGGAATGAGAATGATATTAATACATAAAACACATATAATGTGTAATTTCACCTTTAGTCTTTGGTCCACAACATCAAGGGCCACGGAAGCATGTCTGTTTTGAACAACAATGAATAATTACCCTTCGCTTGAGCTATCTGGAAGGTACTGTGACGCGCCGATTTTCGTTCTGCGGGAAATTGTGTGTGTGTCTGACTGCAGTCCACGAGTGCTCGCTTAGTCCTAGTAAGTTATTACCTTTCACGTAAGCTATATATTGTTCATGTTATTGTCACTAGACATTTGAAAGCTTACGGAAATTATACTAAAGTAATATTGCAGTAGTCATTATATTACATTATATTACAGTATATTTACAAAGACAGGAACTTTCCAACAGGTCTAACGCCGGGATCTAATTAGATAATTAGAAGTTCCACTTCGTCTTCAAGTTAGACAGAGCATGCTTGTGTCCGAGTACCCCTAAGAGGTCAGTAAACTCATGTGTTCACTCCACCAGTCACCTGCTAAGGAGCAGGATGTATTAGGCAGAAAGTGAACAGTCAATTCTTGAAGTTGATGTGCTGAAAGCAGGAAGGCTCTAAGTGAGTTTGATAAGGACCACACGTGTGTTGGCTAAACAAATGGGTATCTTTATCTCATGGTAGGTAAGTACCCACAAAAGATGGTCCAAGGAGGGACAACCAATGAACTGTGTGCCCAAGGCTCAGTGATGCACATGGTGAGCGAAGGCTAGAACGTCTGGTCTGATCCCACAGAAGAGTTACTGTAGTACAAACTGCTAGAACTGTTATTGCTGGTTATGATAGAAAGAACACACATTGCATTGCATCTTGCTGCATTTGGGGCTGCCTAACCACAGGCCAGTCAGGTGGTGTTCATATTATGACTGATCGCTGTATATCACCATATTGTCACGTTTTGCATTCCTGACTTTCCTGATTTTGTAGCTGGAGGTACTAAACGCTAGTCTCAATGCACTGCACTAAAGCACAGTACAAATGACATCACTTTGTTTGTTAGATATTCTGAAATAATAATCACATCATATTAGTATTAGAGTAAATCATACAAGAAATAGAAATCACTGATCACTACAATAGTAACTGCAAGGTACATCTACAGTATAATACCACACACACACACACACACACACACACACACACACACACACACACACACAAACACACACACACACACAGATGCCTTCAAATAAGACTTTGAAAAGTAAAGTTTGCCTTAAGAGAAAAGGAAATGCATAATTGTGGTTTATTTATATCATAAACATATTCGTTAAGTGTCCCTATCTCTAGGAGCTTGACTTCCTATGTGTCAGCTTGCCTTTACCACCCACAGTCCCATAATAAATTCCTCTGATCTTTTATGCAGCTTTTCCTGCAAGAGATGCATATGGGGCAGATTTCCGCATGTCTCTGTGTGTCACGAATGCTTTTCATGTTATTTAAACCCTAGCGCACTTCTGAAACGAAGGAAATGGTGCCAATACTTCTAAAATTCAAATCTGGTGATGTGGGTGTTGTAAGTTTGGGCATTTCTTTGGATTTGCTTAAAGCCTCTTTGTGTCGCGGACTATCGTTTTCTCTATGCAAAACGAGCACCTTGTGAAAACACTGCCTCGAGACCATACAGTATAAACAAGTTGATCTCTTTGAAACGCAAATATGGAACACGTTGGATGAACGCTTTGGGTTATTGTTGTCGTGCTGATCAAAGATCTGGGTTCAGTCTCTGTGAGCAAGAAGCCAAACACTGAAAATACTGGATGAAATGTCAACACTGCCTCCTACACTGCAGATCCAATGAAGTTTTAGGAAATATAAGTCGGGATGACAAGAGTTGAAATGCCAATACTAAAAACTTCTGGCAACATGATAAAAAATGATTCCTTCCTTGAACCATCTTTGTACCACTGCATACCAGGTACACCCTACAAGACCTGCTGTTTTGGAAATTAATAGACCCAGTCTCTTAGCCATCTCGATGTTGCCTCTTGTGAAGTGAATAGCTTTAATTATCTTGTTACAGTGGTACCTGCCAAGGAGTGGGATGTATTAGGCAGAAAGTGAACGGTCAGTTCTCAAAGTTTCAAAGTCGCAAAATTAACAAACGTAAGGAGTGGCTTTGACAAGGGACACATTGTGATGACTAAACAAATGTACCTGGTATGAGGTGGTAAGTACATTTCCATTTATGGCATTTGGCAAACACCCTTATACAGAGTAACTTACATTTTTACCTCATTTATACAACTAAGAGGTCAAGGGTCTTGTTGAAGTACCCAACAGTTGCAGTAGTAGTAAAGGAGCTTGAACATATGACCTTCTGATCAGTAACCCAGAGCCTTAACCACTGAGCCACCTCTCCCTACCAAAGTATCTGCCAAAGGTGATTCAAGGAAGGACAGCCAGTGAACTGGCAAGCGTGTCATATGTGCCCAAGGCTCACTGATGCCCATGGGAAGCGAAGGCTAGCATGTCTGGGCTGATCCTACAAAAGAGCTACCGTAGTACAAACTGTTAAAACTGTTAATGCTGGCTGTGATAGAAAGGTGTCAGAACACACAGTGCACTGCAGCTTGCTGCTTATTGGGTGCCTAACCACAGACCAGTGAGTTGGTGTTAATATTATGGCTGTTCAGTCTATATATTCACTTAAATTCACATAAATTACTAAACGGTACAACCAATTTAATTTAATTAAATGATACAATTGTGTAAGTGTGTCAGATTGCTCGCCATCCATGTTATTAGGAACAGCTGTACACCTGGTTATTCATACAGTCATCCAGTTAGCCAATCATTTGGCAGTAGCACAATCTATAAAACCATGCAAAAACAGGTGAATTTTAACATTTCTTCAGTAAATCCTGATGCTAGGAATCCGAATGAGGAAGAAATGCGTTCTCAGTGACTTTCACCATGGTATGGTTGTTGGCGCCAGATGGGCTGGTTTGAGTATTTCAGAGACTACTGATCTCCTGGGAATTTCACACACAGCAGTCTCTAGAGTTTACA
>JBCNYH010000017.1:156970-164470 GCA_039654325.1 Tandanus tandanus | reverse complement strand
ACACACACACAGTGTAACATCTATAAAAATTAAATATTATACTGCATCCAGCCAGCAGGCGTGCTAGACCTGTAGTCATCGTCATCGTACAGGTCCAGTGTTCTGCTGGCTAGATGCAGTATAATGTGTAGCTCTATCTACCTCCATGTATTTCAACAGCAAATCAGCCCATTTTCTACATTACATAATAATAATTATGAATAAAATTTACTCATAATAAATAAAATTTATATTTTATGGGTTCAAATAAATCTATCACAGGGAAAAGTAATGGTTTGAATTTATTAATTAATTAATATTACTTAAATACTTTTATATATAAATAAATAAATAAATAAATAAATAAATAAATATATATATATATATAATATGTACATATAATATATACATTATAATATCTGTTTCTTTTCACTGTTCAATTTCCTGCCACTGTAAGTTCAATGAAGGCATTTTAAGATGCACTGGGGCTTGGTAGTGGGAAACCAGGTGGGGCCTATACCCGTCCCTACTGCACAGACTCAGAGACTAGAGAACAGAAATGCACGGAGTGACTACTCACGTGTCCTTACAGTCACTGGTGCTCAGTTTTAACACATTACCTCGCTTTCAGAATCACAGATCAGACCCTTTTTAAATAAGGGGCCTTGTGTAGACGCCAAACATTTAGAACGGAAACACTGGCATAATCACACTCGCATACAGTGGAAACATCTTTCTCCTGATCTTTAACAAATAACACCGTGAAGACTGAACTAAAAATATGTCCAGGTTTACTGGAGAACATTTCTGTAGAAGAACCGATTCCCACTTCAGCACGGTGACGGTGTGGCAGAGTATTTCAGCTCCAGTTTACTGACGTCCCTGTCCTGCAGAACACTTCTAAGGTCAAATCCTGAAACTGGTTCAGTAAATGGGGGAACAGCGTATCATTAACATTAGCCCACCCCAATCTACTCATTCTGTCAGTTCTTCAACTCTTCATCCACAGGAAGCTCTGAAAGCTTCAGAATTGGGACACGAACAGATTCTGTGGAGGAACAAATTCTTCCACTCAGATGTTTTAACTAAAGAAATTTTGTGTTGAAGAATAAAAAAACCTGAGTGTGAAAATATCCCATTGGCTGGTTGACCACAGGTCTGTGTTTGTGCATTACTTGGTCATGCATATTATTATGATGCACCACAGGCCTGGATAAGCATTTCATTCCAATGTCTCCAAGTTATAAAGAGAAATGGTTGTAACACCCACCTAACTTCAACAAGTGTGATTTATCTGTTTGATATGCACAGGAGTAAGATGTTTTGGTGCCCTCTGTGGGGGAAATATGTCATTACAAGAAACCTGTAACAGGAATTCTAACAGTCGGCATGATGTCAGAGTCACGTGGTAACCTTGGCGCCATTTTTAAAGTCGGGGAAAACATTGCTTTCCGGATTTGAAAACACAAGCGTGGTCTCTGCTCATCTGCCTCCTTTTTTTTGTGAGAGTACAAGTCAGTTTTTACTCAGCATGATCTAAATGTCGTACCAAAATCAGAAAGTGTTGATTCCTGAAGCTTAGGGCAATATAAACGATCACTAGGGGGGTTGGACGTTTGCCAACAACCCACTGAAACGGCCCTGTATGGAGTATCCGAGTATTTACCACTAATTCAACTTCCCCATGAGTATTCTTAAATTTATAATATTTAAGAATGTGTACATATTGAATATTTATGTGTAAATGCTCTAACTATTTATTGTTTGTTTGTGTTTATGTCTATATGCATGTAGATATTTTCTGCACCAGTGCCTTCCAGCCTAAACTGCAGTGTTATACACCATTTATCTCTATATTTGATGACAATTTCAAATATTTATGTTTACTTACAGTACCGTAAATGACAAACGGACAATGAATTGTCTTATGTAATGTGTGAAGTGTTGGCTGACACATAAAAAACTCACAACAGTATAATTCCTGATTATTAAAAAATTCTGAAAAACTGTACAGCATGTAGCTGAAATCTCATGTCGTCCATGTAATTATGGATGGCAACACGAATAGTATTAAACAAAATACAAATGTGCATCCGTTCCGTCTAATATGTCACAAAAAAGGCCCAGTGACGAAATGCAGGCCACAAATGTAGGTATGACGTGAGTGTGATTCCCAGAGCTTCCTGGGAATCACTGATCTATCAGAGTTCAGTTCACAGCGGTTTATTGCTCTCAACCACTTAATGTGTATTTTCCCACTTACTGGGACCATATGAAACTTTAAATTACTGCTTTTTTTTATATTAGACGTACAGCCCACTACACAGCAGCTCTTAGGCATGGTGAGAGCACCACTTTAAAAAAAGTCACAAAAATCGTAGAAACACTAACCGGACTAGTCGCACACTAATGGGCAGTACAAAATGGCTCGTTTTCTTTGACTTTAACATGGAGGAGCTCGCCGCCTGCGGTCACATGAATGTTACCCGGATGACCGACTCGGAGAATGGGGGTCACAAAAATTTTATATCCAAACTACAAACTTTTCCCCTTCAAAGTATATAACTGTAATCTCAGTTCTCTGAAGTATGTTTTTTCATGAACATTTGTTAACAGCTCCTCAAGTGTAGTTCGATCAAGCAATGAGCACAGAGCAACGAACCAACCTGAAGTTTCTGGTCTGGCTGGAGCATCCTCAACATCAGGACATCCTTGGGCATCTCGAAACCAAACCAGACTTGTGGGGAGAGTGATCACTGGTGATGAGTCACGGATGTTCAAAAACAATCCCGAGACCAAGCGCCAAAGCTTGCAGTGGAAGAGTCCGGGGTTGCTGAGGCTGAAGAAAGCAAGGCAGTAGAAATTCAAAGTCAAACTCATGTTGATGGCATTCTTCGATGTGAGGGGCATCATTTACATTGAGTTCTTGCCACAGGGCCAGATGATCAAACAGTATGTCTACAAAGAGATCCTGCGGTGTTGGCTTCGTTTAGTGAGCAAGAAGAGGTGAGAGTTGTGGCAGGACAACTCATGGCTGCTTCATCACTCACAATGCCCTGAGCATCCGGGAGTTCCTGGCCGAGAAGAACATTGCTGTGCTGGAACAACCTCCCTACTCACCTGACCTGGCTCGATGGGATTGTTTCCTTTTCCCCAACCTCAAGGGGTTCATGAAGGTGACCCATTTCCCAGATGTGGAAGCCATCAAGAGGGATGATGGAGCTTTGGGGAATCCTTCCAGGAGTGCATGGAGGCATGGCGGAGAAGAACGGGGAAAGTATGTTAGACTCGAAGGGGATTACCTTGTCGCTTGTGAACGATCTTTTTTGTGTTTACTATGAAAACAATTTTTTTCCCATAAACTTCTGACATCATATTGTCACTTTAGCCGGATTCACACAGGAACTTAACAAGCGACAAGCAATTATGCTTAGTGATCGCCAGTGAAATGTGCAACGAGAAGTGACATTTTCTCAAGTGATGCGAAGTGGACAGGCACACAATTCAACTGAGCTCAACTTTCACATGAGCAATCCGAGCAATTAACAGCCAGAGCTTAAAGATACTGTTGATTGGCAGATGCTGCAGAATACTGAGCTTCCTAGCCCGTGTAATGGAGGTGATTTCGCATGCAGTTTAACTTGTTTATTGCTCATTGCTTCCTGTGCAAATGCAGCTTTAAACTGTTTAACTGCAGAAAACAAAAAGCAATCAAAAAAATCATGAAACACATGAAGAATTTTCCAATCATGAATAATGCAAAGGTGCATTCGTTCTTTTAACCTGAAATGGGGTGTTTTAGAGCACTGACAGAGCTACTGATGAGTGTGAGAAATCAGTTAATACACTCATTCATTCATTTTCTGAACCACTTAGTCCTAATTAGGGTCACAGGGAGGCTGGCGCCCATCTCAGCCGACTCTGGGCTTAATTCACATCATTTATAATCACCCCCCAGGGTTTGCAAGACTGCAGATTTACACCTGATCATCACAGAGGGTAAAATGATGAAGTAGGTGATCTCAGGTGTGTGGCCACACCCAACCTGTGTTTCACACTTAACACTTATGAGATATGGAGTTAAAAACTCTGAAGTATGAAATTTGCACTGCAGAATACTTTCTTCCACCAGTTCTTTTTTTTTTGATGTAGATAATTCTATTCTAATTCTTTGAGTTTATGTGTAACATGGAGAAGCAGGTGGATACTGTAGTGCTAAGTCAGAGATTAAGAGACCTCGATTACACTCATTAACTCAACACACACCGTGTGGAAAGTAATCACATGACTGAGCACACTGAAACGTTACAACCAATCAGAGTTAGCAGTTTAACAGCAACCTGTGATTGTGCCACATATCACCTGGTTATTGAGTGTGTGTGTATTTGCTGGCAGCAGCATGAACAACACACAACTCCACAAAAATAAATAATAAAACTAGCATTACCTTTAAAATAATTTGTAAAGGGTTAGCGTTTACGCCACATTTCTGACATTTGGCAGATGCTTTTGTCCAGAGCGACTTACAATTAACATTTTTACACCCCAACAGTAGTGGTACAGTCTGCACAAACAAACCAACACTACAGAACACTCCTCCCCTCTCTCTTTACATATCTTTCATTTAATCGGATTTCTCTTTCACTCCCACAAACACCCCGAGAAATACACAATTTATGTGTGTTTATATCATTAGTTTTAGGATTTGTGTTTTTAGTACAAGATCAACTTTATAACCTACAGTCATGTGAAATGATAAGTAGGCCACATGGAAATTCTTAACAAACTTGAATAAGCAAACATTTCCCGCTCTTTAGTACAGTGCTTACAATGGTGTATAAACATATTTTCTAGCCCTTGTCATAAAATAAACAAAAAACAGTCCCTTCACATGGAACATGCCAGCAATCCCTTACAAATCCCATAACTGCAAGCCCATAGTGTCAGTATCATGTGGTCCAGATCATGTTTCAGGTTTATGCAGACTATGTATGGTGTATCTGAAGTGTGTGGTGCCAGGATGTCAAGATCTCTCTAAGGCCTGCAGAATAAAGTGGATACCTGCGAGTCTGGCCAATGATTTCAAGGAGCTCTAAATTACTCAACTTTCTAAAAAGAACATTAGATCAAGTCTACAGTTTACCAATAAACATGCAATGAGCAAGGGCTTCATTTATAAACTTGGCATACACACAAAACAGGGCCTGAACATGGCATACATCACTTTCCAGGCAAAGGTTGTGATTCAGGGACTCACACTTGTAAGCACTCTGATTTACAAACTGAAGATTGCTTAAAAGGTGTGCAGCTGCAAGGTTCTATAAATCTGGATTTTTTATTTTTATTGCAAATTTTGGGGATTTTGGCACATACACAAAAAGTACACTTTTAGTAAGGATCCTACACACTGTTTTACAAATGAGACCCCTGGACTTTTGGAATAATGTGCTCTGGCCAGAGGAATCAAAGATAGACATTTTTAACCACAGTAACAGTACACACGTGATTAGGAGAAAAACCTCATACCAACTGTGAAGCATGGTGGTGTAAATGTTATGGTTTTGGCTTGTTTCACTGCCTCAGGGACAGGACAACTTAGTCAGTGAATCAACTCTGAATTCTGCATCATATCAAAGAGTGCTTGAAGATAATGTGAGGAAATCTGAATGTTTAAGCTGAAGAAGGTGAATCTTTCAAAAGGATAATGATTATAAACACGCATGCAAATCCACCAAGGAACTTCTCGAAAAGAAGAAATGGAGGTCTGGAATGTTCTAGTCAAAGTCCACATTTGAACCCATTAAAATGTTGTAGGGGATTTTAAAAGGACAGAACCAGAAAACCCCCAAACATCTTCATCTGAAGGAAGAGTTGTGAGAGACAGGAGGGCAATTATACACAACACTAACAAGAAATCATTTCTGATAAAGGGGACAGTACTTCTAGAAACAAGGGTGTACTTACTTTCTCACAGAAATGTGTTAGTTATTGCTTCTTTTTTTTTTTTGAACAAATGATCAAAAAGTGAAATTTGTCCCGTGATTTTGTTTAAGTACATCACTTGTATGTAGGTGCTGTATTAAAGAGGTGAACCTTCATTGGAAGTAATTTTTTTTTTTACATGACCGTACCTGCTGTTGAAATACAGCCGTATCTTATTCACGTTTAGCATTCAGTCTTTACTGGATTTTCTCTGAAGCCTCGAGTTTGGATCACCAGTTTTAATTTTTCAGGAGATTTCGGATTTTAAGATTTGTGATGACCTTACCTGGAGCACCTTCACCTCGCAGATCCAGACAGCTAAAAAGTCGGAGTGAGAGAATAACGAGCTCAGAGCCCAGTGTGTGTCACACTGTGTACTGTGCAGTTTTTATTGGTGTGTATGTATGAGAGAGTACAATCTGAGAACACCACATGAGAGGATATTGATTAAAAAACAAAAGCACATCAGGTAACACCTTGCATCAAATAAACATTAATTACTGCAGGACATCACCTGAGCTAACACATAAAAAACTAAAATGGAAAAATTAACATTCAGGCTAAGAAAACATTTAAGATACTGCGTTGGGGGTGGACACCTGTCATAGAGGGGCGTGGACTAATCTGCACAGATAATCAATCACAGCATGGAGCTCCTCCCCATCATGACCACCACTGTGAACAACCTGAAACACACACACACACAATATATGATTAAAACCATTAACACCTAGAACACCTGTAACAGCCCCAAGACTGATAACATCTGTATTACACATAACATCTATACAAGGCATAACGGAAGGAATAATCTCCTGCTACACCAGAAACATTCATAACTTCCCTAAGACTTCTAATAGCTCTAACTCCTAAAGGTGTAGTTACACTTATAAGTGCTTAAACACCCAAACTTCTGTTATTTATAACCCCCCATCACCCGGGACACTTGAATCCGGAGTTGAACTGCCGATATCATCAAAAATAAATAAATAAATAAAAGTTGGATTGGTATTGGAGAGTACCCAGTTAGTGCCGATCCGATACCACATCATAAAACAGATTTTACACAAATGAAACCTCTGTTTTCATTCCCAGAAATCACTTCTTCTGCACTAGAAAAAAGCACTGATCTCATCAGCTTCTGTTTACAGCCACCAATAACCGGCATCAAGGTATCAAACTCCTGCAAACGATCGCGCCTCCCCCCCCACCCGAGTCCGGCAGACGCTCGCGCCTCCCCCGAGTCCGGCAGACGCTCGCGCCTCCCCCGAGTCCGGCAGACGCTCGCGCCTCCCCCGAGTCCGGCAGACGCTCGCGCCTCCCCCGAGTCCGGCAAACGGATAAATCCGTCCGCAATGCTCTGAGATCCCGTTCCGCTGCGTATAACACGGGGTTCGCCAGCGGAAACATGGACGAGTACAGGACCGCATCCTACAGCGTGTGCAGAGTGGTGAAGGAGGCAAAGCAGCGCTACGCACAGAAACTAGAGTCACAATTCCAACAGAGTGGCTCTAGGAGTCTGTGGCAGGGACTAAGGAA
>JBCNYH010000016.1:22578098-22596206 GCA_039654325.1 Tandanus tandanus | reverse complement strand
CCTTCTGTGTGAGTGCATATGTGAGTGTGTAAGACCGGAACTGACTGTATGGATATTCCTCCGCCAGATCACAGAATAAACGGCGAATGCCAACAGTGAAACGAGTTTTCTGATTATTAATACGCAACGCAAGAGAGAGTACACAGCCGCTACACTACGAAGCCTTGCGGGTCATAGAGAGTGTTTATGGTAGATAAGACACCACATCGAGTGAAGGGTTTTATCTCATCAGACACATTAAAAGGTGAAACAGTCATTCTTGAGGTCCCAATGGAGACCTAGGCTACGCTGCATGGGCAGTGCATCTGCTTCAAGATCTAAGTCTTTGAGGTCTTTAGCGTGATCTTGGGATGAGAACGCTTCCAAGATCTCTTTCCTGTTGGCTGCAATCTTGTGCAACCTCAAGTTCGACATCACAAGTCTTTTGCAACAGACTCACCCTCATCCGATACTCTATGATGTTGTTGCTGAGGTTGTTGTCACGAAACAACAGAAAGTGGAGAAAGTTTCTGTCCTCTTCCCGCTCATAGATACAATAGAACATCTGCTCGATGTCTGCTGTAAATGCTACTGCATCTTTTCTGAAGCGCATGAGGACGCCAAGGAGTTAGTTGTTGAGATCTTTACCCTTTAATAAGACATCATTAATTGACAGTCCATTGTACCGAGCACTACTACAAACACACTGTAATCTCTACATCAGGGTCAGTTTCTTTGCTTGTGGGGGCTGGGCCTGGGTGAAGAGCTGTGTTGTGATTCTCATTGCTGCATTCAGAGCATTTCACTTTGGCCTTACATTGTTTAGCAAAATGTGTTGATAAGGCACAGCATCTAAAGCAAATGTTGTTCTCTTTCAGAAATGTTCTGCGTTCTTCAGTGGGCTTCTCATGAAAAACTACACAATTTAGAACGGCATGGGGTTTTTTGTGTACTGGGCACAGTTTATTACAGTCATCTGTCTTTTTTGAATTCCCATGTGACTCATAGCTGGGGTTTGGAAGTACCTCTGTATTGTGTACTGACACTTCTCTCTGTCTGTTAAATTTCCAGGAGGGTTTCTCAGGTCTGAGGGCTGTGTCAAGGTGAGAGGCAAAATTAAAGCTTGGGTCATTTTTAATATTAGCTTCATGACTAACAAAGTCTACCAAAACATTAAATGGGGGAAAAGAGACCTGATTGTCACGTTTTAGTTTGCACCGACTGAAACCCACTTTTCTTGCATATAAAAGGGGATTTTTTTTTGTACAGTTGGGTTGAAACCCCTTGCTGAGTCTAGGAAAAAGAGGCCAGGGAGGTCTCCCGCCTTCTTAGCGCTCTGGAGCTCCATGAGAATGTCACTGAATTTTCTCAGCTTCACATAGTCTCTGTTTGTGATCTTTGGAAAATTATCAATTCGTTTAAACAGAATGTCCTCAACTACCTCTGCTGAGCCATAGCATTGGTCAAGTCTCTCCCAGATCATTTTTAACCCAGCATTTGGATGGATGATGTGTATGGCTCTGATTTGTTCATTGTGCTCAGCAGATTCCTTACCAAGCCACTTAAACAATAAATCCATCTCTTCACTTGCTGTCAGATCAAGACCCCTTACCATATTCTCAAAATAAAGATGTGGCTGGTGTGGTGGTGCTTATACACAGGATGTTCAGTTTATGTTTCTGATGACAGTCCACAGTTTATAGAGTTGGTGTGCGAGGGATGAGTACCACAGGGGGTTTAGACTTACTTCCAGTTTTAGACTTCTTTCTGAGTGAAGGTGAGATGAGTCTTTGCTGCCTCTCCTTTGGCTCTTGCCTTGGCTGCTGTTGAACCAGTGGAGAGCATGAGGTCCGAGATCTTGTTTCATATGATTTTGCAGATATGCTGGTGTTGATAGACTATGGTGAGACACTGCCGTGCTAGCCATGCTTTGCTAATGCATCATGTCGTTGCCGTGACGTTGTGTCCATAGCCCGGTCAGCGTTACCTTGTCCACTTTGATGCCATCACTTTACTGTTCTGTCCTCGTTGCGTGCTATGCATGTATGACAGGCAGCTAAACACTTTACTCCAATCAAAACTTCTATTTCTTTAATTCTTCTGTGGTTTTAATTCTAATCTTTGAAAAGTAGGTGGACATATCTTGAAGAGAGTTGAAACTGCAGAGAGACTTAATCAGCTAATAAAACTGATTTAGCAGAAGATGGATTAGTTTCATGTCACAAAACAATGGTTAATGCTAAAAGACCAATACCCACTTAGTCACCATCAAAGTGTCTCTCTCTCTCTCTCTCTTTCTGTGTGTGTGTGTGTGTGTGTGTGTGTGTGTGTGTGTGTGTGTGTGTGTGTGTGTCAGAAAGGGAGAGAAATCAACCTATGGCTGACGGTTGCCACATGTGCCTTCTTCCTGGCACTTTAAATCACTCGATTGAATCGAGACAGTGTGTGGGGTCAAGGGTGAACTGGTCTATTAGAATCCTGATGTTTTTTATCACAGGGTCTCAAATCATTCCTTTGGTTAGGCACACACAAGCTCCTTTAACACGGCATGTTCAAGGCAGGAATGTTGTTCTACCTCGTTGTTCTGTGTGAAAGGAATGAAAAGGGATGTGCGTAAAAGGGGTACAACAAGACCAGTGGAAACTCAACACCACCATCTTCTCCGGGCCAAAACTCATTTAAATTGGACCAAGGCAAAGTGAAAAATTCTTCTTTTGTCAGACAAATTGAAATTTGAAATCCATTTTGGAAAACATGAATGTCTCATTCTCTGAACTAAAGAGACCCGGAGAGGAGAGGGACCATTCAGCCTGTTATCAGTGCTCACGTCAAAATCCTGCATCTCTGCCAAATATGTTTACACACAAGGATTTCTGGAAGTATTCCTAAACTCATGCAGTGATTTCTGTGACAGAATCATGAATTTACTTCTCCTGAAGTAAAAAAACAAACAAACAAACAAAACAAACAAAAGAAAACTGCTGCAGGACATCAATTCCAAATGAGATATTATATTCAGCAGTGTGAATAGTGAAAATATTGTTGCAGGGTTTGACCTGAAATCAGAGGCCAACTAAAAAAAATTGCCAAACACAGGTGTGAAATGCTCATCACTGGAGGTGGGGTGGCTGGCCCTGAGTTGTCACTGGACAATAGCTGGACCAGAGCATCTCAGCTGAGCCTCTCACGAAGCACATCTATACTGACCTGTGTCCTGTGCCTGTAGCGTTAAGGTCACATCCTGGCAAAGAGTCAGAAGGTATTGCTTTGTTCAATTCAGATTTCAATACTGCTATAAAATGCTTAGCTTGTACCCTTAGACATTCACTTCTGCAACAATAAGGAAGGAAACCGATGAAGCACAGGGAGAACATGCAAACTCCACACAGAAATGCCTTTGTCGAGCCTAAGGGTTGAACCCAGGACCTTCTTGCCTTGAGACAGAAGTGTTAGCCACTACGTCACCATGCCACCCTGCCCTCAGCAGAGAACAAGCTCAAACCTCAGCAACCGGTAGACCGAGTGTAACTGTGAAAAGACAAACCTGAAAATCACAGTACTGACTAATCACCTTGTGTGTCCTGCACAGGTTTGGGTACAAGATGGGCGACCTGCAAGTTTCTATATAATAGGTGAAAAGGGTATGGGTGTATGAGTTGCCACAGCAGGACCTTGAATCTAAATGGCAAAGCTTATTTAAAAACATATTTTTTTTAAATGATAAAAAAAAAAAAATCCTAATTTACACATCCCTAGATCGGTCTAGACCTACATTTCAAATTGATAATAATCATTTTATTAAATTATGTAGGCTGTTCCTGTGTGTGCCCTTCCAGAACTCTCTGCTTGAAATCACAACCGCTTACATTTATCAGTCATTAAAAAGGACCCTGAGGCATTAGCTAGTGAAGGAGAGCTAGTGGAGATTTCAAAGTTATCTTATTTTATATTAAATAAAAATCCAATATTTGTCTGTCACAAACTATGTAAAATCTGGTGTTGATAATGAAAACAACACTTTACTGCATGAAAAGCATGTCTTAGATTTTTAGGTTTTATCATAGATGCAAGTGTGGGACTTCTTCAATAATAATATTTACAGTATACTGAGTTACAGGGAATGCGGTCCATCTATCATTCTTTGTTTCTACATTCAATATACAAGATCAGTGGTGCCATTTTTTTTTACTCTAAAATAGATCATGCCATGCATGTGCCTAACCAAGCTGGACAAACAGCGTGGGTCAGTGCATGGTTTGACTTGCAGGCTCAAGGCAATTTATCAGCAGAATATTTAATGATGGAGATTTCAACAGGTGTTTCACAGAGTGCATCAGAAGAAACTACCAGACACTGCTGTTATTGTCTTTGCAATAGTGATAGTTGATATGCGGACCATGGTTACGTGTAGGAGTGGGCTGGTTAACTGTCCAGAAAAAAGACAGACACAGAGAAATATCAGAGATGGGTAAAATAATGCAGTCACCAAGGCTTTACTGTCAATTAAAAAAAAATAGTGGACTTAAATTTGCTCTAAAGACTTTGTTGGAGGAAACAAACCAACCCCTGAAAATCCTGATCCAGTGCCAGCTTTTATATATTTTATATATATATAAAATAGCATGTAATAATGGTCTAAATATTAAAACAATGCTAATGTCGATGGGATTTCTTCTAAAACAACACATGTATTACATAATACACAGTAGCTAATGTGCCTTTGGACAACTTGCTACATCAGAATTGTTGCCTTGGGAACCCACGACACTCTAGCCACTTTCAGGCTAACATGCTGAGTACTGGGGGATCTTGCTGTAGGTTAATGACGCCCCAGGAAAATCTTTCTCTGTAAGCTTTACTTTAAAAACGGTCCTCACATTTGTCATTGTAAACACATAGGAGCAGTGATGCGCCACCTCATGCTTGTCCTTCAGTGTATCACTTGCCGCCCCACTAATCATGACATAATCGCTGATCTTGCGCACTGAAAGTACAAAATGAGAAAATTAAAAAGAATTTGATATTTCATTATTCATTTGATAATCAAATAAGGGTTTGATTTTTCATACTTTTGATGGTATGACCTGTGTGTCACTAAACATTTATCTATCTAAGCGATGTAGTATATTGATATTAATTTGGTTGCAATTTGGGTCTTGAAATCTGTCTGAAGAGGGTCGGGCAAAGTACTTTAAATTAAACTAGTAGTACTGCTGGATAACAAATCAGAAGAAAATTTAACTGCAGCTATGAACAGGTGCAGGTTTACAAAAAAGGGCCCATGCAGAACTCTGGCATGTGTTAACTTGTGTAGAAAACAGTACAGTAGTGTCAGCCACGAATTATAAACAGGCCGCAAGTTTATTTGCGTTAGCAGATGATCACTGATCTGAGATTACTAATTTACATAAAATAAATAATCTTATAAAAATCTTGTGACTATATTGTTATTGTCTGCTTACATGATTCACTGCTGCTGGTGCGTGTGTGTGTGTGTGTGTGTGTGTGTGTGTGTGTGTGTGTGTGTGTGTGTGTTGGTTTGAGGAAAATGAAGCAGTTTTTCCCACACACCCTCTAAAAAGATGGACAGAGAGACAGCAAGACAAAATGACAGAGACTGTGCAATGTATTATTCAGTTTTTAAGCAGAATCAGTGTGATAAAAAAAATCCCATCTTCTTGGTGCTCTTCCATTTCCTTCACTTTCTTCTCTTCCTTCTATTATGCTGGGTTTACACTGGGGCACGATGTCCTTGATTTGAGAGAATTGTGATGAAAGTTGGGGTTCATGCGATTGAATCGTTATGGTCTTGAGGGAACTTGGTGTAACTGTGGTGATCTTGAGGGAACTTGGTGTAACTGTGGTGATCTTGAGGGAACTTGGTGGAACTGTGGTGATCTTGAGGGAACTTGGTGGAACTATGGTGATCTTGAGGGAACTTGGTGGAATTGTGGTGAGCTTGAGGGAACTTGGTGGAATTGTGGTGATCTTGAGGGAACTTGGCAGAACTGTGGAGATCTTGATGGAACTTAGTGGAACTGTGGTGAGCTTGAGGGAACTTGGTGGAATTGTGGTGATCTTGAGGGAACTTGGCGGAACTGTGGAGATCTTGAGGGAACTTGGCAGAACTGTGGTGAGCTTGAGGGAACTTTGTGGAACTGTGGTGAGCTTGAGGGAACTTTGTGGAATCGTGGTGATCTTGAGCTGCATACTTTTTTGAATCGTGGAGATCATGGACATCGTGCATCAGCATTACTCCAATATAGAAGGAACTGGGTGGAACATGAACATGCATGACACATGGCTCTGACTGCCATACACACTTCCATCTAACACACAATAAAAATATGGAGATATTTATGTCACAGCGAAAAAAGGGTTCCAACTTTCATGCCTTTTAAGTGCAGCAAAAACATTTTACAATCTTACAGATATCGAAATACAGCAACAAGGTGAAATGTTTTCACCATCGAGACACAAACATGGCTGCTCTGAGCCACAAATCTCACATTTATCTTTTAGTCTGAACACGACGCCTGTGGAGCAGCACAACGGAAATAGGAGAATAATGAGAAGAGATGAAAACTGGCAGCAGAGCGAAAGGAAGATGGAGTGAGAGAAAAAAGAAGAAATAAAGAGATTCCTATTTTCCTAATTCTTTGCCTTTTCATCTCTGAGCAAAGTGACAGAGGAGGAAAATCATTTGTTTAAGGTGGTTAAATAAAATAATTCCTGCTGTTATTTCAGATCGGCTCATCTCGTTTTCCCCACAGGTCTAATTTAAGATCTCATCTCTTGCTCTCTTCACTCTGATTTCAGCCAGCATGAAATCTGAATACCAATCGAGCAGAAACGAGAATGAGAGATAGCAAGGAAACGAATCACTCAATTCATCCCCAATTCCTCCAACCTGCAATTCTACTGGATGAGACTTGATTCTGTACAGAAAGAAAATATGAATATTAACAACCTGAAGCTGGTGAAAAACAGAAAGAGAAACACACACACAGAGTGAAAGAGAAAGAGAGAGAAATAGCGACATTCATCTGTTTCCATCTCCTTCTCTCCTGTCCTCTAATATTCCCCAAAACTCATAATTTGATTAAGGAGAAACATCAGGAAAAACATAATGATCTGTGGGTGAAGCTCAGTGGGTGAAGCTTGGTGGGCGGAGTTCAGCACCATGCTTCTTGTTCTGTTTGAAATTTCCATGAGAGTGGACTAATACTTGTCTTCCAGGTTCTCAAATACTGGCAGATCAACTTTCATATTTTTATACAGTGGTAGGAGAATAAAGCCTCAGGGGATTTCTATTAGGAGGTTTACTATGTAACCAGAGTTTTCACTAAACCAGAAGTTTCTACTAAACCATGTCCTTTAAACCAGTAGCAGGGTTATTAAAGCATTTATAGTATTAGTGGATTAAATCATAGCTGGTAAAAAAATCAACCAATAAATCACTACATAAAGAAAATGTTCATGCTATGTACAGGATATCTGTTTTTGGGTTATGAAAAAATAACTTCTAAATAAAATCTAACCTGTGTAATAGTGAATATTTTCATCAAACCCCACAAATCGCTGGGGATGAAAGTGAATTTTTTTGGTCTGCTCTAATTTTTGTCATAGGTCTTCTGCCTCCTTTATAAACTTCTTGTTCTTAATAAGCACCAAATCCACAGCTGCAGCTTCGGAAACTGGTCATTTATCTCAACACCAAATTCCATGCCATTTTTCTCTATCCGTGTAGGGGTGCACAGGACTCTCTCGCCGCTGTACTTGCTTATATTACGTATGTGCTGAGAAATCAGTAACCCAGCTGTTGAGACAGTCAGGGAGTTCAGAGTCTTGATACAGGTCTTCCTTATGCCCTGAGAGATGGCAAATCTAATCAAGCCATGCTACAGGCTGGTTTATAAGATCTCTTTGGCAGCTAGCTACATGACCATGCAGCCCTATTTAGGGATGGCCTGCATGCCCCACTCAAGGGAGAAAGCTAGAAAAGGTGTGCTAAACAAGCCTACACCACCCACCATTTCCTGCTCATCATTGCTGATCAATCATTGACTAGGTTAAACCTGGTGAACTTGAGCGGCTGAACATTAATGTTTGCGCTCTTTCTGAGACTTGGCTTTCTGATCATTGTGCCATTTGTGAGAATGGTTACACCTTTTATTGGATTGACCTTCCAGCTGATATGAGGAGAATTCATGGTGTGGGCCTTGCTGTCAGGAATGGTGTTTCATCTTTCTGTATGGAGTCTCCACTTGGTATATCTGATAGACTGATGATACTTTGCCTACCTGTGTGCTGGTCACACATGCCATATCATCGCTGCTTATGTCCCGAATTTAGTCTTACCAGCCAAGGAAAAAGACAAATTCTACAACAGTCTATCCACCCTGTTATTGTCACTTCCTCCTGGGGATAGTGTTTTCATCTCCAGGGAGATGCTTGTGTGGGTCATGACTCTGAAGCCTGGACTGTTTAAGGTCCTCACGGCAATGGTAACATGAGAATGGCCAGAGCAGTGTTACCAGTTGTCGCTTAGAATCATGAGCAGGTACTTCCAAGGCAATGAGCGCAGTAAAGTTACTCTGCAGCATCCAAGATATAACTGTGTATTTGTTAGAATCTGTATCTGAAGAAATCTCACGCTGCCCATGTAAAACCTAAGCCTTGGCTCAACATTTCTGCTCTGAAGGATGATTCTCATCTCATGGACTAAAAGTCTGCTCTTTCAGAGAAGCTCTCTGCACTTCCAGCTTAAGAGAACTTAAATGAAGCGTTTGGTCTGTTCAGCAAAACTGTGCTAGACTCAGCAAAGGTGTCTCTTTGTTATCAGAAACATAGACAACCTGACTGGTTTGCAGCATCTGCTGATGTCATCTTGCCTATACTATCTAAGAAAAGACATCTCTGTACCTTTCAAATCCTTCACAGGCAAATGCAGAGCGCTTCAAAGAAATCAAGGCTAAGGCTCAACATGTGTCTTGACAATGCATTGAGAGGTACTGGAATGACCTGTCTTCATGCATTTAGCATTGCTTTGACAATGGCAGCTTGCGTGGCCTCTACAAAGGCATAAAAGAAGCCCTTGGACCCAAGACAAGAAAGATTGCTCTTCTTCTTGACTCAGATGGACAAGTTTTGACTGACAGTGCTCAGCAGATGACCAGGTGGATTCAGTACGTCACTGATCTTTACTCTCTTGATGCACCTGTTGACATGGATGCCGCTGGCTCAATTCCTAAGCTCCCAGTCCTCCTATACCTTGATGCTACTCCCACTATGCACAAGGTTAGTCTTGCACTTAAGTAGCTGCGCTACAACGAAGCACCTGGTGACGATGACATACCTGCTGAGCTCCTGATGGTTGGCGGAGATCCTCTTCTTCGCAGCTTGACCTCCATCATCATGGAAAGTTGGACTTCCTCCAAAACTTTCTGGTTCCTCAACAATTGAAGAACTCTAAGGTGTTCACACTCTATAAAAATAGCTCTATATAGAAAGCTCTCTTCGTAGTGTTGCTGGTAAAGATATGGCTCATGTTGTACTGCAGAGACCTAACACTCTTGACAGTCGTGTCTACCCAGAGAGTTAGTTTGGATTTTGTTCAGGACGTTCAACTGTATAAAATATTAAAGTGTTGAGATTTTTAATGAGTTGATATTTAAGTTTCACTCCGTTCAGTGTTAGGCTCTCCACCCAGATGTGTTTTGCCTGATTTGCATATAAAAGTGGATATTGCAGAACTAATAGTTGTGCTTAAACATTTCTCATAAAATTATGCCTACAGCAGGAATATATTGCATTGAAGTACAGGAATATTGCTTTGGGTGTGTTATTTAACTTTCAGACTACTGCAGCAGATTCACTGAATTCAGAACATTCCAGAGCTTTCTCAGTACTGAGGATCGGCCTGCAGCCCATCACTGTTTCCCCTTCTACCTACTGCTCGGAAACCAAGGTCATTAAATTCCTCTGAAACACACACACACACACACACACACACACACACACACACACACACATTTTCTGAGAGGAGAAAATGAGGCCTCAGCTTGTCATCTGCATGAACGAACATATTGCACCTTTAATTCTGCGTCACAGTGAGATTTGCATGAAACTTTGTCCAATTATTCTCTCCACCATCATGTCTCTCACTCAGACACACACACACACACACATACACACACACACACACACAGCAGAATGTGTGTCAGATTCCGGACTGTTGTATGTACACAGTTGTCTGTCTCCATCTCTGAAAGATGAAGGGATTTTAAAGTAAATATAATAAGAAGTGTTTGATTCACAGCCTCTGTTCATTACTCTACTGAAATTAAAATGATTAAACAAGGTTTTTTAAAAAGCAGGATTTTAAGATGAGCTGTTGAATACTGTTTCTTTCCAACTTGAACGATTCAGCTGAAGGAACAAGCGCAGTTTTATTCATCATTGTTGTGATCTCAGTACATCAACATTATTTTCTTTAATCACTAAAAGAAAATAAAAACTAAATTGATTGATGTTTTGATTTCTTTTTTTTTCTGATTTTGTAAGAGACTGAAAGAAAACTGTAACTAAAATGTTTAGTAATAATTTTTATTTCAGCTTTTTAGAACATAAAAAGAATATAAAAGCTAACCAGCTAAATATGCTGTAAAATAAAGCACTAATATAATGAGTAATGAGGCACAACAGAACCGAGTCAAGTCAAGTGGCTTTTACTGTGATCGTGACCATACAGCTGGTACAATACACAGTTAAAACGCAACAACGTTCCTCCAGAAACATGTTGCTGCATAAATTAAAAGAGGACTACAAAATCTACATCATAAAGACCATGTGTGCAGCATGTGCAAACAGTGCAGGCCAGTGTAAAAAGACAAGACAACTGGCATAGACGAAGACAGTATCGTGAGAGACCAGTACCCAATACTGATAGGTGTACAGGGTTAGATGTGCAAAAGGAGGTAGTAATCATTTATAAATTATCTTAAACCTTATGTAGCCATTGTAAAAGTCGCAATACCGGTGCATCTTTCCAAAACAAGTGTAATACCAGTATTTAAGATGAGTGTGAAACAAACACAATATGTTTAGTATTGTAGTGAACTACTGTACTGAAATTGAAGTGGAAGTGAAATGGTTAACAGTGTGTGTGTGTGTGTGTGTGTGTGTGTGTGTGTGTGTGTGTGTGTGTGTAAAAAACAGTCCAGTTCTTTAGATTTAAGCAGTCTGATAGCATGAGGGAAGAATCTGATACACAGTCTGACTGTAGAGGCTCGAATGCATTGGTACCTTTTTCCAGACAGCAGGAGGGTAAAGAGTTTATGTGAGGGGTGCATAGGGTCATCCATAGTGCTAGTGGCTTTGAGGATGCTACATGTGGTGTAAAGGTCCGTGATGGGGGGAAGAGAGACTCCAATGATAGACTGGAAAAAAGAGAAGACAGAAGAGAGACTCAGCTGTCCACACTATCAGCTGTAGGGCCTTGTGAGATGGTGAGATGGTGCAATTCCCAAATCAGACCATGATACATTTGCTCAGAATGCTCTCAAAAGTCCCTCTGTAGAATGTTGAGAGGATGAGTGATGGAAGATGGACTTTCTTCAGTCTTCTCAGGAAGTAGAGACACCTCTGGGCTTTGTTGCCTACAGAGCTGGTGTTTGGGGACTAAGTGAATTTCTCTGCAAGATGAACACCAAGGAATTTGTCTCTGTTTTGAACGTTCCTTTGGATTCTCTGGGCATGTGCATGCTTTACTGCTCTGATGGCATGGGTTTGGTCTTCGCTACTTTTAGGGCAACCCTATCACCTGTTCTGAAGGTGGTGTCCTGGGTCCTCAGTAATACATGCACCGCCACAGTATTCCATGCCATCTGGTTGGGTATTGTGATGTTGGTCTTGGAGACAGTAGCATCATCAATGCACTTGTTAATATATCTGGTCACTGATGTCATGTACTTCTCCAAGTTGGTGTAGTCTCAATAGGTTGCAACCGTCCTAAACATGTCCCAGTCAGTTAGTTTAAAACAGTCTTGTAGAGCAGAAATGGTCTGCAGGTCAGGCCTTATCGAGAGGATGAGAAAGCAGCTGCATAAGCTTCCTCTTCCAAGCTTTTATCTCAACAACACCAGGGTTGTAGTCTACAAAAAAATGCACTGCAGCCGCAGTTAGCTGGAAACCAAGAGCTAATTGAGAGCTGGCTTCACCCGTGAATCCCCAATGCAGCAATGGAGCTAGCAGGCCACCCTCTTCACTGCTGGGAAAGGCACAAAGACTCTAGTAAGAGCAGAGCAGGGTGTTCTCTGTATCTACATACACGATGACTAGTCTAACAACAACACCAGACACTCACTGCTCTCCTGATTTAGAGTTCACATCAGTCAAATGCCAACCTTTTTTTTTTTTTTCTGCCCGGGAGCTAACAGTAGTGATTGTCACAGCTGTTTATATTTCACCGGATGCTTATGTTAGCACAGCTCACCCACTTGGCTAATGCAATAATCAAGCAGCAGCAGTGGACTCATCCTGATGGGATTCACATTATAGCTGGGAACTTTATTCAGGCAAACCTGAAAACTGTGCTACCCAGGTTTTACCAGCAAGTAGTGTCCAACTAGGGGGATAAACACACTGTACCATGTTTATTCCAACATCAAAAAGACATAAAGAGCTATTCCACTTCCCCACCTAGGCCAGTCAGGCCACTTCTCCCTGCTGCTTGCTCAAGCTTACACTCCTTTCGGAAAAAGAGCAAGACAAGTCATAAAGTCTGTAACAGCGTAGCCCATTGATGCATTTCTTTAACTAAAAGACTGTTTTGCACACAGAGTGGGATTTATTTGAACATCAGGACATAAATTGTCAGAGTTATGTACAATGCCACTTGTGCTGACCTGAAGACATGAATTAAGGTAGATGGATGGATGGATGGATGGATAAACTTTATTGTCTGTTCCAGAGGTGACAAAAACAATTCGTCTTTGACATGGCTCAAAAACAGTAAATGCAGTAGAACTAAATACGGTACACATTTAAAGTCTAGTCTCTGTTTAAAATTATTGATGATGGATATTGCAGAGGGAATTAAGGAATTTTTTTGTAGATGTTTTTTCAGGCCAGTATCTGAGAAGAGTAATGTAGGGGGTGAGAGGGATCCGCTGTGATCAGTGTAGCTTTCCTGATCACAGAGCAGGTATATGGATTGGAGAGGGTTTTTTTTTTGAGATGAAACAATGATTTTGCTGGCCTGATTAACTACACAGGAAAATTCTTCAAAAAATCTTGTGCTTGGTGGTGGGGGAGTTGTACCAAGATGATATATTAAAGGTGAGGATGGATTCAATAAGTGAGTGGTAAACCTGAGTTAAAATGTGCTTGCTGATGTTAAAAGTCCTTAGTTTCCTCAGCGAGTGCAAGCACTGTTGTGCTTTTTTGTACAAAGTCAGCATGTTGAGACAAGACAGACTTGCATCTAACCCTGTTTCCAGATATTTAAAAGAATCAACCTGTTCTATAAGCTGACCCTGGTTACTGATGGGTTTAAGCAGAGAAGTTGGTTATCTCTCTCTCTCTGCTATTACAGCAAAGCTGCTTTGTCTTTGTGATATCTAACTCCAGATAGTGTTCATCAAATGTCTTTACCATTGACTGCCTGCTGGTAGTAGGTCAAAGCACTGGTGTCAGTCACTAGAGCCATGTGATCTGCAAATTTAAAAAGAGTCATTCCTTCACTGTTAGAGGAGATGTTGCTGGTGTAAACAGAGAAGAGAACAGGAGATAAATGCAGCCTTAGGTGAGACCTGTGCTTAAAACCAGCTTGCTACCTGCTGTGGTCTGTTGTGTAAAAAAAACTCTCAATCCATAAAACCAGTGTGGGGTGGACATGAAGATCTAAGAGGTGGTGCAGCAAAGCGTCTGTATGCACAGTATTAAAAGCAGAAGAGAAGCTCATGAATACAATCCTAGTGTGGGGGCGTGCAGCGACCAGTTGTCTTGAGGCAGTGTCTAAAAGTGTGAGACTTGCATCCTCTACACCATATTTTGCCTTAAAGGCAAACTGAAGGGGGTCCAGTTTGTGTGCCAGCTTGTCAGACAAGAAGTTGCACTCCACTCATTTAAACAGGACAGAGGTCAGAGCCACTGGCCGAAAGTTCTCCAGGTCCTTTGCATGTGTCCTTTTGGGGACTGGGATTATAGCTGGTATGGTTGGGCCACTGGTTGGGGGCACACCGGGAATCAAAAAAGTGCTGAAACTGTCTGGTGATTACCTAACCTGACTGAGTGGCGCAGTCCTTGATCACCCTGAGCCTTTAAACACAGCAGGGTCTGTTTATCATTATGTTTAACCCCTGTCATGCCTCCCTTGCATTTAAAGATGTTAATTTTTGCTCCACCTCTTTCCTATAGTTGATATAGCTTTATAGTTCTTGGTAGTTGGAGTTATTAATGATAGTGGTGGTAAAGGGGAGAAGGTCCAGACAAGGTTAGGTCAAGACCTTCTCCCCTTTACCCCACTATCATTAATAACTCCATATCATCTGGTTGTTTACCAACAGTGTTCAAAAGAGCCAGGGTTATACCCATCTTATAAAAACCTTTCTAGACATGAGCAACTACAGACCAGTATCACTTTCCCTTTCCTTTCTTAAATTCTTGAATGCACTATTTATAACCAAATGTCTTTCTACGTTTTGTAGAATAACCTCGTAAACCTTAATTAATCTGGCTTTAAATCAGCACGTTCCACAGAGACTGCACTTTTGGCCTTTCAGCAGCATTTGACACTGTCAACTACAAAACTCTCTTGTCTATCCTCAGGAGTCTTGGAATTTGTGGTTCAGCATGGCAATGGCTTGCTTCCTACCTGGAAGGTCACTCATATCAGGTTATATGGAGGGGATCCATATCTGCTCCATGCAGACTCTCCACTGGCATTCCTCAGGGCTCAGTACTTGGTCTACTATTGTTCTCCTTTTATGCTAGGTCCTTCGGTGATTTCATATCCTCACACAGGGTTTCATACCACTGCTATGCAGATGACACTCAACTTGTTCTCTCTTTTCCTCCCTCAGACACTGATGTTTCTGCCTGGATCTCTGCATGTCTAGCAAGTATCTCATCATGGATGGCAGCTCACCAGCTGAAGCTTAATCCCAGCAAGACTCAACTGCTGTTCATCCCAGCTGATTCATCCCCATGTCATGATCTTGCAATCACCCTGGCCAACTCTGTAATCTCTCTTTCAGTCATTGCATGAAGCCTTGGGGTAACCATGGACTGGCCATATTCTCATATAGCCATTGGAGCATTGGTATTCTCATAATGGCATGGAGTGCCTGTCCTATTCTCATATTGGTAATCTTTCTCGGTCATGTTGATTTTACCTCTTTAACATCCAAAGGATTGATCCATTTCTTTCCACTAAGGCCACTCAGATACTTGTTCAGTCCCTTGTCGTTTCAAGGCTAGACTACTGTAACTCACTCCTGGTAGGTCTGCCTTTGAGTGCAACTCGACCTCTGCAACTGATCCAGAATGCAGCTGAATGGCTTGCTTTCAACCTTCCCATGTTCTCCCATGCCACTCCTCTGCTACGTCCTCTCCATTGGCTTCCTGTAGCTGCTCTCATTAGATTCAAAACACTAATGCTGGCCTACAAAGCCAGAAATTTACATGCACCCTCCTACCTCAAAGTAATTATCACACCCCGCACTGCACCACGTTCTCTCAGATCCTCTAGCACTGCTAGACTGGTCCCTTCTTCTACCAAGGGACCAGGAAAACATGCATCTAAACTCTTCTTTGTTTTGGCACCAAGGTGGGGGGAAAGAACTTCCTCTAGATTTCCTAGATTTTCCTAGATTACAAAATTTCCTCCAGGATCAATAAAATATTCTGATTCTGATAGATGTCCAGACAGCTGAGTCACTGGGTGTCTTCAAACAATGGCTGAAAACCTGCATTTTTTGGCAGTACTAAGATTAGCACTATGTTACATACACACGCACATACTCTCTCTCTCTCTCTCTCTCTCTCTCTCTCTCTCTCACACACACACACACACACACACACACACATACATACACACACACTCATACACACCCCACCTACCCACTGAGTTTTGACTGATGGTATGCTTAGTCAATGTCCTGATGAACCAGTATAAGAATGTATTCACTGATAGTGACTTTAAAGCACTTCTGTAAGTCGCTCTGGATAAGAGTGTCTGCTAAATTCTGCAAATGTAAATGTAGAGCTTTTGAAAGCTTTGAGGCATCACAACAGGGCTCAACCATACTATGGAAAGAGCCTCCAGTCTCCATACTGGTATACTCCAATATATCCAGTATACTATATAAATTTTATATTGGTTTACTAAAACTTTTACTACCATGCAATTGTGTAAGAGTTCAGCTACCAATTTGAGCATGAAAATACATGTCCTATTTCCCCCACTTTGCACTACCACTTTACCCTGTCCTCTGTTTTGTGCACTCTTGTGTAGGGTAGGATGTCCCTTTTCTTTGGGGATCAAGGGGTAGTGGACATCTTACCCTCCAACTGGCCCTCCAAACAGAGCATTTTCAGATCCTAAGTTTAAATGTAGGGGCAAAAGGAAATTCCCAGAATGCTTTGTGAAATGATGTGCTGTAACAGGGAATATAGCTAACAGTGCGAGGAAAGAAGCCCATAAATGTCATGTCATGACATGTTTTCTGTACTTTGCTCATCTGATGTCACTGAACGGCAGAAATGTGTGAGGACACAAGGATACTGAAACAGATGATGTGTAAACTTCTGAAACAGATGAAATGCTTCCTGGCTGTAGTCAGTGGATTCATCTGTCTGTTCTGCTCTGCTCAGACTTCACACAAAGTTGATAATGATAGAAAGATACAGCATTTTCTATAAAGGGTAAAGTTTCTATTTTCTGCTTATTTATTAGTAGTACATGTGAATAATTAGCACAAATAAATAGAACACCGTTCTGTGGTGGCTCGGTGGTAGGGTGCTGGATTACTGAGCCGAAGGTCAGGGTTTCAAGCCCCACTATCACCAGGTTGTCACTGCTGTCCCCTCAGTGCAGCCAACTGGGTTATTAAAGGCCAGCCATGTCTCTCACTATCTGTGGTGAGAGGCATGTACAAGAACCATTGCTGATTTTCATAAAGAGTAGGCTGCATAGCCGTCAGTGTGTTTCTGCCCTGCGATGGCCTGGCGACCTGTCCAGGTTGTACTCTGCCCTCGCCCAGAGTCGGCTGAGATAGGCGCCAGCCTCCCCACGATCCTAATTAGATTAAGCGGTTCAGAAAATGAATAAATAAACAAAACACCAGTGTTGTGGAAACGTCTGTCCGTAATCTCATCACTGCTGTATTACGTATGTGCCATTGGTTAGTGATGATGTAATGACTGTTGGCTGATTTCCTGGTAAAGATTTCAACCCCTACACCTTGTAACTTAATTTTTAAGGGCCACTACTCAGTTGAGGGCACTTCAAAAGTGGGGTAGTGCCAAGGGTGAAAAATGGAATGCATCATTACACTGAGCTTGGAAACCAAGTTTTTTCAGTATAATCTTATTAGACAGTAACTTATCACAAAAAGCCTTTCACAACCTGCCCTTTCAACTAGCACAGCATCATTTTTTTTAATTCTGTCTACTGACCTGAAGCTCTGTGGTGCTGTTGTGGTGGGAGTGCAACATAGCTTCCAGACCCTCAACCTCAAACAGTGTAATCATTAACAGTGGTTACAGTGGTTACAGTACCAAAAAATAAACAGCTAAAATGCTAGCTAAAAAGGAAGTGGCTGCTAGATACTGAATAATAATGAATTTAAGGAATTAATGCAAATAATTAAACAGAATGTTGCTCTTACAGTTTATTTATTTATTTTTATTCATTCATTTTCTGAACCGTTTAATCCTAATTAGGGTCGCGGGGAGGCTGGCGCCAATCTCAGCCAACTCTGGGCGAGGGCAGAGTACACCCTGAACAGCTCGACAGGCCATCGCAAGGAAGAAACACGCTGACGGATATGCAGCCTACTCTTTACGAAAATCAGCAATGGTTCTTTTACATGCCTCTCACCATAGACAGTGAGAGACATGGCC
>JBCNYH010000016.1:22387483-22394983 GCA_039654325.1 Tandanus tandanus | reverse complement strand
TCAACTGTGAATGAGATCGAGACAGAGAAAGAAACAGAGGAAAACAGAAAGAGAGAGAGAGAGTCAGAGAGGGAGGGGGGGGGGGGTATTTGTTATGCGTGATGATGGAGAAATTGTGATTTTACTTTGTTTCCTGGAACATCCACATCTTATCCCTGAAAAAAACAGCATTCCCTCCATCTCTCTCTCTCTCTCTCTGTCTCTCCCCCCCTTCATCTCTCCCTTCATCTCTCTCTCCATATCTCTCTCTCTCCTGTAGTTTTCTTTCTCTTTTATTCATCACACCCTATCACACACAAAATGAACACAGAAGATAATAATGTATAGATGTTCACCCCAAACACACATCCTGCTCTTTTTCTTCCTCTTTACACAGAGGGAGCGAGAGAGAGACAGTGTGAGGGAGAGTGAGAGTGAGAGAGAAGCAGACCATTGTGTAGCGAGCTCAGAGGGAGGTTAACAGATTTAACAGGCTAATTATTATTCTGAATCCTCTCCCACTGACTTGCTTTTAAAATTCACTTTATGATTTTTTTTTTCACTTCCTCTTTGTCTTCTGGAAAAAACAATCAGTTCACCATCGTTCAACTTCCTGTGAGTCACAGAAGAAAACACACACCAGGAGAGAGACAGACAGCAGGATGATTTATTTGATTGCATTTATAATGGTTTCATAATTGTGATCAATGAAGTAATAATTGTGATTGATAATGACTGGGTAATTGATGATGTAATAATGGTGACTGAGAAATTGATGATGTAATAATGACGATTGAGTCATTGATGACGTAGTAATGGTGACTGAGTAATTGATGATGTAATAATGATTGAGTAATTGATGATAATCACGATTGTTACATCATCAGTGAATCATCATTATTACATCATCAATTACTCACTCACCATTATTACATCATTAATTACGATGATTGAGTAATTAATGATGTAATAATGGTGACTGAGAAATTGATGATGTAATAATGATGATGATGATTAATTGATGATGTAATAATGATGATTGAGTAAATTATGACATAATAATGATGATTGAGTAATTGATTATGTAATTATGATGATTGAGGTATTGATGATGTAATAATGGTGATTGAGTAATTGATGATGTAATAATCAGTCAGTGGTGATGATTATACTAATGGTCAACATGCACTTTATAATTGAGAAAAGTGTTACTCCCAGTAAAGTGATATTGAAATATCTGTCAATTCTCACTGACCACACACACACACACACACACACACACACACACACACACACACACACACACACACACACACACACACAGTGCTTCAGGAAACATGTATAATGTTGCATTAAAGGTGAAACTGAGAGAAATGAGAGACAGACGGATGCAGTGATCCTCTGATAAACACACACGAACAGAAACATTATTATTTACACTGTCTCTCTCCATTTACATCTACTGAACACAAATCAAGAGAGAGGTGGTCAGAGAGAGGCAGAGAAAGAGAAAGAGATCAGATAGACAGAGAGAGAGAATGGAATGAGAGAGAACGAGAGATAGAATGAGAGACAGAGAATAGAATGAGAGAGAACGAGAGATAGAACGAGAGAGCTAGAACGAGAGAGAGAACGAGAGAGATAGAAAGAGACAGAGAGAATAAAACGAGAGAGAGAACAGAACGAAAGAGAGAGAACGAGAGAGAGAGAACAGAACGAGATAGATAGAATAGGACAGAGAATAGAACGAAAGAGAGAGAGACAGAGAGAGAATAGAGAGACAGAGATGAACGATAGTGACCACATCTCTTCCAGTTCGTTTAAACGCACAGCAAGTTTCTGTAGGAACGCAGCTCCTGTGTGTGTGTGTGTGTGTGTGTGTGTGTGTGTGTGTGTGTGTGTGTGTGTGTGCACGCGTGTGTGTGTGTGTTAGCTTTAAAGTTTCTGAACCTTCGTGGAAAGGAAGCTGAAAAACAGGTTTCTCTTTCTTTAATGGAAAACAACCTGAAGACGAGAAAATCCAGCTGAACCAGATTTAATACAGCGAGACATCCATCTCTCTCTCTCTCTCTCTCTCTCTCACAGACACACACACCCACACACATTTTTCTGCTGATTGTTCATCAGTGATAAGTTCTATGCTATGACATAAAATGTTGGTAATATAAATAGTCCGTTATAAATTTAAATGAATTTAATTATGAATATTTATAAACTTCAAGATATTTTTTGAAAATAAACTTTAATTTCTTTTAAAATAATATTACTGTCCAGTGGTGATTAAAATCAAAATTTAGAGAAATTATGGAATGTAATGCTTATACATCCTGCATTCATCTCTCTCTCTCTCTCTCTCTCTCACACACACACACACGCACGCACGCACGCACGCACGCACGCACGCACGCACGCACACACACACACAAACACACACACACACACAGATGATCCGGAGCAGTATATTATGGATTATAAATGATATAGTAGAGAATATTGATCAAAAAAAAAATATCAATATCATTAAATCTCTTAAATCAACACCATCACCTTCAACATCATCATCTTCATCATCACCACCACCTTCACCATCATCACCTTCATCATCACAATCTCCTTCACCTTCATCACCATCTCCATCTCTTTCACCATCATCATTACCTTCACCATCACCATCTGTTTCACATTCATCACCACCATCTCCTTCACCTTCATCATTACCTTCATCACCACCGTCTCCTTCACCATCATCATTACCTTCATCACCACCGTCTCCTTCACCATCATCATTACCTTCATCACCACCGCCTCCTTCGCCATCATCATTATCTTCATCACCACCGTCTCCTTCACCATCATCATTACCTTCATCACCACCGTCTCCTTCACCATCATTACCTTCATCACCACCGTCTCCTTCACCATCATCATTACCTTCATCACCATCATCTCCTTCACCATCATCATTACCTTCATCACCATCGTCTCCTTCACCATCATCATTACCTTCATCACCACCGCCTCCTTCACCATCATCATTACCTTCATCACCACCGTCTCCTTCACCATCATCATTACCTTCATCACCACCGTCTCCTTCACCATCATCATTACCTTCATCACCTTCATTGTTGCCATATCCATCAACTTCATAATCATCTTCACCTTCATCATCTCCTTCACCTTCATCACCACCATCTCCTTCATCATGATCATCATCACATTCACAATTACCTTTATCATCACTATCATCACCATCTCCTTCACCATCATCATTACCTTCATCACCACCACCATCATCATCACCTTCATCGCTGCCATCTCCATCAACTTCATAATCATCTCCTTCACCTTCACCATCATCACCATCTCCTTCACCTTCACCATCATCACCATCTCCTTCACCTTCATCATCATCTCCTTCACCTTCATCATCATCATCTCCTTCACCTTCATCCTCATCACCATCTCCTTCACCTTCATCATCATCTCCTTCACCTTCATCATCACCATCTCCTTCACCTTCATCATCTCCTTCACCATCATCATCATCACCAACTCCTTCACCTTCATTGTCATCATCTCCTTCACCTTCATCCTCATCATCATCTCCTTCACCTTCATCCTCATCACCATCTCCTTCACCTGCACCATCATCACCATCTCCTTCACCTTCATCATCATCATTTCCTTCACCTTCATCATCATCACCATCTCCTTCACCTGCACCATCATCACCATCACCTTCACCATCATCACCATCTCCTTCACCATCATCATCATCATTTCCTTCACCTTCATCATCATCACCATCTCCTTCACCTGCACCATCATCATCATTTCCTTCACCTTCATCATCATCTGCTTCATCTTCATCCTCATCACCATCTCCTTCACCTTCATCATCATCATCTCCTTCACCTGCACCATCATCACCATCTCCTTCACCATCATCATCATCATTTCCTTCACCATCATCATCATCATCTCCTTCACCTGCACCATCATCACCATCTCCTTCACCATCATCATCATCACCATCTCCTTCACCATCATCATCATCATCACCATCTCCTTCACCACCATCATTATGATTTCCTTCACCTTCATCATCATCACCATCTCCTTCACCTTCATCATCTTCATCTCCTTCACCTGCACCATCATCACCATCTCCTTCACCATCATCATCATCATTTCCTTCACCTTCATCATCATCACCATCTCCTTCAACTGCACCATCATCACCATCTCCTTCACCATCATCATCATTACCATCTCCTTCACCACGATCATCATCATCATCTCCTTCACCATCATCATCATCTTCTTCACCATCATCATCATCACCACCTCCTTCACCATCATCATCGTCACCATCTCCTTCAACATCATCATCAACATCTCCTTCACCATCATCAACATCTCCTTCACCATCATCGTCACCACCTCCTTCACCATCATCATCGTCACCATCTCCTTCAACATCATCATCAACATCTCCTTCACCATCATCATCATCACCATCTCCTTCACCATCATCATCACCATCTCCTTCACCATCATCATCATCATCATCACCATCTCCTTCACCACCATCATCATCACCATCTCCTTCACCATCATCATCATCACCATCTCCTTCACCTTCATAATCAGCTCCTTCACCTTCACCTTCATCATCATCACCATCTCCTTCACCATCATCATCATCATCTCCTTCACCACCATCATCATCACCATCTCCTTCACCATCACCATCTCCTTCACCTTCATCATCATCACCATCTCCTTCACCACCATCATCATCACCATCTCCTTCACCATCACCATCTCCTTCACCATCATCATCATCACCATCTCCTTCACCATCATCATCATCACCATCTCCTTCACCTTCATAATCATCTCCTTCACCATCATCATCATCATCACCATCTCCTTCACCACCATCATCATCACCACCTCCTTCACCTTCATCTTCTTCACCATCATCATCATCACCACCTCCTTCACCATCACCATCTCCTTCACCTTCATCATCATCACCATCTCCTTCACCATCATCATCATCATCACCATCTCCTTCACCTTCATCATCATCACCATCTCCTTCACCATCATCATCATCATCACCATCTCCTTCACCATCATCATCATCATCACCACCTCCTTCACCTTCATCATCGTCACCATCTCCTTCACCACCATCATCATCACCATCTCCTTCACCATCACCATCTCCTTCACCATCATCACCATCTCCTTCACCATCATCATCATCATCACCACCTCCTTCACCTTCATCATCATCTTCACCATCTCCTTCACCTTCATCATCATCTTCACCATCTCCTTCACCATCATCATCATCACCACCTCCTTCACCTTCATCATCGTCACCATGTCTATCATCTGTATTATTATCACCCTGCCGTGTAAAAACCCCTGCAGGAGAAACCTGATTAAAACTACACGCGCTAAACCTCCTCTGATCCTGAACAAGAACAGTGTGTGTGAGCGAAAGTTCGTATATGAGCGAAAAACGCGGCGATGTTTTTCATACGGAAAATTGACGACGCAAAGAAACTCACCCCATCACACACACACACACACACATACACACAGAGGGGGACACCCTCACACACACACCCCGAGATAACACCCAGCGCACAGTAATACACACCTTAGCGATAGAAACCTGCGTAAAAGCTGATACCTGGGCCGAAACTGCTCACACACACACACACACACACACACACACACACTCACGCGCGCGCACTACTCATGTTGTTCAGACCTCTCCGTCCTGTTTGGTAACTCTCAGAGCGGATGAACTCAGAGCTCTCACCTGCTGGATGTGAAACTCGTCCTCACACTCAAGTGCGTCTCCGTCCGTCCGTCCGTCCGTCCGCGCGGCGCGCGCGCGCGTGTGTGTGTGTCCGTAATCACACTCCTGCGCGGTCAGTTATCCAAATCTTAGAATGAAAAAATTCCGAAAAGCGCACAGCCCGGATCCCACTCTCCTCTCCTCCTCCTGTAGATCCGGTGCGGTAGCTGTACACCTCGTTATCAAACACAAACACTGTCACACACACGGGGACGGCGCAGCAGAGGAAATCCCGAGCGCTCGCGCGGTCCGGCGTCTTCAGCAGCCCCGGTGCGCGTGTGATGATGATGATGGTGATGATGATGGTGGTGATGTTCCGCTTCCATATGCCTCTCTTCTCATCTCTTCAACATCACACAGACTTTCACGCGCGCAGACACACATCCGAACTATAATAATAATAATAATAATAATAATAATAATAATAATAATAATAATAATAATTCTGCGCGCGCGTCCCTTAAGTCCGTTTTGTCGCGTCCAGATAAAAAAAAACTCCTCCACGATCTGTCTCTTTCTTTTCTCTCCTCTGTGAGCTCTGAGCGTGTGTTTGCTTCTCTCTCAGCTTGAAGTGCGTGTGTGTGTGTGCGCGCTCCGGAGTCTCAGCGCGCACCGAGCTCACGGAGAAGTGAACGGACCCAGCTCTCTCTCTCTCTCTCTCTCTCTCTCTCTCTCTCTCTCTCTCTCTGCCTTACGTGGGCGGAGCTCTCGGTGAGTGGGCGGGGTTTATGTAGAACTGCATGTTCTCCCCAACATCTCATCTTTTCTTTGCGTTTAAACGCGACTGTGTGTGTGTGTGTGTGTGTGTGTGTTGCTGGACTTTGAACCCTAAACGCACTTTGGTGACGTATCTGAAAACCAATAAAACAACAATAATTAAGATAATAAAACTTAAACACCTGTCTCAGGTATTTAGAAGGGGCGTGGCCACAGTGGAAATGTAGGGTGACAGTTGCCCCCTTCAGCCCGAGCCTGACTTCAGAACACATCTCATGTAATACATGGAGACCTAATGGGGCACATGCAACTGTGAATTTCACACACACACACACACACACACACACACACACACACACACACACACACACTGCATTTGATTCCCGCTGTCCTGAGAGCGCCTGTTCTCAGTGAATGAGTCTCTGTGCTTCCGGCGCCCCCTACAGGCCGCATGTGAACGCGCATGCACGCGCACGCTCATCAAAGTTCATTCGCTAAATATGCATTCAGATGTGGGTGTTTTCCAAAGCGCGTGCACGCACTCAGCCCTTCTCAGCTCTACCTGCGTGCTTGGACAGTAATGTCTGGAAAAGGCGAATGAACACACACACACACACACACACACACACACACACGATGTATGGAGCAAAACTGCACATCAGAGGGGAAGGAAGTAAAGTCACTGCGGTTTTGAGCATGATGCACAGTGGTATGATTAGTGTGAGCAATATGGCTTGTGCAGGGGGTTAAATTGGGAGAGCGCAGACACACACATACACACACACACACACACACACACACACACGCACATAGCACACATTTTCATCTTTATGTGAATATATTCATTCATTCATTCATTTTCTGAACCACTTATTCCTAATTAGGGTCGCGGGGAGGCTGGCGCCCATCTCAGCCGA
>JBCNYH010000016.1:22361342-22374958 GCA_039654325.1 Tandanus tandanus | reverse complement strand
GCGGGGGGGGTGTATATGTGTGCTTTTGAGATGTGTAGAGAGGGTGTGGAAGGGGGGGAACACACACACACACACACACACACACACACACACACACACACACACACACACACACACACCGAGGAACAAGGGCACAATCTGATTTGTAAACACTAGCACACACATGCATGGGTGCACACAGGCTAAAATATTAACATAAGTACACACACACACACACACACACACACACACACACACACACACACACACACACACACAGGTTGTAGGTTTTAGCTACAATGTTATTGTGTACAAAGTATTTTCTACAGTGTATTTTGTTCAGTTATGTAAATAGTTTGGATGCTTGTGTGTGTGTGTGATAGAGAGAGAGAGAGAGAGAGAGAGATGAACACAATGTATCTATGATGAAAATACATAAATACTCTTTCAGCAGTACTTTATTCTGAACTGTACACAGTTTAAAGAGCTGCTTAAACAGGATGGTCATCACACAGCTTTTGATCTGATTTATTTATTTTGGTGTGAATTCATTTGTTAACACAATTCAGCAGGAAAAGATGTCAGTAAACCCACGTGCTTGAGTTACTGTCGAACCCCATAATGTACGTTTCATGCGGCTCTAATTTAATATATATAAATATAAGCTCACAGAAAATACCGGGCGTTTGAGAAACGTGGACCCAGCATCACGTATTGGGTTATTATCCTCATAAAACTTCGGCGTGGAGTCGTAAAATAGAGGATATTTACACACGTCTATAATGAGGTCCTCTTCCATGCTGATGTGAGCAGGACATTTAAACTCGTGTATGGAAGCACCTGTCAATCAACAGTATCTTTAAGCTCTAATTACTTTGTCAGTAACTGTGTGAATGTGTCTTTACTCAGGGGTCCAGCCGTGGCAGCCGAGTGGTGCAGCAGGTAGAATACTGACCTTCTGATCAGTAACCCAGAGTTTCACACTAACTCCGCCCACTCATGCTAACCCCACCCACTCATATTAACTCCAGCCCACTCATGCTAACTCCACCCACTCATGATAACCCCACCCCATTATATTAACTCCACCCACTCATTAACCCCACCCACTTATATTAACCCCACCCACTCATTTATACTAACCCCACCCACTCATGCTAACCCCACCCACTCATGCTAACCCCACCCACTCATGCTAATTCACCCACTGATATTAACTCCACCCACTTATTCATACTAACCCCACCCACTCATGCTAACTCACCCACTGATATTAACTCCACCCACTTATTCATACTAACCCCACCCACTCATGCTAACTCCACCCACTAATATTAACACCATCCACTCACTTATACTAACGTCACCTACTCATGCTAACCCATTCATATTAACTCCACCTACTTCCTCAGACTAACCCCACCCATTCATGCTAACTCCACCCACTCATTCATACTAACTCAACCCACTCATATTAACTCCATTCTCTTATACTAACCCTACCGACAAGTAAAAACTGCTCCCCATACACTTAACCACACCCCAGCCAGACCTGTGATCATGTTTATCCTATTTATTAGCTCTCTAATGTGTAGTGCACACTACAGGAGTTTTGACAATCACTGCACAAACCCACTAAAATCATTAACAATAAACTCCGCCCTCCACCCACACCCCACCCTATTTCCTGAGTTAAACTAACATACTGTAATTGTTATGCTCATTTCTGCCTCCCTTCTCCCACTTATATTGACTGCAGACAAACACACACACACACGCACACACAGATACACAGTGTTGTAGCAGTGTGTGAGGACTTCATCTCATTGTGCGGTGATTAGTCGGTAATCTATGCGTGTGTGGAGGGGGGGGGGTGTAGAGAGTAGGGTGGATGGTGTAAGGGAGGAGTGTGTGTATTACACCCCAGGTTAAAGTGGTGTAGTGCACTCTCAGTGTGAGATGAAGTGGCTCACTCCCGAGAGCTTCAATTACTCGTCTTCCTCTCTGTCATTTCTGGCCTTTTTCCAGCGTTTAGTCAGCCGCGACTTCAAACAGCGGCACAGACACTTAGTCGATGGAAGGTCACGGCGGTTGCTATTGGAGACGAGTCAGTTATTGTTAGTCGTTGGCTTCTTTTAGACATTCAGTGTCATTCACATTCACACACACACACACACACACACACACACACACACACACACACACACACACACACAGTCTGGTTGTACAGAATGAAAGGTTTGTAATTCTTTAGTGCAGTTTTTTCCACCAGTCTATTTTTTTTCACTTTTATTTTCAGGTCTCAAATTTATAAAGACATAAAACGACGACGCTCATTTTCAGTTCTGTCCATCAGAGAAATATTCTGGTTTAGTGTTTTCTCTTCTCCAGAGAACCATTAACCATTGGCTAAGTGTGAGATCTTCAGCGAACTGTGGTTCTAAAGATATTTTATAAATATTCTAATTACTCTAATCACAAAACAAATAAACACACCGTCTTCACCGTCATGCTGTACTCACAACACTGGTCTCAGGTGGTCTCCGGTTCTCAGGTAATCTCCGGTTCTCAAGTAATCTCGGGTTCTCAGGTAATGTAGGGTTCCAAGGTAATCTTGGGTTCTCAGGTAATATCGGGTTCTCAGGTAATCTTGGGTTCCCAGGTAATCTCGGGTTCTCAGGTAATGTAGGGTTCCAAGGTAACCTCGGGTTCTCAGGTAATATCGGGTTCTCAGGTAATCTTGGGTTTTCAGGTAATCTCGGGTCCTCAGGTAATGTAGGGTTCTCAGGTAATGCAGGGTTCTCAGGTAATGTAGGGTTCTCAGCTAATCTAGGGCTCTCATGTAATCTCGGGTTCTCCGTTAATGTAGGGTTCTCAGGTGGTGTCAGGTTCGCAGGTAATATCGGGTTCTCAAGTAATCTTGGGTTCTCAGGTAATCTCGGGTCCTCAGGTAATGTAGGGTTCTCAGGTAATCTAGGGTTCTCATGTAATCTCGGGTTCCCAGGTAATCTCTGGTTCTCGGGTAATTTCGGGTCCTCAGGTAATTTTGGGTCATGAGGTAATCTAAGGTTCCCAGGTAATCTCGGGTTCTCAGGAAATGTAGGGTTCTCAGGTAATCTAGGGTTTTCATGTAATCTCGGGTTCTCAGGTAATCTCAGATTCTCAGGTAATCTCGGGTCCTCAAGTAATGTAGGGTTCTCAGGAAATCTAGGGTTCTCATGTAATCTCGGGTTCTCAGGTAATCTAGGGTTCTCATGTAATGTCTGGTTCTCAGGTAATCTCGGGTTCTCAGGTAATCTCGAGTCCTCAGGTAATGGAGGGTTCTCAGGTAATGTAGAATCCACAGCCAATGTAGAATTCTCAGGTAATCTCAGGTAATCAGGAAATGTAGGGTTCTCAGGTAATGTAGGGTTCTCAGGTAATCTAGGGTTTTCATGTAATCTCGGGTTCTGAGGTAATCTTGGGATCCCAGGTAATTTCGGGTCCTCAGGTAATTTCGGGTCATGAGGTAATCTAAGGTTCCCAGGTAATCTAGGGTTCTCAGGTAATCTTGGGTTCTCAGGAAATGTAGGGTTCTCAGGTAATCTAGGGTTTTCATGTAATCTCGGGTTCTCAGGTAATCTCAGATTCTCAGGTAATCTCGGGTCCTCAGGTAATGTAGGGTTCTCAGGTAATCTAGAATCCACAGGCAATGTAGAATTCTCAGGTAATCTCAGGTCCTCAGGAAATGTAGGGTTCTCAGGTAATGTAGGGTTCTCAGGTAATCTAGGGTTCTGAGGTAATCTTGGGTCCTCAGATAATATAGGGTTCACAGGAAATCTAGGGTTCTCAGGTAATCTAGGGTTCTCATGTAATCTCGGGTTCTCAGGTAATGCAGGGTTCTCATGTAATGTCTGGTTCTCAGGTAATCTCGGGTTCTCAGGTAATCTCGAGTCCTCAGGTAATGGAGGGTTCTCAGGTAATGTAGGGTGCTCAGGTATTGTAGGGTTCTCATGTAATCTCTGGTTCTCAGGTAATCTTGGGTTCTCAGATAATGTAGGGTTCTCAGGTAATCTCGGGTCCTCAGGAAGTGTAGGGTTCTCAGGGAATGTATGGTTCTCATGTAATCTCAGGTTTCCAGGTAATCTCGGGTTCTCAGGTAATCTCGTGTTCTCAGGTAATACAGGGTCCTAGGGTAATCTAGGGTTCTCAGGTAATCTAGCGTTTTCATGTAAACTCGGGTTCTCAGGTAATCTAGGGTTCTCATGTAATCTAGGGTCCTCAGGCAATGTAGGGTTATCAGGTAATCTAGAGTTCTCATGTAATATCTGGATCGCAGGTAATCTAGGGTCCTCAGGTAATGTAGGGTTCTCAGGTAATGTAGGGTTCTCAGGTAATGCAGGGTTCTCAGGTAATGTAGGGTTCTCAGGTAATCTAGGCTTCTCATGTAATCTCAGGTTCTCATGTAATTTCTGGTTCTCAGGTAATTTCGGGTCCTCAGGTAATTTTGGGTCCTCGGGTAATCTTGGGTTCCCAGGTAATGTAGGGTTCTCAGGTAATCTAGAGTTCTCATGTAATCTCTGGATCTCAGGTAATCTAGGGTCCTCAGGTAATGTAGGGTTCTCAGGTAATGTAGGGTTCTCAGGTAATCTAGGGTTCTCAGGTAATGCAGGGTTCTCAGGTAATATAGGGTTCTCAGGTAATCTAGGCTTCTCATGTAATCCCGGGTTCTCATGTAATCTCTGGTTCTCAGGTAATTTTGGGTCCTCAGGTAATTTTGGGTCCTCGGGTAATCTTGGGTTCCCAGGTAATGTAGGGTTCTCAGGTAATCTAGGGTTTTCAGGTAATCTCGGGTTCTTAGGTAATCTCAGGTTCTCAGGTAATCTTGGGTCCTCAGGAAATGTAGGGTTCTCAGGTAATGTAGGGTTCTCATGTAATCTAGGGTTCTCATGTAATCTTGGGTTCTCAGGTAATCTCGGGTTCTGAGGTAATCTCGGTTCCTCAGGTAATGTAGGGTTCTCAGGAAATCTAGGGTTCTCATGTAATCTCGGGTTCTCAGGTAATCTGGGGTTCTCATGTAATCTCAGGTTCTCAGGTAATCTCGGGTGCTCAGGTAATCTCGGGACCTCAGGTAATGTAGGATTTTCAGGTGATCTAGGGTTCTCATGTAATCTCGGGTTCTCAGTTAATGTAGGGTTCGCAGGTAATCTCGGGTCCTCAGGAAATGTAGGGTTCTCAGGTAATGTAGGGTTCTCATGTAATCTCAAATTCCCCGGTTATCTAGGGTTCTCAGGTAATGTAGGGTCCTAGGGTAATGTAGGGTTCTCAGGTAATCTAGGGTTTTCATATGAACTCTGGTTCTCAGGTAATCTAGGGTTCTCAGGTAATCTTGGGTTCTCAGGTAATCTTGGGTTCTAAGGTAATCTAAGGTCCTCAGGTAATGTAGGGTTCTCAGGTAATGCAGGGTTCTCAGGTAATGTAGGGTTCTCATGTAATCTTGGGTTCTCAAGTAATCACGGGTTCTCATGTAATCTTGGGTTCTCAGGTAATTTCGGGTTCTCAGGTAATCTCGGGTCCTCAGGTAATGTGGGGTTCTCAGGTAATGTAGGGTTCTCAGGTAATGTAGGGTTCTCATGTAATCTCTGGTTCTCAGGTAATCTCGGGTTCTCAGGTAATGTACGGTTCTCAGGTAATGTACGGTTCTCAGGTAATCTCGGGTTCTCAGGTAATCTCGGGTCCTCAGTTAATGTATGGTTTCCAGGTAATCTCGGGTCCTCAGGTAATGTAGGGTTCTCAGGTAATCTGGGGTCTTCAGGTAATCTAGGGTCCTCATGTAATCTAGTGTTCTCATGTAATCTCGGGTTCTCAGGTAATCTCGGGTCCTCAGTTAATGTATGGTTCCCAGGTAATTTCGGGTCCTCATGTAATCTCAGGTCCTTAGGTAATGCAGCGTTCTCAGGTAATCTCGAGTTCTCAGGTAATCTCGGGTTCTCATGTAATGTCTGGTTCTCATGTAATCTTGGGTTCTCAGTTAATTTCGGGTTCTCAGGTAATCTCGGGTTCTCAGGTAATCTCAGGTCCTCAGGTAATGTAGGGTTCTCATGTAATCCCGGGTTCTCATGTAATCTCAGGTCCTCAGGTAATGTAGGGTTCTCAGGTAATCTAGAGTTCTCAGGTAATCTCTGGTCCTCAGGTAATCTCGGGTTCTCAGGTAATGCAAGGTTCTCAGGTAATCTAGGGTTCTCATGTAATCTTGGGCTCTCAGGTAATGCAGGGTTCTCAGGTAATCTCTTGTTCTCAGGTAATCTAGGGTTCTCGTGTGATCTTGGGTTCTCAGGTAATCTCGGGTTCTCAGGTAATCTTGGGTTCTCAGGTAATGTAGGGTTCTCAGGTAATGTAGGGTTCTCAGGTAATCTAGGGTTTTCATGTAATCTCTGGTTCTCAGGTAATCTTGGGTTCTCAGGTAATGTAGGGTTCTCAGGTAATCTAGGGTTCTCAGGTAATCTCGGGTCCTCAAGTAATCTCAGATAATCTCGGGTCCTCAGGTAATGTAGGGTTCTCAGGTAATGTAGGGTTCTCAGGTAATCTCGGGTCCTCAGGTAATGTAGGGTTCTCAGGTAATGTAGGGTTCTCATGTAATCTTGGGTTCTCAGGTAATGCAGGGTTCTCTGGTAATCTCGAGTTCTCAGGTAATCTCAGGTTCTCATTAATTACAGTATGTTCTTTGTACGGAGGAAAAACTCATTTTTGAACCCTTCTTATTTTGGCCAAACCTGAATCCAGTAAGGACGGCACGGTGATGTCCCCCGCCTTCACTCACTGTCGGCTGAGATAGGCACAGCCTCCCTGTGACCCTGATAGTAGGATTACTATGTTCAGCAGATGAGTGAACCCAGCAATCTGTTTATTCTTTTGTCTCATCATTCAGTTCACTCTGAGGGATTTTTAAAATAAAAAATGTTGAATTAAAGTGAGTTTATGTTTCATTCTTAAAGACAGAACCAAAAACAGGAACCTTAAAAAAAATGTGTGAAAATGTCAACCAGAAACATCATGACCCCATTTTCCTCCTCACGTCGCTAACGACTCAGTCTTCATTCCCGCTTTCACACCACCTCACGCTCACTGCTATAATTAGAATTTTGAAATATTTCACTTAGAGCAGAAGTTTAAGAACAGGATGATTTCTCTCTGTTGAATGATGAACAGGAGTCACTTAGGACCCTGAAGACATCTGGAGGCCCTTCAGTATAAATGAGAGTTTATTACTATTTTAATTGGTTAAAATTTTTCTGAATTTTTTTAATGACTTCGGGGTTCAGAAAGTTGCAGATGATCCTTTGGAGGATCAGATGAAGTTCTCATAAAAAAATAAAAGCTAAAAACACAGAAGATAAACATTTATAAAATCAGAGAAATGTGTGTGAACTCACTGAATCATTTTAATCTCAGAACTGAATCATTCGGGTTTAGATTAAGATTCCTAGTTTATTGATCATCTGACATTTTACATCTCATTGTTTTAGAGAACAGATAAATCCATTCCAATCAGCAGACAATCACATTTCTGAAGAATATATAACTTCCTGATGTGTAGAGGATACACAAACATTTTACACTTTTCTGATTTTAACCCTCACGATCTTAAAGCTGCAATCTGATTGGTTCTCCTCCCTCCATTGAATCACGAACTCAGAGACATGATGTAGTTTTGGAGTGAAAGAAACTGGACTGAGAATCCATCAGTAATAACACAGAGAGGGGAATAAATGAAAAAGAATGATTCGTGGTCCGTGTGTGTGGAAGTAGACGTCTCAGCCGTGTTTATTGACGTTTATTATGGAAACTAATGAGACTAATTGCAGGTAGAGGACCTGATTAAATAAAGTATTTATCTTCAGGACAGGACCTGCTGTATGATGTTGTTTGTAACAGAAGCTTTATCGCTCATTACAACGCCGTGTTTAATCATCACGATCTCCTTCTCTTCCTTCTTCTGCTGACACGTCCCCCATGAGGACGCCATGACGTGACCCGTACTGACCGCATGTTTCACCGTGTCTTCCAAAGCGTCCATCATTTCACAGACGACTGAACACGGCGCGTGGTGGAGCTGGGCAAAACGCTTTCCAACACAAGAGGCAACATCTGGCTGTAAAATCACCGAGACGTCGAACCACATGGGAATAAAACAGTCCGCCTCGCCTCCAGCTCATCCACAAATATGAACAGCTGCATGCTGTGGTTTAGAAAAACTGTTTTCTGAGACGACCCTGAAAGAAACACCTAGCCTTCCTGCAGCTAATAAATATTCAGAAATCTTAATTTCCTGCAGTTTCGCTTTAAAGGAAAAATCATTATGCATCAGGCTACAGTAATACTAACTGCACTGCTAGCAGTAGTGTTTATATCATTTACACATTTAGGGTTTTTCCTTTTCTGTTATTCGTCCTTTATTCTTGGGGAGGAGGAGATTAAAGGAAGAACAGATCATCTTTATTTATGACTTGCATTTACCATTTTATTATAACTGAGCAGTTGAGGTTTAAAGGCTTTGGTTAGGGGCCCAACAGTGGCAGCTTGGTGGTATTGGGGCTTGAACCTCTGAACTTCAGAGCAGTAATCCAAAGCCTAAACCACTGAGCCCCCACTGCCACTAAACTTGAGAGATTAATCCGTAACATCACAGAAACGTATCGACGAGGAGAGAAAAACAAACTCAAAACCAAACTTTTAAAATCAGGTTTTGATAAATTCTACATTTCTCACTCCTGCAAATGATTTCCCTGTAAACTCGAGTTTATATCCAGAGTGATAATAAATCAGAAACGAGGCCCATGAGGGCCGAAAGCTCTGAGACCTGTGATATTTTTATTGAGGAGATTTCTTTAACGACGCCCAGCTTTAGGAAAACGGCGCTTGGTCCTCTGAAATCCGTCTGAAATCCGTCTGCTCTTTTTCACCGCGACCTTCCTGCACTTCTTCATGGAAACCAAAATCGGTGAAGTCAGACCCTTAAAGTCAGTAAAGTGTAGTGATCGCTCGCTCGCGCAGCAGCACAAGTGACATTTAGATAAAGGTGAAAAGAAAAAACACCTGGCTGTGGCAGAGACGCCCTTTACTGTCTCTCAAAGTCAAATTACAGCTCAGCGTCTGACATTTCCATTGTACAGACACAGCACTGCTTTATTCACCTCATTAGACCATTAGGTACATCAATGATTCCACTCATCCCACCAAAAGAGAGAGAGAGAGAGAGAGAGAGAGAGAGAGAGAGAGAGAGAGAGAGAGAGAGAGACCTTAAGGATCTTCTCACACCTGTGATGAAAAGAAATGACAAGAGGCAAAACTTCAAAGGAGCAAAGAATCAAAAAGTTCAGAAAAAGGTTGGAGAGGTGTATATCAAAAAAAAAAAAGGAGCGAGGAAGACGTGAGGAGAAAAAGAACTTTGGAATGGATGTAGGTGAAAAAGAAAAGTCCCTGTTCGTTGTCTCATTACCAGTAAATATGAGGAAGAAGTGAAGAATATAAGAGGAAGGAGGAGGATAAAAGAAAAGAAAGCAGATAAACTGTGGAGTCTCACTGCACTGAATCTCTTAATGATCCTTCACCCAGAGGAACATTTTACACAAACACATTTCAGCAATTAGAAATAAAAATCTGTGCTTGGGTGGGTTCAGGTGTACCCCACCTTCGCCCAGAGTCGGCTGAGATAGACTCCGCCCTCCCTGCCTCCATGGTAGGATTAATGGGGTTGGTAAATTTTAAGCTGTGTACATAAACTGTTATACTGGTTGACATGTTTTTTACTGGTTGAAATGGTCTTTATACTCTGACAGCAATCACTAACACAGATCTGAAAAAGGTTTAAAAAAATTCTCATGTGTGATTTCAAACAAACACCGACCAATCACAGCGCGTGTGTGTTGAGCTGAATGTATTGTGCCGTAACTCTACTGTACCTTCACACTGCTGTACTATTTATATCTCACACGGAAATATCACTCGCTCCATTCAGCTCGCTGCTGAAATATCAAACCAGAGTTCAGATCTTCATATGCCCCGAAACGACTAAAAGACACAATCTCTCTCTCTCTCTCTATCTCTCTCTCTCTCTCTCTCTCTCTCTCTCTCTCTATCTATCTATCTCTCTCTCTCTCTCTCTCTGTGTGTGTGTGTGCGTGTGAGGTATTATATGTACAGCTGATGTTTAAGTGTACCGTGAAGAAAACGACCGACTATAGATCAGTAAAAAGTCCTGGATGATGGGCCATGGAACTGAAAGGGGTGGGGCTTGCAGAGATGATTGGCACAGTATGTTTAAAGAAGATGATGACATTCTGCTGATTAACTCCTTCAGGACACTCCTTAACCCCACCCATTTCTGCACCCACAGTGGAGGGCTGAAAATCTTTACATCACAGAGGTACAAAGCATGTAATGTTTTTCTTCGCCTTTATTTCTGTCACCACACCGTCCGCAGCTTCGGGAAACTCGCCCAGCTCCAGAATATACTTCTCTTTCATTGTATTAAAGCAGAAGGTGAAATCTCATTCGCTCGCTCCTCCAGGATGATGATTTGTTTCTGTGACAGAAACTTCTAAGACCAGCGACTGGGTTTTCCACGTCTTTGGCGCAGCTCGGTGAAATAGTGCCATTTTTATGACAGCACGAGGTGTGTTTTGTCATCTGTAACTCGTGCATTATGAGATCCTGACACACAGAAATGGCACTGAGGTTGTGCGAGACGGTAATTTCATTAAAACGTACGACCTTACTGTGGAACCACCTCGTCTCCTGAACCCAGCTCAATCTGTTTAATGTCGTTAGCCATTAGATCTCGTAATTGCTATTATATACAGCACTTCTTAAATGTCTGGTGTGTGTATAGTAGTTTTAAATCTGGATAAAAACCTGTAGCTGAGTGGCTTTACTGACGGGAAGCATTTTAATTAACTTCTTTATAAATACGGCTGTTTAATGGAGCGATTATTCAAGTGGCCTTTAAATAACGAGTGAATAAAGTGTGTGAGTTCATTCAGCACTTGTGTGACCTTTCTGTACATTTACACACACACACACACACACACACACACACACACACACACACACAATTATTAATGAGAAGTGGTTGAAAAATTACAGATATCTCTTTTAAGACTAATTTTAACTAAATAATTTTTTCCCTCTTTACTTAAACTTATTTCACATTCATCTTCTCCCCATGCTTGTATGGGTTCCTTCTGGGTACTCCGGTTTTCTCCCACAGTCTACATAGGCTGTTCTAAATTGCCCCTCGATGTGAGTGTGAATGTTTTTTTTTTTTGTGTGTGTGTGTGTGTGTGTTTATATTATTTGTTCAGGGTGTACCCCTCCTTCAACCAGAGTTGGCTGAGATAGGCATTGCCTCCCTGCGAACCGAATGAATGAATAAATGAATAATTAATCTGGGGATCAGCTCTTGCAGCTCTCTCATCTCTTGCAGCTCTCGCAGCTCTTTCAGTTCTCTCACCCACATGACATGGGGTCAATGCCTGTTCAGGGACGAGATTAAGAACACGACAGAAGTTCCTTCAACAGGAAGTCCTTCTGTTGCTTTGCTCTGTTAAATGATTTCTGGTCGAGAGTACGCTGTGTGAATTTTTGGTGTCATCCGTACATCTGTCTGTTCTTCTGTCTATTCCTCACTCGGTTCCATTCTCGGTTCCTATCTCAGTTATTTTTGTTTTTTTATACTGTATTAATACCACAAGGGAAACTATGTCTTCTGCATTTAACCCATCCAAAGTGTGCACACTCACGTAATCAGTGAGCACACACACACACACTCGGAGCAGTGGGCTGCCATACATTGCGGTGCCTGTAGAGCAAGGTAAAATACCGGAAACTCTTTTTCTTTAACAGCTTTGTTCCTGCTTGAAGTTTATTGCTGTGAAACGAGCGCAGCGAGTGGAAGAGCAACACTAATTGTGCTTTACCGCCTGACTCGATTTATGTGGTGGTGCGTGCGTGGCACGTTTATAAGACGGTTGAGCTCACTTTGGTTGGGCTCGGTGGTGGCGCATGTGTGGCACGATTATAGGAAGGTTGAGCTCACGTTGGTTGGGCTCGGTGGCCCTCTGAGAATTCCATGGGCGACTCGATTTATTTGGTAGTGCATGTGCGGCAGTTTTTCGAGTTCTCGCAATCGTCGCCACCACTTTCCATGCAGGAATAAACCTGCCTGGAGAGATAAACAAAATGCGTACAAGCAGACTATATACACTTGTATAAACTGCCCCTCACAGCACTCCACTTCTCTACGAGAACTTCTAGTTTAGATGTTGTTTCAGGTGTAAACAATTGTAATAAGAGAGACTAGCTTGCTTGTGGCAGAGACGTCCCCTTTTGTGCATTTCACTTTTCCTTCTTTCTGTCAGTTCCTTTCTGGTTGTCATTAAAGTCCACATATCATATGAGTTTGAGACGTAGACTTCCCTCAGACCTTCGCTCCACATGTGTGATGGTAGTTCCTGTTTTTGAATGACGTGCCAGCAGCTGCTTGTCAGCATTTTAACCCAGCCTCTCACTCTCTCTCTCTCTCTCTGTGTTTTTGTTAAGGTGCACATGCTACTTTTGAGATCCCAGTGATCCTGATCCTGTACAGGTTCAATACAGAGGCAGCAGGAGAGGCTGTGAGGAGAGAGATGATGGAGATGATGGAGATGATACTGTGCATGTGAACGTCCACTCCTTCAGGAACTGTTTGGAAATCTATCTGCTTTCAATTCCTTCCATTTTAACTTAAATCAAATCTCCCAGAATCTATAAATCACTGTAAATCTCTTTTCCTTCCACTGAATCCATTGATCTTAATTCTACAGAGTGAGTGTATTGATTTATTTTAGGGATGGCACAGTGGTGTAGTGGTTAAAACTTCTGCCTCACAGCAAGAAGATCCTGAGCTTGGCGAGGGCATTTCTGTATGGAGTTTGCATGTTCCCTGTGGGTTTCCTCTGGGTTCCCTGGTTTCCTCCCACAGTCCAAAGACATGCACAGTAGGGAAATTGGCTGTTCCAAATTGCCCCTAGGTGTGAATGTGAGTGTAAATGGTTGTGTGTGTGTTGGTCCTGTGATGGTCTGGCAATCTGGTCAGGGTATACCCCACCTTCACCGCAAAGTTGGCTGAAATAGGTTCCACCCTCCCCATGACCCTACAAGGATAAACAGGTTTGGCAAATGAATAATAGTATGATTAAAAACTGTTTTGTTTACATGAACTGAAGAATCATTAATTATTTGGACACAGTTGTACTGTATATATAATGGTAAATGTCATGTGTTGTAGAAATATCTTTGATAACTTTTATTTAATTCTTTGGTTTTAACATCCAGCCTGAACATAAACTTGTCTTTACATATTTCAAATCCACACTGAGGTGAGACAGTGAGCTGTTTCGGGTGAGGTGCAGCAGGAGAGTCCAGGTGAGACGAGGGCTCGGGATCAGCATCCGGATCCACCGGAGGGATACCATCTCTTGTCTGCCTCGGAGAGCCTTAGGGTTCCCCAGGAGGAGCTAGAACATGGGTGTATACAGGGTTCTTCTCTCTCTCTCTCTCTCTCTCTCTCTCTCTCTGTGTGTGTGTGTGTGTGTGTGTGTGTGTGTGTGTGTGTGTGT
>JBCNYH010000016.1:22347913-22357913 GCA_039654325.1 Tandanus tandanus | reverse complement strand
TGTCCATTCTAGGTGTGGTGGACAGTCAGCATGAGGGCTCTGACCAGTCTATAACCACTGCACTCCGGAGTCACCCTGAAAGATCCTGATGTTTATATTTTACATTTTTATATTTATATTCGACCTTTAACTTTGTCCTTCAAATAGTTATAGTTATTGTTATTGTTATTTTTCTTTTTCTTCTTGGTATTGATAGTTTTTATTCTTCAAATTTTAGGACAGTCATAACAAGCATTTCACTACATATTGCACTGTGTATGATTTTGTACGTGACAAATAAATTTGAATTTGAATGTTCTGATTCCTGTTGAAGTCCCTCATATCCTGACACTCATCCATTTTCCTGCCACGATACATTAAACTGACCGACTCTTCACTTACTCTGATTTATTATGATTACAATATTAACAACAAACCAACAAAACGACAACAACAACAACAATAATAATAATAATAATAATAATAATAATAATAATAATATAAATAATAATAAAAATTAAATTTTAGACGACAGTGAAATTTATATCCTTCATCTCGCAGCTGTAGATCAGATTTCCGGTACTTTATTATTCTATTTATTTATTATAATAATATTTTTAATACATTTCCATCTTCAGCGTGTTATCATCGAATAAAATGTGCAGAAACTTCGAGAAAACAGGCTCCCAGATTGTCTTGTAGTGCTTTTTCTCTTTTGCTTCAAATTTACACTCTGTGGGAGACGCGGATCTGTTCCAACTCGCACCCCGACGTCTTCCAATTACAGATTAAAATAGTGGGATCTTTTTATCGTTATGGAGCGAACGACAGGTACAGCGAGGTGCGAGAAAGTGAGTGATTATTTTTACTCGTGTCTGTGAGAAACACAGCTCTGGATCTTTGATAAACACCTTGAACCATCTGATTTGTTTACAATTTATAAACACATCACGTTTATTGTTGAGTTTTATGGCTGGCTGTGACGTTCAGTTTACTGGACGTGAGATCAGAGGACCCCTCGCTGCTTATCAGGGTTTAATATCATCCAAGCATTTGAACTGATTCATTAACAGCGGTTGATCCACCCTTCTGATTGGTCAGGAGGTTGGATTGGATCAGGTGCCATGAAACATAACATGTTTATTTATTTATTTGATTATTATTTTTTTTTCAATTTTGCACAAGCATCACGATGCAGCTCAGACCATCTTTAAAATACTACCACCACTATTGGGCAGGGAACAAGGCCCCCGACACCCAACTGCTCAATGGTGTAAAAATGACAAATGTAAGTCGCTGTGGATAAAAGTGCACGCTCTCACTCACTCTTTTCATTTAAATAACCCCACCCTAACCCCGACCTCTGATGGTGTTCTTTATAGACTTACATAAAAGTTATAAAATTATAAATGTTTGAGAAGAAAGAAAGAAAGAAAGAAAGAAAGAAAGAAAGGAAGAGAAAAAGAAATCTGCTTTGACCTCTGACCCTTTTAATTGTTGGCACTTTTAACTGAAGCGTCACTTCGGTACTTTTACTCTGAAGTGAATACGATTGTTCAACTTTTATTGAAGTGCCATTTTTCAGTTGTTGTTCCTCTCCTGTTCACCGGCGTGACCCGACTCTCCTACCCACGAACATCTATTTTTTTTTTTTTGGAACTGGTCTGCTGTTGAACTTTTCATGGCTGGAGTGGATGAAGTGCTGCGGTGTTCTCCACAGACTCCTCTACTCTCTCCGCTCCTCATACACAGACAGACTGAACTGAAATAAAGTTTTATAAAGTAGAGATTTATGGTTTTAAAAGAGCGTGACGGTAAACTCCTCCCACGCGCGGGTCCGAGTGTGGAGTGATCACCACCTTCACCGAGCTCTCAGTGCTGATAAACTGATGGAAATGAAGCGGTGCACTGATGAATTTTCCTTTTCTGCGGTGTGTTTACGTGATGAAAGGCTGCAGGTCGCTGCTTGTTGAAGTGTTGAACATTAATTTCTCTCTCGTGGCCCAAAACTCAATCTTACACGTGTTTACTCACTGATGGAAAAGAGCTGAAAATGTTTACAAACCTAACAATCTTTCAGGAGGTTTTTTAGGGACAAATATTTAATGTATAATACAGAGTCCAGTTCTAAGTGGAAGTTCTACAGGGAGGGTGGAGCCTATCTCAGCCAACCCTGAACAGTTTATCAGTTCATCGCAGGGCAACACACACACACACACACACACACACACACACACACAGGTGCATGCCTTTAGACTGTGAGAGGAAACTGGACTACCTGGAGGAAACCCACGCAAACTCCATAAGGAGAATCTTGAAGGAGCTGCAGTGAAGTTCTCATTCTGCTGTGAATTATCGTGGAATTCAGGGTGGTGATATCACAGTTTAATTTTCACCAGATCAATGGATGGAAGTGGGCGTGGCCAGGAGACATCATCTTTCTTTTCATCCACCCATCATTTCATTTATTCATTCATCCATTCATCCATCCAACCTTTCATTCATTTATTCATTCATCCATTCATCATTTTATCCATTCATTCATCCATCCAGCCTCTTATTTACTTATTTATTCATCCATCCATCCATTCATTCATCCATCCTTTCATACATTTATTCATCCATTAATTTATCCTTACATTCATTCATCAATCCATCCATTCATCCATCGATCCTTTCATCCATTAATTAATTAATTCATTCATTCATTCATCAAGCCAATCATTAGCTGAACCACTTTATCCTTAATTAGGGCCGAGGGAACGTTGGAGCCTATCTCAGCCGACCCTGGGTGAAGGTGGGGTACACCCTGAACAGCTTCCTAGTCCTCCTTGTGAATATTGGTTCATTTTAATCACTAAGTTGAACGTGTTTCATGTTTTAATGCTTCCCATCTTCAGAAAAACCACGTGCGTAAAGATGGCCTTGTAGCTGCTTTGCAACCATGGCAACCACTATACATTCACGCTAAAATGCAAACGTTGTACAACGGAAAAGTGATATAAGGTGAAAGAATCAATGTATTAATATTTCATTGTACAGTAATAAGAAAGTCATTGATTAGCTGTAACTGATACTTCAGTGAAATATTCATTAAGACTTAATTAGTGTTGAGTCACAGATGAAATATTATCAATCAGATCAGGGTCAATTCATTATATTAATAATGAGTCGTTTATATTCCTGATAAACGTTATTGTTGTGACATGAGGCTAGCACCAATAAAGAAGAGAATCTAATGGTGAAGTGACTTCATCTGTCCTGTTATTTATCCTAACGATGCGTTAATTACGCTTGTGATCGACATGTGCAGCTGAAACGTAAAGACTCGAGTGCAGAGATGGGACTGACAACAGGGAGACGATTTGTTAGTAAAAATGCAGCTACAGATCAATAAATGAATTAGCAGCTCGTTCAGTGAATTAAAAAAGGTTAAAGGTTAAATTATAATTCATAAAGTTACAGTTTTATACAAACATCTGAATAAATTTATTTAATTTCTGTGTAATGAAGAGCAGCTGTGGGACTCGACTGAGACCGACAACAAACCTCTAATCTTACACATCATTTATGGCATTATACTTTATCCAATCAGTAATCAGAAACCACCAACCCCTTTTACACCTTTTACCTACATAATAATATTACTGGGGTGGCATAGTGGTTGGGTTCGATTCCCAGGCTCGGGGTGTTTCTGTGTGGAGTTTGCATGTTCTCCCCGTGCTTGTGTGGGTTTCCTCTAGTTCCAGTTTCCTCCCACAGTCCAAAGACCTGCACAGTAGGCTAATTGGCTGTTCCAAATTGCCCCTAGGTGTGAGTGTGAGTGTGAATGGTTTTGTGTGTGTGTGTGTGTGTGTGTTGGCCCTGGGATGGACTGGCGAGCTGTTCAGGGTGTACCCCGGCTTTGCTCAGTGTCGGCACACACTGGGTTACACACTGATTTCCACTCCATTTTTCATTCTTTTTCTTTCTTTTTCAGATGAAGAGTGAAACGTTCTCATTAACAGAACGTTGGAGAATTTAAATTCAAATCAACAGCTGATGATGTCATAATACTGTAACAGCAGCCGACCAATCAGCAACCTCGCTCTAACTTTTCCACAGTGATTTTTTCTTTCATTTTTTAAAATGTTGAAATGTTTGTCTCTTTTTAATCCATCCGTCACTTTCAGCGGGTGGCGAGTGTTTAGGTAGTGCACATGTCGATATGTAAATATGAAATATTTCTGTCATTAATGTTCAGTACTTCATTAAAGCGTTATTTCCAGGTGTGTAGACAGAGATAAGAGACTCAGGGTTTTTTTTTTTTAAAGCAGGGTTCTTTATCGGGTAGTTCCACGCGAGTGTGATGACTGTGAGCGCACTGAGAGAAACTCTAATCATGGTGAAGAAAGGAAGGAGGGAGAAAAATGCAGAAAATACTTAAGGAAATAAAAGTGAAATAAAACTTTTACTGATTTTCTTTTTCCTCACAGCATACAGAGTCTCTTATTGATCCAGATAAGAATCATTTTCCAGAAAAGATCACAACCCCGTCTTCATAGCACTGCGTAAACACACCTCAGTGGAGCCGTATGGAGAAAATATAATCTTCATTAAACACAGAATAAAACACACTCACACACGCAGACGAGGCTGTGAGAGACTCAACGCCGGGGCTGATGGGAAATGAGCTCAGATGTGGGCGAATGGTGGCTTCCCATTATACTCAGTAATGGAGGCTGGTGGAGCACTAATGGTACATTATTCCATCTGACCTTTGACCTGCAAAGAGGAAATGTTAGCGAAGCCATTGGAATATTTCAGCTTCGATTCTTGTTTTCACCCTGAGGGAAAATCAGCGTCTGTGAAATGTCTGAAACGTGCAAGTGTTCCCCGTGTGATAACTGCCTAAAGCAATATCAATAATAAATGATGTCATTTCCTGTACTAATGCTGAACTTTGATTTACTTCTGTAGTTTAGCACTGCAGCTACGATGCTAATGTTGCTAATTAATAATGAAAGCTTGTGGAATCTTATATTCCAGTGTATTCTCATTGTAATTTCAGAATTTTTTGTTAGTAAACTCATATTTAATAATGTATTTTTTTAGAAAGTCACACCCTCATCAGTTCACGAACAGAACATTCCGAGGAACCATAATGTTACACCTTATACTGTAACCATGGCAACGACTTCTAGTGAACATTATCACTATTTTATTCACCACCCAACCCCATATCCAACCACCGCCACCCACCCCTTCCCCCCAACACACACACATGAAATCTCAACTCAGAAATACACCCTACCTAGGCGCCCTCCTCTCCTCGTAGTGGTAATGATAATGTTTGGTAGAGTGTGTGTGCAGCGTGTTGAACGTGGAGAGTGTGTGTTTCCGGCGTTTCAATGAGGAGCAGAAAATTTAAATAAATGACAAGACGAGATTCTCATTAATACACTCGCATTAATACGAAGAAGAGTTTACAGCTCAGTGCTATGATTAGCTCTGTTAGCACCCTGCATGTGTGTGTGTGGTTGTGTGGGTGTGAGGCCTGCTGGGACCACACACACACACACACACACACACACACACACACACACACACACACACACACACTTATTTGGCAGATGCATTTTATCAAGTGTGAAAGATGAAACCAATAAAAAGACAAAGTGATTAAAAGTAATGATTCATAACCCCAATAAAGTCTAAGAACCTTAACAAGATCGAGAACGTGTAGAATGTGTAGAACGTGTAGGATGTGTGTTATGAGTGTTACTGATTCACACATATGGTTCTCTGATTGTTTCTACAGTGTTTTACCTCTATTTATGTGTCCATGTTTATGATATGTTTGTAATACATCTTTTAATGTATCTCCAGTGTGTGTGTGTGTGTGTGTGTGTGTGTGTGTGTGTGTGTACTGAGTGAGTGCTGGGTGAGTGTAAAGAAGATATTGTGTGTATGCTTGTTCTTCAGGATTTCAGAGGGTTCTCTGATGGTTCTAAATTCTCCTCGGCGTTGTGTTCCTGCAGTGAGGATGTGAGGATAAAATAAACCCTCAGTGGTTTGGATGCCGCAGCTCTTGTTAGCGAGTCTGTGAGTTTAACTGTCAGAGAGCGTCAGCTGCTGTCTGTCTGCACTGTCTGAGTTTATTTCTGTGATTTAATCACGGCGGAGGAGAAAATGAACTGTTCCTCACCGTGACAGCAAGCAGACAAAGTCTAGCACTGAGGATTTACTGCATGCAAATATCTTACAGGCAGGACTGAGTTTAACGGGAGCAGTCTAATCCCAAACCACACCCTGCTCACTACATATCGCACACTTCCACATAAGGGTCTTTAAAGAACACAAGGCTTAATCCCAAACCACATCTACTAAACAAACTGTGCAGAGCAACAACGTGTGAGACGACACACTGAGGATTTCAGGGATTTACTAATAAATCTAAAACTGCTCTCAAATCTCTAGAACCACAATCAAGGACTCAGAACCGCAGTGCTGATGGTAGAATCACAGAGATGAAAATGTCTTTAAAATTTTAATATAAACATTCTATATATCATAATATAAATACCCAAGTCAGATGTAACTGATTCATATTAAACTGATTCAAATTAAACTTATTAATAATGAACTGAGTCATATTGAACTGATTCATATTAAACTGATGCCCTGCGATGGCCTGGCAAGCTGTCCAGGGTGCACCACACCCTCGCCCAGAGTTGGCTGAGAAAATGGATGAATGAATATTCAACTAATTTATATTAAACTGATTTAAACAAAACTGATTCATACCAAACTGATTCATATTAAAGTGATTCATATTGATTTGATTCATGTTAAACTGATTCAGATAGGGTAATTAGTGAGAGAATGGCATGGTGGTGTAGTGGTTAGCACATTCGCCTCACAGCAAGAAGGTCCTGAGTTCGAGTCCAGGGTTCAGATGTTTCTTTGTGGAGTTTGTTCTACTTGTGCTTGCATGGGTTTCCTCCAGGCACTCCAGTTTTCTCCTACGGTGTGAAGACGTGCACATTAGGCTAATCGACTGTTCCAAATTGCCCCAAGATGTGGGTGGTAGTGTGAATGGTTGTGTGCATGTATTCCCCAGTGATAGCCCAGCGAGCTGTTCAGGGTGTACCCCACCTTAGCCCAGTGTCGGCTGAGATAGGCTCCACACTCCCTGTGACCCTAATAGTAGGATTAAGCGGTTCAGAAAATGACGATTCAGATAGTGTAATGGCTGTTCTTTCTGAAACATGACAAATTAAGGAGCCGAAATTAATAATTCCTCTGTGAGCTCGCATAATCGTTTGATTTATGGCTGTTCATATGCAGCGTGTTAAATGCTAATGACTGCAGCTGTGAGTTAAACATTAGCGACACATGAGTTCTGTGTCCCAAACACACGAGTTGGATACAAGGGTTCACTGTGATTTTCTACACTGCATTGGTCTAAGAGTAACTAGCTAATAAGCTAATTAGCATTTGGCATAGGATATTAGCATTAATCGTAGGTGACACAGAAACACTGAACATGTGACCTTCAGCACCTCATTCTAGATAAAGAAACTGCAGGGACTGAGAAAAATAAGTAAGAAGAGTAATTAGACTTGGGATGGAGTGGACCTGGGTAGGGAGCATGTGTGGGTAGCACTTGTTCTGCAATAAGTTAAACTTTTTGCTAAATGTGCTGATTTCAACAAATTACAGCGTTTGGGACGGAGCCAGAATGTGTAAATGTCATTTTTGTTCATTTAGTGGCTTCTGTATTGTGTGTGTGTGTGTGTGTGTGTGTGTGTGTGTGTGTGTGTGTGTGTGTGTTTTGCCCTTTAAATGTGTGTGAACCGAGCTGTGTTAAACACTTGAGCTTCTATTTCAGTAAAAATAACAGAATTAACATTGATTAATTAACACCGTTCCCTTGTTAACACCCTGCACATTATTAATACCTGACATCATCAACAAACACAATCAGCTGCATGCAGCTGCTGCACCTCTGCGTGTGTGTGTATGTGTGTGTGTGTGTGTGTGTGGGACTGCATGTGTGTATCTATTAATTATTGCTCTGTCTATATTCTACACAGGGCCGTGAGTTAAACATGCACAGTCATAAGCCGTGTCCTAAACCACATTTTAGTGTACTAGATAGAGTGCTAGGAGAAAAGTCTTACTGTAATTATTTCTTCTTCCAGTTAAACATTCATTCTTTCATTCTATAAAATAAAGCTGGTCAGTCAAAAGAACTGTATTGGTTCCCAGTGATGTGTCCTGCTAAGGGGATATTCATTCATTCATTTACTTTCTAAGCCGCATGGCGGGGAGGCTGGCACCCATGTCAGCTGACTCTGGGCGAGGGTGGGGTACACCCTGAACAGCTCACCAGGCCATCGCAGCCAGTTAAATATTTCTTCTTCTTTTTCATTTATTCTTTTCTTTTAATTCCTTAAAACTCCTTTTCCTTTCCTCTGTCCTCTACAGTACACTTGGATTTGGCGTAGATGGAGCTTGATCCTTTAAACCCCGACTGACCAGATGGTGGATCTTGGCCTTGAGACATGGGCTCCGTCCCAAAACACAATCTACTGCAGTGAATAATAGTCCGGGTCAAACTACAATCCTGTCTGTGCGGTGCTACCTCACTGTGTGATTAACAGGTGCAATTTAGCTGTGGCTGTGTTCCAAACCACCAAAGTGTACTAAATAGCATGTTTAACACAACTAGAGCAAAATGTGCCCAAAGCAAAACATGTGCAAAACACACACACACACACACACACACACACACACACACACACACACACACACAAAAACATACAAACATCCCGCCACACATACACACACTTCCTCTCTCTCTCTCTTATAAAAAAATAACAATAATTTTCGACACCTTTCAATTTTTCAGATAAATTGTTTTTTTTCAGTGTTTTTGTTTATTAGCCATACTTTTACCTCGATATACTTGTCGGAAATAGTTTTTTGGTTCTCATTGCCTACAATAGCATTGTTCAATACATTTTCACAAAAAAAAATTATAGAGAAGTCATTTTTTATTTCTTTTTATTAGGAGCCTTTTTAGACAAAAGTGGTGGTGTATAATCTTCACTGCACACTACTGTACACACACTTACTCTCTCTCACTTAAGCACACACATGCACATACACACACCCACACACACACCTACACACTCTCTCTCACACTTATGCACACGCACACACACACACACACACACACACTCACACACACACACACACTCACAGAGGGACTGCTAATGTGGCAAGTCCCAGAAAAAAAAAATCTTATACACAAATAATCACTTTTTTTTACTTTTTTTTTATAAGCCACGACCTCCTTCCCACCCGCTGTATATTTAGTCTGTAATCTGCACTTCCTGTTTACACTCCAACCTTTCAGGTCCTCTGTTGTTCTCTGCGGGTCAGTAAGAGCTCGATTTAGCATCTCACTGGAACGTCTCTATTATACACTCACGCTAATGGAGGAAACGATGTGTAGAAATAGGAGTGAAATGAAACGGAGTGCGAGATTTCCCACAATGTTTTTATTTTACAGCCTGAATCTGAAAATCACATTCTCAGTGTGTTTAATGTGAATCTGAACCCAAAGCATGTGCAGGCGATGCAGTAGTGGGGTTTAGCATTGTTTCTGTCCCATAAGGGATTAAAAAACAAGAAAGTAAGCAGGAATGTAACATCCACACAACACCTCTCGCTCTGTAATCACTTATACACATGAACATAATAATAGTACAGTCACCATAGCAACAAACATGTGACTCCTGTCCACAGAGCAAGAATCAAATATACTTCTTGTGTTGGGAGAGAGTCGAACCACTCATCCAAAATCACGGATCAGGTTACACTATTACCAGTACAGTATTAGAGTATTACAGTATTAGAGTACTACATTATTGGGCTGTTACATTATTACAGTATTACAGTACTACATTATTGGGCTGTTACATTATTACAGTATTACAGTACTACATTATTGGGCTGTTACATTATTACA
>JBCNYH010000016.1:22261811-22274384 GCA_039654325.1 Tandanus tandanus | reverse complement strand
CTCTTGAGCCTGGTTCCTCTCAAGGTTTCTTCCTTGTGTCAACTGAGGGAGTTTTTCCTTGCCACTGTCGCCGCGGGATTGCTCATTAGGGATGTGTAGGGGGTTGTAGAAAAATTTTTAGATTCCTCCTTAAAATTAATTTTACTGTGTAAAGCTGCTTTGTGACAATGTCAACTGTAAAAAGCGCTATACAAATGAAACTGAATTGAATTGAATTGAATTGAATTTTGGTTTGTAGAGAGATTTTAAAAGTGTATACTTTGAAAAATGAAAAATAATTTGACTTTCGTTCTAAAGCATTTATCTTTCACTGGAATGGAAAAGTATTTAAAGGGAATTTCTCCACTTTAACAGCCATTTTAACAATCGACACCGCGAGCCGAGCACTAACTCATTAATTAGTTTTGAATTAAAGTCTGGTAAGAGAATGTCTTGTTTAAATGTAGAGCTGTAGAGAGGAGACAGCCATTAATCTGAAAATGTACTTTGAGTTCACCCCCGTGATACACACACACACACACACACACACACACACACACACACACACACACACACACACACACACACACACAGAGACCTTCTCACTGATTACTGTGGACTTTCTGTTACTGTTTTTCATACAAACTAAAAGTAGGACAGGCACACCTGGCTTACTGTGGACACACCCGGGTCACTGTGGACACACCCCGGTCACTGTGGACACACCTCGGTCACTGTGGACACACCTCGGTCACTGTTGGCACACCCTGGTCACTGTGGACACTCCCCAGTCATTGTGGACACACCCCAGATGCTGTGGGCCCCGGTGTCTCTGGACACACCCAGGTCACTGTGGACACACCTGGATTACTGTGGACACACCTGGATTACTGTGGACACACCCTGGTCACTGTGGGCACAACCTGGTCACCGTGGACACACTCAGGTCACTGTGGATACACCACGGTCAATGTGGACGCACCCAGGTCACTGTGGACACACCCAGGTCACTGTAAACACACCCTGATCACTGTGGACACACACAGGTCACTGTGGATACACCTGGCTCACTGTGGACACACACCCGGGTCATTGTGAGCACACCCCGGTCACTATGGACACACCCAGGTCTCTGTGGACACACCCAAGTCACTGTGGGCACACCTTGGTCACTGTGGACTCACCCAGGTCACTGTGGGCACACCCGGCTTACTGTGGGCACACCGGGGTCACTGTGGGCACACCCGGGTCTTTGTGAGCACACCCGGGTCTTTGTGAGCACACCCCAGTCACTGTGGGCACACCCGGGTCACTGTGGGTGTGGTGTGGAAGTGTTTGTGTTTATTTCGAGAGTATTGTGATATAAACCTGATATCACTGAAAGCGGCAGTGCTCTGGTTGGCGCTCGTTAATCTCTCGTTATTTTAAAAGAGATTTTTCCGAGCTTAACGGTTTCTGCCATGTGAGGAAATTCGAATGAAGAACTTAAACAGCAGTTTCCAATTAAACCGAAGCACCTAATGCCCCACTAAACACACAACACTTAGCAATGTGACAGCGACTTCATTAAAACACCACATGCTTTATCGTTTCATTCCGTATCTCCTTCCCTCCACTTTTATCTTTCCAACACTGAGTCTCTGTGACAATGGGGAGGATGAGGATGAGGATGAAGAGGAGGAAAAAAACTTGATTCACGTCATCACACTGCCCATCAGGAGAAAATCATAAGAAAGAAATAAACCAATTTGTGTCAAACTGTTCTCAATTACAGACGGTGCAGTAGTAGAGCTCGTCTATAGCCTTACACACTCATCACCAATTACCAGAACCGGCTGTGTGAGGATGCAGAGTGATGGGGAACAGGTGGTGACGTTCACACACACACACACACACACACACACACACACACACACACACCGGCCGTACCCGCCAAAATGCACAAATGCAGTCACGCAGCATATTGATACCAGCAGGATGTACAGACACTCGCATGGGCCTGGGACTGGTTTTATTAAACACACAGTGTAACATAATGAGGATTAAAAACACACTGAGAGAAAGAGAGAGAGAGCGAGAGAGAGAGAAAGAGAGAGTCAGAGACATAGAGAGAGAGTGAGAGAGACAGAGAGAGTGAGAGAAAGAGAGAGAGAAAGAAAGAGAGAGAAATAAAGAGAACGGGAGAGAGACAAAGAGAGAGAGAGAGAGAGTCAGAGAGAGAAAGAGAGAGTCAGAGACAGAGAGAGTGAGAGAGTGAGAGAGAGAACGAGAAAGAGAGAGAGAAAGAAAGAGAGAAATAAAGAGAGAACGGGAGAGAGACAAAGAGAGAGAGAGAGAGAGAGAGAGAGTCAGAGAGAGAGGAAGAGAGAGGGAGAAAGAAAGAGAGAGAGAGGAAGAGAGAGGGAGAAAGAAAGAGAGAGAGAGGAAGAGAGAGTGAGAGAGAGAGAGAGGAAGAGAGAGGGAGAAAGACAGAGAGAGAGAGAAAGAAAATGAGAGAGAGAGAGAGTCAGAGAGAGAGGAAGAGAGAGGGAGAAAGAAAGAGAGAGGAAGAGAGAGGGAGAAAGAAAGAGAGAGAGAGGAAGAGAGAGTGAGAGAGAGAGAGAAAGACAGAGAGAGAGAGAAAAAAAACGAGAGAGAGAGAGAAAGAGAGGAAGAGAGAGAGAGGAAGAGAGAGAGAGAGAGAAAGGAAGAGAGAGTGTGAGAGAGAGAGAGGAAGAGAGAGAAAGAAAACGAGAGAGAGGAAGAAAGAGAGATGAATGGAGACAGAGAAATAGAGGTAGAGAGATACAGAGAGATGGATAGCCATTTCTGGGTGGTTTCCATGGTGAGGTTGTAACCGTCTCTGGCGTTCCCCACATACACACCGCAGCAAGGCCCACACCTCCTGCATTAATCACACACACCCGCCGCACGACTGCTAATCACACTGATCATGCTAACACTGGAGGCGTTGGTCTCCGTGTCGGCTGTAATACGATACCGAGACAGTCCGGTTCACTCAGCGGTGGTTCTGACCTGGTCCGATCCTGTTTCTTTGGTTTGATTTGATTTCTGTTCGATCGTCTGAGACTTGTGTTTCTTCTCTCTGGTTATTATCGCTGCTGTAACTATAAAAAAAACTCAAACTGGCTGCGCCTCCTCCTCCGTCTGTCTCTTACACTCGTTTACCTCAGGACTTTTCTCTGGATCTGTCCATCTTCACTTTGTTTTTGTCCTTTGATTTTCTTTGTATCTTTTTATCATCTCTTCTTTCTCTTTACTTTTCTTGTTCTATAATTTTTAACGTGGATGATGATCTTTCTATCCTTCTCTCTTCTTTCCAGGATCTTCTTCTCTTCTAAGCCTCTGTTTCTCCTTTCTATCCCTTCATTTCTGAATTTCTCTCTTTTTTTCTCCTTTCTATTTGGTTTTCTCTCCTTATCTATTCTCTCATTTTCATTTCTTATTTCTATCCTTTTTATTTTATTTCTCTCCCTCTCTCTCTCTCTCTCACACACACACACACACACTCACACACACACACACGTCATATCTTCATGTTATTTCTTTGTGAGTCTGTGAACCCTTCCTCTGGGTCACTGTAGTTGTTGTTGTTGTGGTTGTTGTTGTTGTTGTTGTTTTTGTGGTTGTCGTTTTTCCGGATCTTATTCATTCACGCGAGTTGTTCCGGAGGGAGACTATGAGCTGCAGTAGACGTCTGGACATCTGAATTGTTTCGATGTTTCATGTTCCACTTCGACCTTAACCTGTAATCTTACAGGCAGGCTACACTTCACCACACACACACACACACACACACACACACACACACACACACACACACACACGTCATCTCGAGTCTCTGACCAACTTCCTGTTCACTGAAACTTTTACTCTTTATAAAAAATGTAAATGATGTAAAAACACAAACGTCTGTTTTTTTTTTTTGTTTTTTTTTGGAACATCCCAGTTGTCTCCAGCGAGGCTTTATGCTCGGCGTTATGGTCGGATCTCTCAGGTGGCTAATGGTGCAGCTCCACCACATGGCCCAGCATATGCACACGGCTAACACACGCTGCCTAATGAGGGCCGATCAGCAGCACATGGCCATAAAACTCACTTCTCCACCAGCAAGTGCTCTTACACTGAATTGGAAACCGCAGGCGAGCAGGAGAGTTTATCCAGACTGGAATTAATGTGATTGCAGCCTTATGGCCTGCACGCACACACACACACACACACACAACACACACACACACACAACACACACAGACACTTGTTTTTCTTGTTGCAGCGTTCCCAAACACTATACAACAGGGATAATGGTCATGCATGATAACTGAGAGTGCGTCTCTGAGTGTTTGTGACATTCAGGAGTGTGTAAGAAGGAGGCACGGTGTTGTAATGGTTAGCATGGCAATCTCACAGCAAGAAGGTCCTGGCTTCGTGTTCTGGGTGTTCCTGTGTGGTGTTTGCATGTTCTCCCTGTGCTTGCATGGGTTTCCTCCGGGTACTCTTGTTTTCTCCCACAGTCTAATGATTAGTAGGCTTTTCCAAGTTGCCCCTAAATGTGAATGTGAGAGTTAAACTCTCCATACCAGACATGGACATCCATTTATTAACCCGAGGATTTCCATATGCACACACCAACATGGACCATGTGGACACACTCACACACACACACATGTGCACGCACGCACACACGCACACACACACACACACACACACATGCTCTTCTGCAGCTTGTATCCCTTGGTCATGTTTCACACCACCATCTTGCAGTAGTGATATCGGTGAGAGATGATTGTGGTGTGTGTGAGTGAGTGCGTGTGTGCAAGTGTGAACACTAGTGTATAAACGACCTGGTTTGTTGCTCGAACGAGTCCAATTTATACATATCGTTCAAAAAAAGTGGGATATTTATTTCATTTTCTGCAGCGCTTTATCCTTTATTGGGGTCATGTGGAGGCTGGAGCCCATCCCTGCCAACTCCGGGTGAAGGAACATCCTGAACAGCTTGCCAGACCTGCAGCTTCCAGACAATCCAGAATTTATAATTAGCCTAATGTCCATATATTTGGACTGTGGGAGGAAACCAGAATACCTGCAGGAAACCCACACAAGTACAGGGAGAACATGCAAACTCCACACAGAAACACATTCACCGAGCCCGGGACTCGAACCCAAGACCTTCTAACCGTGAGGCGGACGTGCTAACCACCATGCCAGCATGCCATGCCCCCATCTGTTTATTTATTTATTTAAACAGCATGAGACTGCTAGAGTGCTTTCTGGGATATTTTGCAACTGATGCTTTCTCGTTCTCTCATCCATCCAACATGAAAGTAATGGCACCCGGTTATACACACACACACACACACACACACATACTGTATATACAGCGCTGTACTCGTCTACTCCCTTCAACTGGCAGTGAATCTTCAGGGGCCTTCTTTTTAAAAAGCAAGCGTTTTCTGGTTCTTAATTAACACGGCCTCTACAGGGACGATATGTGTGTGTCGAGCAGATGGCACGGGCTAGCATGGGTGAGATGAAAAATGCTAATTTGTGAAATGTGGGTAAAACCACCTGATCGGAGTTCTCATTATGAAGCAGTTTGAGTTCGTCTCTGAAGGCAACATCTCACCCGAGCACACACCTTCCCTCTCGGCACTATTTTAATCCTCACACTCTGTCTTTCCACCTACCACACACACACGCACACACACACACACAATTATGATTCATTCCCATGGAGGAAAGTGACAGACTGTAATGTTGAGGTACCGGAGTTTCATCTCATGTGGATTATAAATAGATGTAGGGAGACGGAGATGGTCAGTGGTTTGTTTTTGGCTTAAATTTGATCATAAAATTTCGGCCGCATTAGAATTTGGACTGAATTTCTGTTGCAGTACATGTTGGGTCCAGTAGAGGGCGTGTACTGGCATTTTGGGTGTTAAAGACTTAATCAAGGGCGACATGGTGGTGTAGTGGTTAGCACATACACCTCACAGCAAGAAGGTCCTGGGTTCGTGTTCCGGGTGTTTCTGTGTGGAGTTTGCATGTTCTCCCTGTACTTGCGTGGGTTTCCTCTGGGTACCCCGGTTTCCTTCCACAGTCCAAAGACATTCACATTAGGCGAATCGGCTATTCCAAATTCCCCAGATGTGTGTGTGTGTGTGTGTGTGTGTGTGTGTGTGTGTGTGGGCCCTGTGATTGTCTGCCGAGCTGTTCAGGGTGTGCCCTGTATTCGCCCTGAGTCGGCTGAGATAGGCTCCAGCCCTCTGTGAAGGATTAAAACTGCAGTTCAGATTTATGGGCGTGTTTGTGTAGAAATGAGTGATCTCAGTATAAATCCAAGAGATATGTACTGCACTCGTCTCATTTTAATATATAATGATTATTTCACTGTCAGTGCTTGTTGTAGGGGGTGTGGCCACTCTTGAGCATGAGTATGTCACATGACCATCACATGTTTTTAGTATGTACCTCCACTGGGAACTCTGTAACCTCCCTAAATAACTCTATAAAAGCATTCGGGGACAGCCGTGGCCTAATGGCTAGAGAAGCGGGTTTGGGACTGAGAGGTTGCTGGTTCAATTTCCGGACCGGCAAGAAAACTTCACTTCAGATAAATGCAGAGCTAAACTTCCTTTGCAGGACAAGACAATAAAAATCTCTTCTTGGCCACGCCCCTTTTCACCTCATTTTATTATTCAGAATTTTAAACTTTTAGTGTTGAAAGAAATGAGATAGAGCGAGCGCTTCCTTTATTCTCAAGAACAAACACAAAGCCTCCTTCCCACAGGATACGCCACAATCTGTCTGTTCAGACAGGATGAATCTCACCTGGAGTTTTTCTCCTGCTCGGTTTACACAACAGGAAATACGGCGTTATCTTTCCATATGTTTTCACACATCCGGGAGCTCCTGCAGGAATAAATACACCATAAAGAACCATGGAAAACGTGGTTCTGAACAGGGTTCAACACCTTCAGCACTTTATCAGCGTGTAGGTGTTGAGTTACAGATTAAAGCTCCTGTTCATTCGTCCACACTGCCCTGATTCTCCTCCGGTATTCGGCGGTTTCTGTTAGCTGTTAGCACGTTGTTGGCTAACTCAGTGTTAACTCTACAGCTGGGATGTAAAATGCTTCATAACAGATCCATTCTGAGTAATGATGAGCATTTAAATAAATAAATCAGACTGCTGGATTAAACATCTATCCTGTTTTAAATATAAAAAAGAGCTCTCAGTGCAACCCACCAAGAGCAGCGAGGCACAGCCGTCCCCCTATGGGTACCAAAATATTTAAAAGTGTCCTATTTCACAATGTTAAAGAACCCTTTAAAAAGTCTTGGATCAAGAATTTCATCTCCAAAATCAAATGGAGTTTTCTTTGTTCTAATCTCCAACCTCTGGTGGAAATATCGGGAAAATCTTCACAGAACACACCCACAAACCGCGGCTGAATCATAACCTCCTCCTTGGCTGCCTTGATTGATTGTTAAATTTACACTCACGGCTCCCGAGTGGCGCATCGACAAGGTGCGCGACTATCAACCCGGAGATTGCAAGTTCGAATCCGGATTGATGCCACAGCCATCCGTGCCCGGGAGTCCAGAAGGCAAAAAGTTGATGGGTGGGAATTGGATATGACTAAAATTAGTAGGAAAAATGGGGAAAAAATCCGAAAAATAAATAAATAAATAAATTACACTCACACACTGTCATCACATCACTACTAGTTAAGATGGTTAGCTAGTTAAAATCTCTGCTGTTCATTTGTAAAAGGGGGAGGATAGCCCTACATTAAGATGTGGATGGCGGCATCAAGTGTCATAGGGGGTAGGTGCTTGCTTACACCCCTCCCTGGTTGGTGGTGGTCGCGTGTGATGGGGAGGCGAAACTCGATGGGTGGGAACTGAATATGAATAAATTAGAAGTAAAAAATGAAATGAAACTTTTCACTGTAATCATTGAGGTGCCCTGTTGCCGACATCCAGTGGTGGAATTACTTCATGGTTTTGATTTGAAGAGTAAATGATCTCATCAGTGAAAGAAACTCCAAACACACAAACCCACAGGTGATGGAGGAACGGCGCCGAACACACTTATTACTGTCCTCATTTCTTCTTTTCTTTTGAACTTTCAGGAAATAAAACTTCATAACTAAAGGCTGAGGTGCCCCGTGGTGTCCGGGGCATTTAGTTCTGCACACTTGCCCCCTGCGAGCCGTCTCATTCTGCCTCGCTTCACCTTCTCGCTTTAAAAAATATAAAAACACCGCCCACAAACCAAAACACAGCTCTCCCCACAACCGGCCTGAAAATCTCCTCTTTCACTGATTGGTCAGAAGTCCAGCCGGGAGTAGACATCAGCATGCTGAGAGCCGATATTTAAATATTCCTTCTTTGTGAGGAATGTGAAGATCCCTGAACCACATCTCCGACGTCATGTTTCGGGGAAGTGGTGGCTCAGTGCTTAAGGCTCCGGATTACTGATCCGAAGGTAGGCGGTTCAAGCCCCAGGGCCATCAAGCTGCCACTGTTGGGTCCTTGAGCAAGGACCTTAACCCCCAGTTGCTCAGTTGTATAAAAATGATGAATGTAAGTCACTCTGGATAACGTTGTCTGCCAAATGCCGTAAATGTAAAAGTTTCCAGTGAAAGAACCGGAGATCAGAACGTTTAAAAACATGATGCTGGAATCAGATCCAGTCTGGATTACTGTAAGCGTGAAAACGTGTGATCAGGATGGAGCATGTCTGTGATTTGACTCGACTTCCTCCTGAGCATGGCGTGGTGCTTTAACACACCGCTGCAGTGCGGTTCTGCGCCTCTCTCGCCTGTTCTCCAACCGCCGCGCTTCTGTTTTAATGAGCTGAGGAAGACTGGAGTTTAATCTGTTCTTTCTTCCACGTTTCAACCAGCGATGCAGTGAACACACACACACAGACACACACACACACTAACAAGTAGCTGAGTTCACTTTAACTTCAGAAATGATTAAAGCCATGTGGACGAAACAAACCTGAAAATAACCAGGACGGAAAAAGTTTCACAAACAGACGATAAAACAAAGCAGAGGAAAACACCTGCTCACTCGGTGGCTTGAGTTTTGTTCGTTAGTGCTGCGCAGTGTTCCGTGTGTTTGAACAGAACCCCAGTGTGTTCTCTGTCCCTATGGCGGTAGAGAGAACACTCACCTCACCTCAAAATGAATCGAGCTGAGAGAGTGATGCAACTCTGAAGGAAGTAAATCGTCCATGCTGTGTGTTTGGGTTGTTGTGGGTTGTAGTGTAGCCATGGTACCGAGCCATAGCACTGTAGAAACGCTACCTGTTCTCAAAAGTTCCACAAAAAAAAACAACAACATTTCAATCATTTCTTCTAAAATTGGTTCCCGCCCACCAGCTAGTTTGTTGTAAGTATTGTTGCACACAGTGGGTGGAGATATCACACCCTTCCTCCAAGATCTCATCCACCTACACGAGCTCACAGACACCCGTGATTGGCTGATGTTACTGTGATTGACAGCAGGCGATCTCTGTGTCACGATTTAAAGTCATGGTGCTCCTGATGATTGGCTGTCTGTTAACAAGAACATCTGTAGCCCCGCCCCATACGGCACTCATTTAATCCAAGGTGTTTTGAAATTGTTCTTTGATTATGATGTTCGGTGTGAAGCTAAAAGAAAAGAAATGAAACAACAAAACAAACCATAAACTTTAAAAGTTTTATGCAAAAGTTTTCTGTATAGAATTACAGGAAGTGAAGTGAACACGCTGTTCCAGACCGCGGTCGGCGCTTATACGTGCAAGACAGCAAAATCAGACAGAGCACAAAGCAGAGACTCGGGGACAAGAATAAAAATGCTACATCACAAATTCAGATATTTCAAATTTATATTCATTTATTACTTTAAAATGTTTTAACTTCAAATAATAATTATCTATCTATTTATCTACCTTATTATTATTATCCATCTATTTATTATTCAACTCAGACTTTGTGTTATATTTTCAGTTATCTGAACCTTTATTCCTCTCTCTCTCTCTCTCTTTCTCTGTGTGTGTCTCTCTCTCTGTCCCTTTGCCTTCCACTTTCACAGTATATTTGCTTTAAAAAAGTCTTTTTTTTAAACTTTTTTAAATTTCATTTCTCTTTTTTTAAAACTTTTTTAAATTTCATTTCTCTTTTTTTATTCCACTTGTCATTATTTCTCTCTTCTTTCTCTCTCTATATCGCTTTCAGTCTTTCCTCTCTATGAGAAAAAAATTATCCTTTAAATCTAAACAAACAGAAAGAATGGTTCTTCACCTGGCACTCGTTCGAACAGGTGAGAAAGCATCCCACATGTGCACAAAAACACAGAGTCAGCGCTTTGTGACCAGCTGAAATGCTGAAAGTGTGACACAGAGTTGAAGATACAGATCTGAGATCAGTTCTACAGTCGGACAGCAAAGTTGCGTTTTCAGCAGAGAAACTTCTCTTATTCAGCACTCAGAGTTCTGCTGCGACCTCCATTTATTCTCCTCCTGTTTATAGCAACACAGAGACACACAGTCTGAGGAACACACCTGGCCATGCCGCATCTCAACTGCAAAATACACAACATCTGTTTTATTCTTTCTCCTGTGGAGCGAGGGGGGGGGGGGGAGACAGGAGGAGAGATAGAGGGAGAGAGATAGAGGGAGAGAGAGAGGGAGAGAGAGAGAAAAGGGGGGGACAGAGGCACACACAAAAAAAGACAGAGAGAGAAAGAGAGAGAGAGAGAGAGAGAGAGAGAGAGAGCAAGGTCGTTTCCTGCTCAGCTTCTTTTCTTCTTCTCTCTACTGTGAACAACAGAGCAGAAAACAACTTTTCACAGTTGACTGATGACGGGATCTCTTTGTGTCACGTCTCAGACACACACACAAACACACACACACACACACACACACACACACACACACACACACACGGATAGTAGCAATCCCCTTGCTTTCATTTCACCCACTGATCAGTTGTCATGGAAGTCAAGCCGCCTGTCTGTCTGCCTCTCGCCGTTTTTTCCTCTCCGTCAGACTCGCTCGTCTTTGCCAAGAAGAGAAAACAAATTCAGTGAGAGTGAGATTGACTGCTCTGAGCCGCCAGGCCGTTAATCCGCACTTGGACTGCACTCGGTTTTCTTTTGCACTCCTGTAAACGTGTCGTTGTGGTTTCTGGCGTGTTTGTAGTGTAAAACATTTGTTCACTGTGGACGTAAAAATTCCAGCGCTGGGCTTTGATCCCAGACGTGAAAGTGTGCGCTTCAGTTTTCTTATCTTCCCTCGCTTCTCTCCAGTGTTTCCTCCTTCTGCCCTTCTGAACATGTCAAACTTTTATTTATTTATATCTCCATTCTGTTTGAAACTTGGAGCCCAGACCAGGAAAAATATGAAGCAGAAATATGAAGTTCTTTGCAACTGCAGAACCCAAGAACTCAATTTATCTTATCAAAAGCAAAAAAATAAAAAATAAAAAATTAAAAAAAGGTTATATTTATTCTTTTGTACAATGCTGTTATTCAGATGAGACACAACATCTAGAGCACAAAGACCAGATGAAAAACAAGACACCAGACGAAATCAGAAATGAGACGAAAATGAGGAATAAAGGTTTTAAAGTAGTCAAAGGAACCTTCTTCACCTGGTTACATCAAAACAACAACACTTCCACCAGAGCTCTCACTGAACACAAGTACATTACCAACAAGTTTGAAGTCTATATCTACATTTATACTCTCACACACTCACATATACTCACACACACATACATATACTCACACACTCTCACATATACTCAAATACACTCACATATACTCACACACTCTCACATATACTTACATACACTCACATATACTCACACACTCTCACATATACTCATACACACTCACATATACTCACACACTCTCACATATACTCACACACTCTCACATATACTCATACACGCTCACATATACTCACATACTCTCACATATACTCATACACCCTCACATATACTCACACACTCTCACATATACTCATACACGCTCACATATACTCACACACACTCACATATACTCACACACACTCACATATACTTACACACTCTTAAATATACTCACACACACTCACATATACTCACACACACTCGCATATACTCATACACACGCACATATACTCACACACTCTCACATATACTCACACACTCACATATACTCACACACTCACATATACTCACACACTCCCACATATACTCATACACACTCACATATACTTACACACTCACAGATACTCACACACTCTCATATATACTCACACACTCTCACATATACTCACACACTCTCACATATATCACACACACACACACTCAGATAAACTCACACACACTCACATATACTCATACACTGACATAAACTTACACACTCATTATATACTCAAACACTCTCACATACACTCACACTCTCACATATATCACACACAATCATATATACTCATGCACACTCACATATACTCACACACACTCACATGTACTCACACACATGCATATACTCACACTCTCACATATACTCATACACACTCACATATACTCACACACTCTTACATAT
>JBCNYH010000016.1:22102321-22113066 GCA_039654325.1 Tandanus tandanus | reverse complement strand
ACAATGCTCATGTTTAAGTGCAATACTCATGTTTAAGTGCAATACTCATGTTTAAGTGCAATACTCATGTTTAAGTACAATGCTCATGTTTAAGTGCAATACTCATGTTTAAGTGCAATACTCATGTTTAAGTGCAATACTCATGTTTAAGTAAATACTAATGTTTAAGTACAATGCTCATGTTTAAGTGCAATACTCATGTTTAAGTGCAATACTCATGTTTAAGTACAATACGCATGTTTAAGTACAATACGCATGTTTAAGTACAATACTCATGTTTAAGTGTAATACTCAAGTTTATAAGAGGTGTCAGACATCATTTAACCTTTTAGAACCATGCACCTTATGATTAAAAAGCTCTACTGCTTAACCTGTGTATACCATGCACCTTTGACATATCATGCACCCTTCTGTGTATGTGTGAATATGTGTGATAGATGTGTAAGTCTGTAAATGTGTGAATATGTGTATGGATGTGTTTGCATATACAGGATATATGTATATATATGTGTCGATATGTGTGCATACAGGTATGTGTATATATGTGTATGTAGGTATATGCACATATATATCTTAGTGACCTTAGTTGTCTTTTGTGTACTTTTTATAATTGATGCTTAAAAGAGAGCTGCTAAACTCATTTTCATTGTTCATGTAACAGTTGACAATAAAGATCTCTTTACTTTACTTTACACACTTTAGGCTACACCTCCTGCTATTGATGCAGAATTATTGCACTCAGCAGCCTTTATTAAGAATCTGGTCCATTTCCTCTTTAAATATACAATCAGCCTACTTTTACCCAAAAAAGGCTCATGGTCATGTGACTTTAAAACAACAAAATGTAGCAAAACCTGTTTTAAATTTAAATTTAAAAAACATAGTTTTTTTATATTATTATTATTTTATCCACTGACTCTTAAATTAGATTGCACCGTCTCTGCTCCTGTGTCCCTCCAGGCAACATGAACAATTCTGATTTTCTGCGACTTAAGTCAACAACCAATTTTGTGAGTCCATGCTTCATTAAGAGGGGACGACCCGATACTGAGCAATCATTTAAAAATGTAAAAGTCCCATGATCCACTGGCACTGCGCTCGAGCATTATGTTTCCTCCTGAAAATCTCTTTTCTCAAGTTATGATAGAACACGACATGATTTAAATCTCACTTTGTTCTCCTGAACATCAGAGAAGTATAACACCTGAGGAGAATGAGGATGGTAATAAGTGATGAGGATGATGAAGAGTAACACTACATGAATGATAATTATGATGATAATGGTAAAGATGATGGTGATGATGATAGTAATGGTGGTGATGATGGTGATGGTGGTGATGGTGATGATGGTGATGATGATGATGGTGATGATGATAATGATGGTGGTGATGATGATGATGATGATGATAATGGTGATGATGATGATGATGATGGTGGTGGTGGTGATAATGATTTTGATGATGGTGGTGATGATAATGATGATGATGATGATGGTGGTGGTGGTGATGATGATAATGATGGTGGTGGTGATGATGATGATGATGGTGGTGGTGATGGTGATGATGATGATGATGATGATGATAATGGTGATGATGATGATGATGATGGTGGTGGTGGTGATGATGATTTTGATGATGGTGATGATGATGATGATAATGTTGATAGTGATGATGATGGTGAAGATGATGATGATGATGGTGGTGGTGGTGATGATGATAATGTTGATAGTGATGATGATGGTGATGATGATGATGATGTTGATGATGGTGGTGGTGGTGGTGGTGGTGATGATAGTGATGGTGATGATGGTGGTGATGATGGTCATGATGATGATGATGATGGTGGTGGTGATGATGATGATGATGATGATGATTGTGGTGGTGGTGATGTTGATGATTTTGTTGATGATGATGATGAAGATGATGATGATAGTGATGATGATGGTGATGATGGGGCCTAACCCACATATAAAAGTTGTACCGGCTCCAACGTAGCACGCCCTACCACCGATGCGAGATGTTATGTATGTGGGTGGAGCCTCTGCTACTGATTCCCATGTGGTGGTTTATTCAGATGTCATTTTAACCAGTGAACTCCAGTGTCAATTTTGATTCTGTGGGAAATGAGAATATATTTCATTCCTATTTTTCATTTCTATTTTATTTTATAAAGCGTTAGGAGTGAACACTGACACTTGGTGAGATAATATTGTTTTTCCCCCCATGGCGTTATGGTTCTGGATTCTGTCCTGACCTTGGTCTGTGTTCCTTTATGGGTTCCGCAGGTTTCATCTGACCAGTTAATTATTTAGCGTAATTCTTTTTTTGTCTATGTCGACGGGTAACACCTCCACTACTGATGAGATGCTACTGTGTGATGATGAACACATGCAGATTTGCTGCATGATGCTAATGATGCGATAGCCTTGTAGCTCTGTTGCGAAATGGAACAAGCAGACCGCACACAGGGAACACGTCTCGGCTGATCGACTACACTCGGAGTTCATTTTCAGCAGAACTGCTTCTCTAACAGCTCTGTGTTTGGATTGAATTCTGCTACTCTTGTAAGTCGTTTTGGATGAAAGAATCTGCCAGGTGAATAAATGTACACGGGAGAAGGCTAACCTGCAATAATCGCAGTAATACACAATAACAACAGAACTGCGAGGTGCATGAGTCATCGATCACTTCAACAGATAACAGCACAGCATAAATGAAACCACACACACACACACACACACACACACACACACACACACACAGAGAGAGAGAGAGAGAGAGAGAGAGAGAGAAATGAGTATGTTCCTGAATTGGCATTCAAGTGCTTTTCAGTGGAGATGTTTATTCAGTACATTATTGAACACTTGAGACGTCAAATTCCCTTAAATCCTCCATCCATTTATTCTCACTATTGCTTTTTGTTAGCTGGAACTTCTGCACTCACTTCACAACCAGCCGCTAAATAAAGAACGATATTCTACTTGATATTCTCCTCCTGACGCTTCCATGTGGGCGGGGTTTTTTTACGTCGACTCCTCTAATGCGACTCTTTTATCTTCTAGTGTTTTTAGTTGAGGATTTTTTTTCGTTTGTTGTCCACGGCTGACTTTTAACTTTTAATTTTTTTATGTAATTAAAATAAATCATGAGGTTATAAAGGGAAAACGTGATGACCTTTGTTCCTAAAGTGCTGATGAAGCTCCGCACTGTCACCGCAACAACACTGTTAATGAGGTGTTTATGTTGCCATGGAGATGCTGTCATCAGTCACCGCACTTTCAGACACAACCACAAAGTTGTGATTAAAGAGAAAATGTTTCATTCTGACGTTTAATTATAATACATTTATATATATGTTTTTATATTAGTAGAGTATATAAAAACCGATGAAAGGTTGCATGACTCAGTTTAATATTTAAATACGTGAAGAATATTAATGAGGGTGCTACGATGGTGTAGTGGTTAGCATGTCCACCTCACAGTAAGAAGGTCCTGGGTTCGAGGCCCAGCCTCAGTGAGGGCGTTTCTGTGTGGAGTTTACATGTTTCTCCCTGTGCTTGCTTGGGTCTCCTCCGGGTACTCTGGTTTCCTCCCACAGTCCAAAGACATGCACATTAGGCTAATTGGCTGTTCCAAATTGCCCCTAGGTGTAAGTGTGATGGTTGTGTGGGTGTTGGCCCTGTGATGGACTAGTGAGCCATTCTGGGTGTATCCTGCTTTAACCTAGAGTCGGCTGGGATGGGCTCCAGCCTCCCTGCCACCCTTGTAGGATTAAGCGGTTCAGTAAATGCATGGCTGAATATTAATGAGTGTGTAATGAATATTAATGAGTGTGTAATATAAGCAGTATTGTACAGCGAGTCAGTCGTTACTGTCAAATAAACACTCACGGATTGATTGAGACGGTGATGTGTGGTGGAGGAATCATGTAAAGAAGGTGAAAATATTGTTGCTTTGTTACAAAAAATAAATCAACAGGAGGAAAAAGGTTCTGATTTTTCTGTTCAGAGTAAATAAATAACAATAAGTTTTCCTAATGCTGGTTTTATTTCATTTATTCACAGATGATGTGAGATCGGCGTGAACAACTCCAGTGAATTGAACATCTCTTTGTCTCTCAGGTGTTTCAGGTGAATTTTTGAAAACAGAAAGATGCTAACGAAGCAGCATGGCAGGATGCGATAGTCAACGGAAATGTCAGTACAGAGACTGGAGACAGGGCTTTAATCAGTAATAATCACCTGTTTGTAAATGTGACATGCTACTAAAAATCTGCCCGTCCTGTCTGATCTCGGAAGCTAATCAGCGTCGGGCCTCGTTAGTACTGGGATGGAAGACTGCCTGGGAGCACCGGGTGCTGGGTGGTCAGGGAAGCCAAAGGCAGACAATCCTCGTGTAATATGCCTTTTCTACCAGGGGTACCAGGAGCTGGAACAGGTACGGCACATGAAGAAGAAGTAAAAATGTGTTAGCTAATGCTTAAAGACGTTACCATAGAAATGGTCTGCAGCAGGATGTTAGGACGACTGAAATTCACAGTCGAAAGGTTTTGGAGGATTTTGCATCAGCCATCTTGTGACATCTTTACTGACCCCTAGTGGCAGACGCAACAACACGTACGAGAAGTTATCCTCCAAAAAGTTTAAGAAACGTAGATTTTCTGAGGGCTGCTTTAATAAAACATGGAATTGTTGTTTTTTTTTCTCTCTTTGAGAAACTTGGAATATAAAATATGAAAATCAAATTCTGGCTCCCATATCGAAGAATAAACCTGGGAAAAAGAGATTATGGATCTTACAATGATGTTTATAAACATGTGTGTAAAATAAAATCATAAAGATGTGCAGATTTTACAAATGTGACATCTCACGTCTCATCTCTCAGCTCCCGTTTCTGACAATCACAGGGATGTGAACAATCAGCACCGGCATCAGGAACCAGAGTGGGACACACACACACACACACACACACACTTCCCCTCCTGTGTAATATGATATGTGCTGTGCAGATACATTAGGCGGCTTGGCAGTAATGTTCCACATTGAAGAGGGTTTTTTTTTTTCATACACGCCATAAAAAATGATTTTAATGCTGTATTTTATTTATTTATTTATTACATTTCAGTAGCACCACACTGCCCCCTTTTGGCAGCATGTGATAAAAAGATGGCATGAAAGATGAGTTGTTTTTAGCTGATCAGTTTCGAGCTCATTATTTGAGGAGACGTCAGTAGTTTATAAGGAGAATCAAGAAAGGGTGTAAAATATTTGCTAGCAGATTTTCAGTGATGCGCTGCTCCTCCATGTGGTCATGTTTCATTAATGTTTTAATAAAAGATAAATCTGCCATTCGAGCTGTACAGGGTGTACCCCGCCTTCACACAGCACTGGCTGAGAAAGGCTCCAGTCTCCCCGTGACCCTGGTAGAATTAAACGTTTCAGGAAATGAGAGAGTAAATCTGCTGTAATTCTACCCAGGTGCTTTTTATGTTTCTATCTACAAGAATCTTTCAATCTCCTATAATAACAGCCGAATACAACTACAACTCCTCCCGACAGAAGAGACTGATGTAGGTTTGTGTGGGGTGGATTTGAAAGTTGTGTCATTGTGTTCGGATATCAAATACGTGTTAAACGTTTCTTGTGAGGAAAATAGATGGGGTCTGTATTGAAATGGTACGATGTTGATATGAAAGTAATACGATTGATACAGGATAAAAAATTTCCTGTGATACTACGAGCACCGTACGGCTCGACCTAACACTGTGGTAAACACGTGGCACAATAAGCGTGGGTATATAAGGAAGCCCCTTGGGTTTAATGTAGAACAATCACAGGACTGTTGTAAGAAAAGCCTACGACTCTGAGAGCATCAGATGATCCTGAAAGCGTATAAAACTCACCTTGTTATCGTAACTCAGCTGAAGGACATCGTAGGGCATCGAACAACAGATCTCGGAAATGGACCTGACATCCAGAATTACTTTTTATGTAGAAAACTCCACCACACGGGACTACAACGACATTTTCCAATACACAACAGGTGAGTTTCGTACGACCACAACTGTCTGAGGAATTTACCCAGAATTCTGGTGTACACCTGTTGTACGAGGTAAGTAACAGGGACTTCAGGGATAAGGTTTCTGATGAGGGATTGAGATTAGAGTCTGAAGTTCAGTCTGGGATTAGGGTTTGGGATTAGGGAATAGCTTTCAGAGGTAAGGTTTTAGGATAGCTATAGGCTGGAGTTTGATTAAAAGATTTCAATTTCAACTATGGTTAAAGGTTTGAATTGGAGTTTAAGATCTCATCCTGGGTTTACACTGGGGCTGCGATGTCCACCATCTCCACGATTCAAAAAGCATGGAGCTCCACTATCATCACGATCATCACGAATTTACCAAGTTCCCTCAAGATCCCTCGGCAATCCCCCCCAAAAAAAACACACACACACACACACACACACACACACACACACACACACACACACACACACTCATCATTATTCTCTCAACTCGTGGAGATCGTGGCCACAGTGTAAACCCAGGTTAAGATGGACGGCATGGTGGAGTGGTTAGCACGTCCACCTCACAACAAGAAGGTCCGGGGTTAGAGAGTAAGAGAGAACCGTTCCTGATGATGAGAGTTTCATTTATAACTTTTTATTTATAACTTTAATGAGTCCATGTTGTCAGAGCGTAACCTATAAAAAGTTTATCTTGAAGTGTACACTCATTTAATTTGAGCACACTTTGCGCTCCAAGGCTCCGACTGATGGCTGTCAAACACTGTGTGGGTTTAATACACCTCGTCCTGATGTAGCGCCATTATAAACCCGTCCAGTTTGAGTGACATCGTTCAGTACTGCTGGATTGCATCATGTTCACATTACGCTCCTCTGTATTACTGTGAGACGGTATTTAAATGGAACATAGCCGGGGGAGATCGCATAATCAAGCGCACATAGAGTGCTGACTGCGGCATTAAATTCAACTGCCTATCACGTCCCTCTTCCACTCTTTCACTTTTTTCCTCATTTTTTCCCACTAAGTTTAGCCAATAGTTAGTTAGCAGCTAATTAGGAAGAGCGATTTGAAGCCCTGCGGCATTTCCCAAAGAAACGCTTCAGTGAAAATGTAAATGTACACAATTTATCTCTGCTTAGCACAAGTGCAGTCAATCAGACAAGACATGTTTGGTTTGGTGTTCACTCAGTCTGCTAGGCTAATGGTGCTAATAAGTCATGGGAGAAAAGTAGAACCCGGAATGTCCTGATATGAATTCCCAAATTTTTACACTCTTAGTTTGAGAAAAAAAATGTTAAATAAAAGATTGTGTAAAATTCCAGGGCAGGACCTCAGAGGAGGAATAAAGCCAAACAGCCCAGAGGGACAAAGTGATTTTGTTTGTCCAAGATGGAGGCCAACAGCTCATGTCCGCAGTAATGTTTTATTCATGTTTTCAGATGACAGGAAGTCCCACTGCGTCCTAAACATCCAACCATCCATTATCATAGGGCAGTGGTGGGCAGGGGTTAAGGCCCTGGCTTAGTGATCTGAAGGTCAGGGGTTCAAGCCCCAATACCATCAACCAGCCACTGTTGGGCCCTTGAGCAAGGCAAAAAAAAAAAAGATAAATGTAAGTTGCTCCAGATAAGGGCGTCTGGATATGGGTGTCTGAATAAGGGCGCCTGGGTAAGGGCGTCTGGATATGGGCATCTGGATAAAGGCATCTGGATAAGGGCATTTGGGTAAAGGCATCTGGATATGGCTGTCTGATTAAGGGCATCTAGATAAGGTCATCTGGGTAAAGGCGTCTTGATATGGGCATCTGGGTAAAGGCATCTGGATATTGGTGTCTGGATAAAGGTGTCTGGATAAGTGCCTCTGTATAAGGGCATCTGGATAAGGGTGTCAGGATAAGGGCATCTGGATAAGTGCCTCTGTATAAAGGCATCTGGATAAAGGCGTCTGGATAAGGGTGTCTGGATATGTCCATTTGGATATGGGTGTCTGAATAAGGGCATCTGGATAAGGGCATCTGGATAAGGGCATCTGGATAAGGGTGTCAGGATAAGAGCATCTGTATAAGTGCCTCTGTATAAAGGCATCTGGATAAAGGCATCTGGATAAGGGTGTCTGAATACGGGCGTCTGGATATGTACGTTTGGATATGGGTGTCTGAATAAGGGCATCTGGATAAGGGCATCTGGATAAGGGTCTCTGGATAACGGTGTCAGGATAAGGGCGTCTGGATAAGGGTGTTTGGATAAGGGTGTTTGGATAAGGGTGTTTGGATAAGGGCATCTGGCTAATGGCGTCTGGATAAGGGTGTCTGCCCAAATGTTGCATTCTACAAGCAACCTGTAATATTTATAAATTAGAAAGCAAGTGAAACTGGAGCCAATCACAGCTGAGTTCAGGTGACAGGGGGTGGGGTTACACCCTGGACACTCACATTCACACCAATGGGGGATTTAGAGTAGACCTGAACCTTATGTGCATGTCTTTGGACTGTGGGAGGAAACTGGAATATAATTAGGAATACCCGAATACCCCCGAGGGAACCCATGCAAGCTCAGAGAGAACATGCAAACTCCACACAGAAAAGAACTTGATAGAGATTTGAACCCAGAACCTTCTATCTGTGTAGCAAAAGTGATCATCAGTAAGACACCGTGTCACGAACCTCCAACTGAATACAGGTGAGAGGAGAACCAATCAGAAAACAGGTGAATAATGGCTAAAGAGTGTCACTGAGTTGATCTTCTGTTCCTGAGGAAAAGCTTTAACTCTCTTTGTTTTGTGGAAACAAGACACACTGACTTCCTGAAAAAATGTTTTCATCATCACCAAACATTTTCTATTGATGGAATGAGAAAAGTCAGTGTATCCCTCTGTACTGAGTGTTGAGGTAATGATTACCGTCTCCCCTGGTCCTTTACCTGACATCTAACCCCAATGTGTTGTTGTAAATGTGTTGTTGTTGTTGTTGTTTTGTTTTGTGCATCATTTTGATATGTTTCATTAAAGCACAACCAGACAGAAGTTCCACGTTGTCTCTGAACATCACCTTCATTTAGTCATCATCCTTGCTCTATCGTCTCCTCTCTTTACTCCACAGTATTCTTCTTTTCTTCTCTTTATGTGTTCCTGCTGGGTTTTCTTTCACTTTTCTACACTAAATAAATTAAAATAAATCCCATTCCATTCAGATGATCTCTTACAATCCGACACAAACCCTGACTCTTGTTTTCACTCATTCGTTTTTCATTCGTTTCCTTCTGTAGTTTTTATTTTCAGTGCTTTTTGCATTAAGTTTTTTATCCTGATATTTTGTGTCGTATCTGTGGTTTGTTTATTTAAACATCCTGTAAGTGTGAGTTTTGCCAGGAGCTGTAGAACAGAAGGATTTAATCAGGAACATTTTCAAATTCTGCTCACTAAAAAATAAGTAAATTTTGATCAAAAAGATTCTGTGTTTGATCCCAAAAGCAAAATATCCTGGAAAATATTTTTAATAAATATAATGTTTAAATGTCCTCTTAAAGTGAAATGTTATTATTATTATTTATTCATTCTTTCATTTTCTAAGCCGCTTAATCCTATTGGGGTCAAGATGGGCTGGTTTAGGGTTTTGTTTTTTTTTACTAATTAAATAAACAGTGGTGATCAGTTTCTTTAACAGGAAGCAGGAGCTTGAAGCAGCGTTTGATTCGAAGTCAAGAGCTGTACGAATTTCACTTTTACACGTCGTAGACGTCTTTTTAAAAGTCCTCGAGTAAAACTCCATCAGTGAGATAGAGCCTTGTCTTTCACTTGTCTCTGACTGAAGGGTCTATTTTCCTGGAGATGGAGTAAAGACAAATCACAGGGACAGGAGGGTCCAAGGAAAAAGTAATCAAAAAAAAGAAAGAAAAACTGCAGCAGCGAGGCCAATCACCAAAATGGCGGATTGCTCAGGGCCCCAAAGCCGCGACGTGAGATTCCATTACAGCCGAAATGGGAAATAGCAACACAATTATCTCAAGTCCAATTCTCCGAGCTCCATTGTGTCGGCAAACTGAGATCTGGGTTGGGATTTAGAGTTGCAAGGGGAGGGGGGGATGAAGAGAGGGAACGCTCGCTCCCCTTTTCCATCAGAGCAAAGGGAGAGAGAAAAAAGAGAGAGATGCCAGGAGAGAAAAGGCATGGCTCGGAATTCAAAAGATCGGCCTTGGATGGCTCGAAGGAGCAGAAGGACCCCTCGAGAGACCATCTGGAGGACTCAGACTCGCTTTTGGACATCAACAGAGACGGACGCTGGGGAGAAGTCAGGGGGGAAAAAAACTAAAAAAGAGAGAGTGGAGAAAGAGAGAAAAGAGTAAACATAAAATCAAAAAGGCAATTGAGAGTGCTCAGAAGAGCAGTGATAAGACTGAGAAAAGCTCTGAATCACTGGAGACCATTTCCCATGATGCCACATTTCTCTGTGCCTTTGTTTCTTTGTTTATTCAACAATGATGCAATTATGTGCAAGGTCCAACGCCGAGGTGGCATTTCAGCGGCTGCGTCTACATTACGCCAGCAAGTGATTAAAAGTGCCTTTTAGGGCTTTATTTTCTGAAAGCAAACGCGTTACTGTCTTGAGAGGAATGTGTGTGTGTGTGTGTGTGTGTGTGTGTGTGTGTGTGTGTGTGTGTGTGTGTATACATGATATATACCCCTCTACAAACACACGCGCGCCTCTCTCCCTCTTCAACCCCCTC
>JBCNYH010000016.1:21970135-21981171 GCA_039654325.1 Tandanus tandanus | reverse complement strand
ATGGAGCGGTGTTGTGATGACTGGAGAATGGAGCGGTGTTGTGATGACTGGAGTATCGAGCAGTGATGTGATGACTGGAGTATTGAGCGGTGTTTCGATGACTGGAGTGTCGAGCGGTGATGTGGTGACTGGAGTATCGAGCGGTGATGTGATGACTTGAGTATTAAACTGTGTTGTGATGACTGGAGTATTAAGCGATGATGTGATGACCGGAGTATCGTGCGATGATGTGGTGACTGGAGTATGGAGCGGTGTTGTGATGACTGCAGTATTGAGCGGTGATGACTGAAGAAAGGAGCGGTGTTGTGATGACTGGAGTATCGAGTGGTGATGTGATGAACGGAGTATCGAGCGGTGATGTGATGACTCGAGTATGGAGCGGTGTTGTGATGAACGGAGTATCGAGCGGTGATGTGATGACTCGAGTATGGAGCGGTGTTGTGATGACTGGAGTATCTAGCGGTGATGTGATGACTGGAGTATGGAGCGGTGATGTGATGACTGGAGTATCTAGCAGTGATGTGATGACTGGAGTATCGAGCGGTGTTTTGATGAGTGGAGTATCAAGCGGTGATGTGGTGACTGGAGTATCGAGCAGTGATGTGATGACTGGAGTATCAAGCGGTGTTGTGATGACTGGAGTATCGAGCGGTGTTTTGATGACTGGAGTATCGAGCGGTGATGTGGTGACTGGAGTTTCGAGCAGTGATATAATGACTTGCGTATTAAACTGTGTTGTGATGACTGGAGTATCAAGCGGTGTTTTGATGACTGGAGTATCGAGCGGTGATGTGGTGACTGGAGTATCGAGCGATGATGTGATGACTGGAGTATGGAGCAGTGTTGTGATGACCAGAGTATCGAGCGGTGATGTGATGACTGGAGTATCAGGCAGTGATGTGATGACTGGAGTATGGAGCAGTGTTGTGATGACTGGAGTATGGAGTCGTGATGTGATGACTGGAGTATGGAGCAGTGTTGTGATGACTGCAGTATCAAGCGATGATGACTGAAGAAAGAAGCGGTGTTGTGATGACTGGATTATCAAGTGGTGATGTGATGACTGGAGTATTGAGCGTTGATGTGATGACTGGAGTATTGAGCGTGTTGTGATGACTGAAGTATCGAGCGGTGTTGGGATAACTGGAGTATCGAGCGATGATGTGATGACTGAAGTATCGATAAAATATGTGGTGTTAGTTTTACATCTGGAAATACTGCTGTCTCATTATTTATTTATTTAATTTAATTTCAGAACTGGTAATAATTTGCATCGTGCATGAGTTGCTAAAATTTTGGGGTGTTATTTGCTATTCAAATTAGACTTTTCAGAATAAAGAAGCTTAAAACAAATGAGGCATCGAGGGGTGATGTGAGGACTGGAGTATCTAGCGGTGATGTGATGACTGGAGTATCTAGCAATGATGTGATGACTGGAATATCGATCGGTGTTGTGATGACTGTACTATCGAACAGTGTTGTGATGACTGGAGTATGGAGCGGTGATGTGATGACTGGAGTATGGAGCGGTGATGTGATTACTGGAGTATCGGGTGATGATGTAATGACTGGAGTATGGAGCGGTGATGTGATTACTGGAGTATGGAGCGGTGTTGTGATGACTGGGGTATTGAGCAATGATATGATGACTGAAGTATGGAGCGGTGTTGTGATGACTGGAGAATGGAGCGGTGTTGTGATGACTGGAGTATCAAACGGTGTTGTGATGATTGGAATATGGAGCAGTGATGTGATGACTGGAGTATGGAGTGATGTTTTGATGACTGGAGTATCGAGCGGTGTTGAGATGAATGGAGTATCAAGCAGTGATGTGATGACTGGAGTATCGAGCGGTGTTGTGATGACTCGAGTATGGAATGGTGATGTGATGACTGGAATATCTAGGGGTGATGTGATGACTGGAGTATCTAGCAGTGATGTGATGACTGGAGTATGGAGCGGTGTTGTGATGACTGGAGTATGGAGCGGTGTTGTGGTGACTGGAGTATGGAGCGGTGTTGTGATGACTGGAGTATCGAGCGGTGATGACTGAAGAAAGGAGCGGTGTTGTGATGACTGGAGTATGGAGTATGTTGTATTCGGAAGACAAGGGATGGGGCTTGGGCTCTTTATATGTCTAAGAAAGGAAGTAAGTGTTAATGTGATTATAACGAGAGGAAGCTGGACTCTGAATCAGAAGAGAATGATATTGACAGTGAGATGAAAACAGTAGATAATTAACTGGAACTCAGACAGAAAGACGGAGATTCTAATTAAAAACACCGAAAAGAGAAACGAACAGCTGCTGGACATCGACTTCCTCCCGAACCTCTCGTCTCTCCTTCCTCTGAATATTAAAGTGAACTGCAGCATGAGATTTTTACGCTCCGATGGAAGTGGGCGAGTTCGGGCGAGAGTCACTCAGTGGGATTAACGAGTGTTAAATGAGAGACACTCTGATTAGCGTTGACTCCATTATGAGTTACTTTCACACATCAAAGCAGGACAGCTCTGATTAAATAATGTGTGTGTGTGTGTGTGTGTGTTAATATTTTACATTTAATTCTGTAAAGGGAAGAAAATTTAAAATTAATATGAAATAAAATAAAAATAGAAAATATTCACATGTAATATTAAAATTTATTATAAGTCACATGTGGTGTGTAAACAAATAAATAAATAAATAAAATCAACACTGAGTTCTGATAACTTCACAGATTTTATTGTAGCTCTGTTTCCTTCCCTCTTATAATATTTTTATTAGATATACAGTCACTTTGTTTCAGGGTTTCATTTATTTATTTATTTATGAAGTGAGATTCATTTAATAAAAACAGAAATTTATAACAAAATAAATAAATTAATTTAAAAAATCAGAATTTGGTCTTTATAACATTACTGTACACTATAATACACATTTAATGAAATAAAAGATAAAAGTGAATTTAAATAAAGAAATAAATAAACGTGACATTTCGGTGACGTCGTTCTGTTGCTGCCGTGTGATGGCGATGTAAACAATTTCTCTTTTTACTGATATTCAGTGTCTGAAGGAAACTTGTGGACTTGTGAAGTGAATATTGAGTAAATCCTGTGATATGGAAGTGTTTGTGTTGTATATTCATACATGTCTGTATCTCACTCCTGAATTCTGCTCCACAGCTTTGTTTTATGCCTTCTTGAGGCTTTAGACGAGTTTCTAACACGCTAATGTTCTACAACGCACGGCGTTATTTTAACTCTTTATAACTTTATACTGTCAGGTGGAAATGTCCGAGTGCACCACCGCCACGTTCATCTGAGGAGGTTTTAACGCATTTTAAAATTTCACCACATCGTTTTTTCAATGCGGAATCTAAAACAAGGAAAACGGAACCTTTTAGCTGGGGTTTGAATTTTTCTGGTCACTTCCTGATGATGCTGCGACGCTAACGTTTGGTGAAATCAGAAGAATGATGATAAGGTATGGCTTTGGGACAGAGTTTCCATCATTTTACTGTTCGTTCTTTATTGGTAGTAGAATTCATAGCCAATACGCTCAATTAAAAATCTCAGACTTCCTGCTGACTTCTGCAGAACACTGGTGTGTAGCTACAGTATAGTCATGTGACTTGTCTCAGCACTGTAACTAGAACTCACGCAACCTGTTAAAAACCCACCTGCTGCACTACACACATCAGTCGGGGACAGATCGTCGTCGTTATACTGAGTTCACATCAACAGAGGATCAGAATCAGGAACACAAACTCCAAACTCACCCCCATCACCGATATTTAAGAAACCTGCATACAGTGCAAAGGATTAAAATACTTCAGGAGCCTACGCACCCTGCCAACCCCCCTTTTAATAACCCTTCCCTCAGGAAAACACTCAGGGTCATCAAACCTAAGACATCCTGTTTCCTCACTCTGAATCTGATCCTTAAATACCTTCTCGACACTTCATCAACACAGAGCAGTCACCACGCCCAGATTTTATAGTATTTTACATGTTGGTGGATCCAGGCGGAGGCCTTATATTCACTTCCTGATTGCACTGTGTAATGCCTCCCAGGTACTCGCTAAGCACCATGGGAAATGTAGTCCTTCAGCGAATCAGGAAGCGATGTGTTGTGTGTTTTTGTTTGAATTATTTATTTTATTACATTAGATTTTTTATTATGCATTATGGTACGACGGTTCCCCTGGCAAGAGACACTACAGCTAAGTTTTCTGTCTCTCTCCTGGTATATAAATCTAAGAGTTAAACGCATCAGGATAGAATAAAGCATTAAATTTGGCTGTTAATATTTAAAATACTAATATTTATATAGCAAAACAAGGAGTAGCATTGAGCGAGGACTATAAATAAACTGCTCTGTGTTTTCAGTGAAGCTTCATGACGTCATGTTTACACACTTTACGAGCCATTTCTCCTTAGAACAATATATACCCTTCCTGATTTTTACCTGAGTATGTGACTTCTGGTCAAACCCAGGGGGTGGAGCAAAACTCAGGAACTCTACACGCCCACTGTGCCTGCTAATCAATGTTATGCTAATCCACCCTGATCTAATTTACTCTATATTATTAAACAGAAATAAAATCAGCTCATGTTTCAAAGACACAACAATAAATTTTCATAATTTCTGTCACCAAATCTTTAGATTTATTTAATTAATAATATTTCAGGAGCTAAAATTCTTGAGAACGCGGACATGAACATGTACAGCACTTGTGGCCTTGCACTAGATAGGAGAAGGGGCAGGGTCAACAGACATCAGCACTGGATGGGTGTGTTCGAGACAGACGATTCACAAGCCGTGTCTGTAGTGCATAGTGTGTGTGATTTGAGACACAGCCTTCGTGTGACGTGCGGTGGTGCACTCAGAATTTAGAACCTGACCTTATATGTGCATATAAATAGTTCCTGGTGATATTGAAGACGGTTCTCTGCTACCTTTTTCCGATCTCGTTCTGTCTGAGGAACTGTATGTTGTTCATGCTATCGGATAATTCCGGATATTGTTCCACTGAGAGAATGTAATATCCATCGTATCCCTGTACTCGTCCTCCGTTGAGTAACTGTCGCTTCTCTGACTCAGTCCACAGACGAGTTCCCGCCTCTCCGTCCCGTATGCACTGCGCCTCCCGTGCCCATGCGCTCGCTAGTGCCCTCTGTCGCGCTAACTCCAGCACTCGCGCCCGCTCCTCATCCGGTGAGGCCCCATAACGCACGTGAAGGGTTAGCGCGCCACACTGCAGCTCCACGTCAGCGAAACGGCGTGTGCGTCCAGCCATAGCAGCGGTCGACTGAGACACGCTCACGTTAACGCCGTTCTCCAGCTGCTTACGCCCCGTCACCAGACGGAGTGCAGCCAGGTCCGATTCCGGAGCTCCAGTTTTTACAAAGTAATGTGTGTCACGTCTGTCCAGAGTAAAATGCAGATCTTTGAGATACAGGGCACCGTTGAGGATGTTAGCGACTTTGATGCAGTCTTCATCAGCGATGCTGATAGCGCGGGTTATCACTGTGCCTTTGTACAGAGCCACCATGACACCGCGCCCAATCAGAGACTCGCTAGAAGCAAACCAGAGCCACGGTTTGGACGATTTACGAGGCTGTGGCATCCGGTCGAACGCCAGGAATGCTTTCGCCTGACGCAGAACCTGCTGCTGAACTCCAGTAACCTGCATAAGAGACAGAGATGAGAAAGTGTACATTATCATAATAATTATATTAAAATATAAAACGCTGCAACACGACCAGATTCTCTCATGTTAACGGATAAATCCACGTCAGCACCTGCGCATCTCGACTCTGAATACCAGGAACTTTCCTCATCTAGATACGAGTATGTCATCATTCATTCATTCATAAATACATACATAAATACATATATAAATACATAAGTAAATAAGTAAGTAAGTAAATAAATAAATAACATACCGGGAAATTGTCCCAGATTTCAGTCTTAGCCAGTTCATAAGTCAGTCGATTCATTTCGGGTTTGGGAACAGGGAATCCGGGAATGCTGTTGTGGAGATGAAACCCAAATACAACCAGCCAGGTGTTCACATCTGTAGGAAACAAATCCACAAACATCTGTTTAAAAAAACGTACATCCTTCTCTCTGCAATCAATCCGACGAGCTCAGTGTCACGCCTCACCGGTGAGAAACTCGTTTACATCCTGGACTTTGCTGATTGGATCGTTGTTCCGGAAAGTGTAAAAGTTAAATGGGGTGGGGTTTCTCCCTATCGTTTCCCATAAGGTGATATCTGGAGCAGTCCAGCGGCCGGATATGACGTCGTAATCACGTTCCCCAAAATAAATGAGCTTAGTGAGTGGTTCATAGAGACCGCCGTGGAACCCGAGTACGAGCTGGAGGTCGGGGTTCGAATCAGAATAAACCTCTCCATACGCCGTGTAGTGGATCTGCTTCAGAAGCGCACCGTCACTCCCGAACACCGCCAGCGGCGTGCCAGTATTGTCGCATGCTATGTAGAACTCTTTCCCACTGCTTATCTCCATAGCGAACACGTGACCCTGGAGGTCGTAGTACAAAGACGTGATGTCTGCACTCGAGTGGTTGTAGACGTGTGTGATACGGCTTGGGTGGCTCAGATCTGCATAGAAAAACTGTAAATGCTGCCCCAGACTGGATTTAGTGGAAATTCTCCGTCCTAACCCATCGTAGTGGTGCTGAAGGTTCCAGCCAGCGGATTTACTATAAACGCGCTCCAGGCATCCGTTTGCGTTGTAATGATAAACCTCGGCTCCTCTCTGGCGGAGAAATCCGTCCTCGTCCTGCTCGTACTGAACGTCTCCATGTCGAGTGATGCGATCTCGAAGGTCGTAGCGTAACGGGAGGATGCGCGTGCCGATCGCCGGGCTGAGAAGGTGGATGTTTCCGTTTAAATCGTAGCTGTACCTCCACGTAGCTTTTTTGTTCAGGTAGACGCTCTGCAGCTGCCCATCCACATCGTATTCATAGCTGTACCTCGTAGCATTCGCCAAAGGTCCGATTTTCATCTCTCTTGATGTGACTCGACCCATATCGTCATACTGAACCGCGATCCAGAACAGCAGCGTCCGGAAAAGCTCGTACTGAATCTCATGGATTCGTCCGTGGCCATCGAAATGTTTGGTGTAAGTCATAACAGAGGTGGAAATGATCTGATTGATGTCGTAGTAGAGCACGCCGAACTTCCCGAACTGCTCCACTTTTCCAGAAATGTCATCATACTGGTAGAGGTCGATAGGCAGCGGCGTCTCGTTGATCACACCTTGAACGCTGCTCACACGAAGATTTCCATCATACGCGTAATCAAATCTTGCACTCACCATCCCATCTTCACTAAAGCGATATATCTGTCTGTCCACTAGGGGGCCTAGCTGTCTATACCTGATGGTGCAGATGAAGCCTTCACTCTGGAGGTTCACGGTCTTTAACACGCTGAGCGTTTCGTCGTACGTGAAGCTGACACGTGTGCTATCGTACACCACTTCGGATAGCTTGTTTTTCCAGCGATAGCGATAAATCACCCGACGTCCTGTTCCCGTCCGAAGCACTCGGAGAAGCCGCCCGTCTTCGCTGTAGTCCACTGCGACAGTTGCGTTGCTTTCCGGAGGATGATAGAGATTCCGGTAGTAGGTGACGGAGCGGATTGTTTCCACGACGTAGCGAGCGACGCTGGGCATAATAACGGCTGAAAGTTTACCATCAGAGTTGTACTCGAAGCTGAACTGCCGCTGACTGGCCAGGATCAAAACTACGGACTGGAAGAAGCGGAGAACACGTAACTCAACAAAAAGATATTTTCACCATGAGAAGAGAATTCAGAAGTAAGGAAACGCAGTGGAATAACCTGACTGTTACCTTCTCCAGGTACGTGTAGCTCCACGTTTTCCCGTCAGGAAACACTCGAGAGCGAACGCGTCCTTGCTCATCGTGCTCCACTCGCTCTATCACTGATCCCCACTGGATGGCGCTCAGCTGCCCGTTGCTCCTCCGAGTCACGTTCACCGGCAGTAATTTGCTGCTCGGCATCCAGACGGCAGGATGTCCCATTATATCGTACCCGATTTTCAGCAGGAATTTGCGGTGATCGTCGTAAATCCGCTCGGTCCTCAGCGTGCGGTCGTAATCGACAGACAGGATGTTCCGACCGTTCACCTGGAGGAGCAATGGATGGGATGGGAACGTGGAGAGGATTCAGTTTGAACATTCTTAAGTTCGTAAATGAGCGCAGACTCATTAAATAACGATGTTGCGGATTTTATTGGGAACAATGGAGAACTAACGCCGCTTACAGAACACAACAATGTAATAAAGCATTAATTACACTCTTGTTAGGATCTCAGCGTGAGCAGGTGATACGTCCTGAATTACACACTTTTAGGTTCTTAAGGAGCCGAAATGTTTTTTTTTTCTTGTTTTATTGCCTTTTTGTACTTTTCCGTTTTTGAAAATAAATAAATAAATAAATAAATATATAAATAGGATTTAAAGAGAAAAACTTTTTTAGGTTCTTTTTTTATAAAGCAAACATTATATTACAGCTGCTTTAGAAAAATAAACAGTGTGAGAGCGGTGACAAAAAACTCGCTGAGACGGAGATCTTCGGAGTAGATCTGTGAGAGGAACTCAGAACGAACAGGACGAGAATTTATCCAGGAAAAAAATTACAACATCATAAGAATAAAAAACAGGTTCAACCTGAGGTTCGTAATCTGGAAAGCTAAACCAACTGAAACTCGTTCATTCATTTTCATCGGACGTGCTAACCACCGTACCACCGTGCTGACCCCAAACTGAAACCTGACAAATAAAATCACAACTTTTGAAACTCACTCTTAGTTTGCGTCCCAGCACTGTAACTTTAGAACGCGTCTGTTCTTTCCTGAAGCGCCACTCCACGAGGTTCTGTCCGGCGTCATCAGGAAGCGTGATGTTTCTTCGAGTGACCGTAGGAGACGAGGCGCCGCACAAGATGTGAGGTTCTGTTTGGAAATGAGCGTTCAGTCCGTTTGCATTTAAAACCCACAGGGAGTCGTCGTAACCCAGCACGTAGCTCGTCTTCATCTGATCTGAAACAAACAAAACAGAAACGACAAGAAGAGTGCGTAGAAGATATCCAATCAGGTCACAGAGATGACGTTCGTCTCATTTTAACATGACGCAGTCTCTCAGGCCACAGAGGGTGTGTACAAGGCCATATATGGAAATGTGGGTGTATCAATGAGGCTGAGCTCTGAGTGGGTGTGTCTTGAAGTGCAGAGATGGTGAAGTAGACAGGAAGTTTGAGTAAATTACTGTACAGCAACATTCAGGCTTCACACGCCTCACCTGTATATGATAATCGCAGTCAGGGGGTGTGTGTTTGAGCTCGAATAATCTCGCAAAACAAAGCCACGCCCTGATCTGAACATCATCTCTGTGATTTTATCTCGAAAGGACTGTAGGTGACAATTATAACCAACCCTGCTGTAACGTGAGGAGCGTCTGAACCGCCGAGCTGTTCACTGTAATCCTGGTTTCCTCTTCTCTCTCGGAGTTTTCCATTTCCACGGTGGAGACGACGCCGGCATCACCGAGCAGACTGATCACCACGCCGCTGGGAAATGTCACATTGGTCAGCTTTCCTTCACTGTCATAACTGCAAGAGAAGGTTAATATGGAAGCAGAACATGATGTCAGCACATCTGCATGTTTCTCCGCCACGGTGCATGATGGGAAATTTTTTTGCGTTCTTTATGACTTTTACAAGGAAAAAAAAATATTCAGGGGATTTTCAGACGAGCAGATTTACTGTGTGATGATGTCATTTTAAAATCAGCAGAAGAATCTCCTGGTGGGGAAAAAAGAGATCAGCGTCAACTGAGCTGCCGGATCTTCAGCTGCATCAAGGCTCCGCATGCATTTCCTTCACTGTGACTTTATTTCTCTGTTAGAACTCCAGAATTTGTCTCTCGCCTCCCATTAAAGTGAAGAACCCAATGCATGATGGGATACATTGCTATATTGCTATATAATTTTCACTATACTCTCAGACACCACTACAGAATATAGATCTCAGTATAGAATGCAGTGTAATAACGGTATAACAGATCATGTCGTTGTTCTGTCTCACTCTGTCGTTAGTTTAAGAAGGAATATAATCAAACTCGTTATTTTATCTTAATAACTTTCATTACAGGAAATGCTTTCATTCTGCGTCATCTTATTATTTTAAGAATGTTTTTAACTTATTTATTTTAACTGAACATCCCATAATAATCTCCTTATTTTGATTTATTAACTTATAATTTTAATATTTATTTATTTAATTTTAAGGTTTTTAAAATTTGTTTGTTTCTTTTATTTGAGATTTATTTATTTATTTATATTTATTTTATTTCCCATTTATTTTTTTTAAAGATTAATTAATTTATTAATTTAATTATTTATTTATAAATTTAATTTCAAGTTTATTTATTTATTTTATTTAAGATTTATTTATTTATTTTATTTTATTTTATTCATTTTATTTCATTTTTTTACTTCAGTTTTTCAGGATTGTACAGTAACTCCATCATTTAACATAACATTATTACTTGTTTTTTTCCTGCAGGGAAGCTACGATTCATCCGCATTGTGTGTGTGTGTGTGTGTGTGTGTGTGTGTGTGTGTGTGTGTGTGTGTGTGTGTGTGTGTGTGTGTTAGGAGAATTAAATAAAACGTTCTCTGTGGATTTTCATGAAATTTCTTTGTTTAAATTTGGAGATCAAATTCAGGATCCAGAAATTTTTGAAAGGATTCATTAACATTGTGAGATGGGATGATTTTTTGGAAGTGTGGTACCAGCAGGGGGTGCTGTGTATTTGTTTTTCTTTGCTTGGTGGAGGTTTGCACTCTCCAAGTGTTCTTGTATTATATATAATATATATATATATATATTTTATTTTATTTTTTTCCCCCCCATTTTTCTCCCTAATTTTAGTCATATCCAATTCCCACCCATCAACTTTTAGCCTTCCCTATCACACGACCACCACCGACCAGGGAGGGGCGT
>JBCNYH010000016.1:21955538-21970035 GCA_039654325.1 Tandanus tandanus | reverse complement strand
TGAGCTCACAGACGCCCATGATTGGCTGGTGATCGCTGTGAGTGATAGGGAAGTGAACGTATGCCATCCCTCCCTCCAGTGAGAGCTCGGCCAATCAGCTCCCATGGACTCCCGGTCATGGATGGCTATGGCATCAACCCGGATTCGAACTTGCAATCGCCGGGTTGATAGTCGTGCACCTTGTCGATGCCCCACTCGGGAGCCGTTGTTGTATTATATTGATCTTATTCTTCTACCTTATTACCTCGATATATAACATCACTATTATCTCACTATTTTAGAAAATATTTCACTATTTTAAGTTAATTCCTCACGATTTCATACTTTGAGTTTATCTTTATTATTTTGTTAATTTAAACTGAGTTTAACTTTAGTTACTTCATGAGTCAAATTAAAGAGATATTTAAAAACAAAGTGTTTTATTTATGTTGAGGTATTAAATCTTTTCTGTAATGAATCTTGCTCATCAATTCTAATTCTAATGATGTAATCACGTCGCAGGGCCCTTCAGTAACAGAGAGAACATTACAAACTCACTCGTAGAAGGTGGTCCATCCATTGGAGGTGATCTTGGTTGCTAGGAGACCACTGTTTCCATGGTAAGTGAGCGTCACGAGATCCCGCCCCTGCGTCCCCAGGCTCTTTAGCGCCCCGTTAGAGCCGATGTTCAACCAGACCACCTGGTTATCAGGCGCTACGATTCGGACCGGCTGGCGATTAGCGTCCCTCCGGATGCGGAGTGTGTTTCCATAACAGTCCGTCACCGAGGTCAGATCTCCTTCGTTGCTGTAGCTAAAGTTATATTTAAAATCTCCAGTCACCAGATTCGCGGTGTGCTGGTGCGTTCCGTTTAAGTCAAACATGTACACTTCCTGTTCTGCAGTCGAAGCCACTTCATAAAGTCCTCGTGCGGTCAGCTGTGGCTTGTTTGTCCCGATAGCTCGGATTCGGATATTTCCCAGATCAGCGATGTATAACGTTTCATCCGGAGCGGCTACGAGCGAGGAGGGCACGTTCAGACGAGCGTCTTTCGCAAAACCGTCTCCTGTCAGGTAGCAGTCGCAGTTAACGTCTGTTTTGCAGTCGCAGTCGGACAGCGACCCGGCTAAGTGAATAATCTTGCCGTTCGGTGCAACGCTGCGAATGCGACTCATCTTCCGCTCATCCGTTTCGGCGATGTGCAGCACTCCAGTGAAGGACACGGCAATGGCACTCGGAGACTCCAGATGAGTGTGTGTGGCACGCTGGGTCTCGGTTACCGAACGTTCAGTGACAGGAAGCGTGCAATGAAGCGGTCGACCGGCTGCGACGCTAACCTGCCCCTCTTCTGTAATCCGCAGAACCACGCTGCCGTCCAGCACGAAAAGAGAATTATCCATCGGACTGATGGCCAAATCAGTCGGCCACTCTAACGAAACCTGGAATTAAAAAGAAACACAAACATCAACATCTTCAGCATCACCGGCTGGGATTTAATGCAATTTATTTCTGATCAGGCGAAAAAATAACTACAGCCCATAGAAACTGCGCATACCCCACGGAGCTGTTGATCTTTTACAACAAATAAAAACAAACATTTCACTAGCGAAGCACAGTGGCGTAGTTGTTAGACCTTTGACCTTCTGTCTGCTCTTCCACCCAAGCTTGAAATATAAAAGGCCTAATACTTATTTAGCTAAAGTAGTTCTAAGAACCGTTATACCAAATCTTCACTACTGAACTCTGGGAATAAAACACTGCAGATAAAACTCTGTACAATTCAGGAGGAACGTTCATATCAAATGGATGGTAATATCACGATACGATACGATGCGTGCATTTAAACTTTTCTTTTGTTTATATCTGACTTTAAACAGACACATAGCAGCTTCTTCCCTCCATAAACTCCTGCTCACTACCGTAAAACCCTTTATATACACACACTCCAATTTCTAACACAACCACAATCACGTGAACTGGCGGCTACAGGAGGACACACTTCTGATTTTAATAAACATGAATATTAAAATCACGTGTGTGTGTCTGTTGTTTTTCTGTTCTTACCTCCTGGATGTCCATCTCGGTGTCACAGCTGAGGGGTCGCGCTGAAGTGAGGTCGTTTGACCCCAGGACAGTCGTGATAACCCCGCTCGGGTCCACTCTGCGAATCACTGTTCCATCCACAAAGTAGATCAGACCGTTTCTGTCCACGGCGATCCCTGCGAGAGGAGAAGAGAAGAAACCACAGACTCACTGGGTTCTGATTCTGAGTCTACCGGATCTCCTACGGTCTGAACCTGAGGGTCTGTATCGCTATCTACTGAAGCTCTGGACATGTTTGTGATCATAAGGTGGTGTAATATCCTGAGAGAGGACGGGTTTTGTTCTGGATGCTGCAAAGTTAATTAGTGCTCGAAGTTCCTGTGAGAATGTGAATGGGTTCTCCAGGGTTCTCAGGAATCCAATCTGAGATGCAGTCTGTTAACAGCTGCTGACATTTCATCAGCCTGAGCTTATCTGCATTCATTAAATCCATCATCTGCTCTTCAGATGAGGAAGACGAGCTGTTTACATCACGCCGATTCTCAAACAGGACGTGATGGAGATCTCAGCGCTGTGAAGGAGTTTCGCAATTCTCACATCGTAATTAAAGTCATGTAATAATTCGTGTTAGCGTGGAACTCTGGAAGGTGAGTGCAGGTTAGGTAATAGATTGGTGATGAACATCAGACGAGTGTGTGTGCGTCTGTTGATGCTTCACAGCCATCTGTTTACTGATTGATTTTCGGATGTAAATAAGATGATCTGAAATGGCTGGGTTTTGTTTTGTAGCAAAAAATTCACGTTACCACTTTAGATTAGCACCACAGACTCGGCGTGTGTCTGGAATTTGATGTGGTGAGAATGAGCGAATGTTTCTTTATCCATTCATCCTTACAGGTTCTACTGTTTTGTTATAAGCTGTCAGGTGGATAATCAGAGTGGAGAGAGGAAATCTGGGAAAGTGGTGCATTTCGGCTCCGATTAATTCAGCCAAATAATTCACATGAATGTGTTTAAATGAATAATCCACATGCTACAGATGCCATGAAGAAAAATCCTGATTAGAAAACTAGTGATCTCGGAACTCTGGAGAAGTTTATCACAGGTTTAACAGCTCTGTTAAAGATACTAATGCTAATCGCTAATGCTAACTCTGATCTCCTAAGATCTGGTTAGACCGATTTTAACTCTTTAAAGGCTGGTGAGGAACGCCGGTGAGGAACGTCAGTGCGGAACACCGGCGAGAAATGTCAGTGTGGAAAGTCGGTGTGGAACGTCGGTGAGGAGCGTCAGTGAGGAGCGTCGGTGAGGAGCTTCGGTGTGAAACATTGGTGAGGAGCATCGGCGAGGAGCGTCAGTGAGGAACGTCAGTGAGGAACGTCAGGTCAGTAAATGAGCTGTGAAAGGTCTTTGAAGTTCTTCAGGATTTTGGGAAATGTAAGACCTGGTCAGTGTGGTACATTTGGTCCTCTCAGGTCAGGACTAATCTGGTCTGTCAAGTGCCATAAATGTGGGTTTTGTATGCAAGATGTGGTCTAATGGACCTTGTGTATGAAGTCTGGTCCATAAAGTTTGGTTTCTGCTCTGGTGAAGGTGTCACTATTCCACCTTGCATGATCGGATTACGGTGAGGAAACTCTGAGTAAAGTCCTCATGATAATTTAGGCGTTGTGAGATTTGATCAGTGCACCTTGTTACTTTGAGTACCTTTAGGTCCTGTGAGTACGGCCTCGGAGGCAGGTCCTCCATCTCCACACTGGTTCTCGTCAAAAGGCAGACAGTGGTCCCCGGTCCCTGCTACGACTTCGACGTTTGTCTGAGGTTCCACCTCACCGGACAGGATGCGGGGTCGGTAAATCCGCCGGGAGTTTGTGTCTGATACGTACAGCCGTCCCGTCACGGGGTCCGCGCTCAGGTAGTAGCGGTGGGCGGGGTTATTACTGCAGAAAAGAGGGAGTGACAGATTGCTGTGATGTCTTGGTTTAAGTGTGTATTTGTAGAAGTGAGAGGTTTGTTGGAGGTGACAGATAAAACAACTGTGTTTGAAATATTAATGTTGTTTCATAAGTTCACTGGTTCGCCATCTGCACTCCCATTCGCCCCCCCCCCCCCAAACTTTTTAAAACAACATCCGCTGCTGAGAAGAGAAAGAGATGTGTGAAAATGGATAATAAATCAGACGATATGGAAATATTTCAGAAGGCGGTGATGATGCCTTGAAGTGTGCCAAATCATTTCAATGGTTATGACTCCCATGCGAGACAAGGAGGAAAAATCGCCGTGATGTGCAGATCTTAATGACTGTCAACAGCTGACGGCATTTCATCAGGCTGCGCTTATTTACATTCATTAAATCTATCAGTCTGCTCTTCCCTGAGTGAGATCGCTTGGACGCCATTAGCATCTAGTGAAAGACGGATCTGGGATACAGGACGCGGCGCGCATCAGTGACTTTCTACCCAGGAAATGGATAAAGATTACCGGCATATTGTTATTAAAAACTCTTTATGTCAGAGCTTTGCATGAGGGGCGGGATCAGAATAATATGTAACCATGGAGTGTTTACGATTGGAGTCAGAGCTCCAGCACAACAAGACAATATTTGAATGTGGGACCCATGTGGGTAGTAAGTGGACTGAAAAACGGGCCCCATATGGGATTGTCTGTAGATTCCATAGTGGCCCCATGTCAACAGCCCACATGAATTCATTCATTCATTTTCTAAGCTGCTTAATCCTTATTAGGGTCACGAGGAGGCTGGTGCCTATCTCAGCCGACTCTGGGGTGGGGTACACCCGGAACAGCTCGGCAGGCCATCGCAGGGTAACACACACACAACCATTCACTCTCACAACTAGGGGTGATTTTGAACAGTCAGTTAGCCTACTGTGCATGTTTTTGGACTGTAGGAGGAAACCGGAGTACATGGAGGGAACCCACACAAGCACGGGGAGAACATGCAAACTCCACACAGAAACGCCCCGAGCCCAGGAATCGAACCCGGGACCTTCTTGCTGTGAGGCGGACGTGCTAACCACTACACCACCGTGTCACCCCACATGATTTCCCATAAATAACACAACCATGACCCACACGTGGTCCCAGTTAATATAACCATTTTGTTCACATGTGACCCCTTCACAACCCCGATGGGGCCCACGTACAAATACGCAGCTTTTAATGTGGTTTTCGTAGCTTTTGATGATGGTGAGTTCTCTCACAGTCCCGGCGCGCTCATATCAACATTCAGATGGTTTCTGCGTGCCCGTTTCAGATGGAGAGATTTTCAGAAGCGCTGTTCATTCATCGTCGGAGATATTTTAGAAAACAGAGGGGAAATGAACGATGTTATAAAAAAGATGTGTTAATGCTGTGTGAGACTCAGTGTCGGGTCGCAGCACTGCGGTGGTTCGTACCGTGATTCAGCAACATGTCAAGATTGATATCAGTGTCTATTTCAAGCCGAGCACCGGGGGGTGGAGGGGGTTGAGTCACATGACCTGGACTTGTTTTATCCTGTCTAAATGGCGGGTGATATCTGACGGGGTTTGACGTGGTCTCTCCCCTGAGCTGGGACTGTTGTTTAACTCCCTTCACTAAACAGTCCACAGGAAGTGGTTCATCGCTCGCGGTTTATGGGTTTTTTAACCACTGGGGTGAATTCACACTTTACTAAAGAACCTAATCTTTAATGGAATAAATCTCAGAAAGACATATTATTAAAACGTGTCCTGATGACGTGAACGCCTGTGAGCTGTGGAGGACATTTTAACGGTCTTTACATCTCAGGATGGGAGCCGACAATAAAACACGACAAAACTAAAAACAAAGCGCTTTATCCTCTGGGTTCACGTGGAGGCTGGACGACACGGTGCGAGGTCAGGGTACACCGTGAACAGCTCGCCAATCCATTGCAAGGCACCACACACACCTAGGGGCAATATGGAACAATCAAAGAGCCTAATGTGCATGTCTTTGGACTGTGGGAGGAAACCGGCGTATCCGGAGGAAACCCACACAAGCACAGGGAGATTTACAGAAACGCCCTCGCCGAGACCGGGACTTGAACCCAGGACCTTCATGCTGTGAGACGGACGTGTTACTGTGTCTACACCATGCAAGGTTTTCTACAAACGATTTCACTCCCTGAAATAAAAACATTCCTGAGAATAAATGATAAAATATTCACAAGGTTTTCTTCCTTCTGCAGAAAATCAGCCTCGAGGGCTCATCAAAAAAAACAAAACACTTTATTTCTAATGTCAGATCAGTGACATCATCATCTATCACATGACCACTGGGGTTATTAGTAACCAGGTGGACGAGGCGTCACTCACCTGTGTCTGAAATCTTTATTCCTTCAGGCAGCAATGAAGAAAAGAAAAAACAGGCCACATGTAAACAAATATTATCACTGACACAGAAAACACGTGATCACATGACAAAAACGCTTTCTATCATTCATAATGGGCATTAATCAAACTGACAGTCCAGCCCTCCACTGGTCTGTGCACTCGCTCAATCATAAAATCAATTCACGTCCGCTGTTCCTCTCTACATCCTCTTTACATTTCATTCTTCACCTCATCCCTGGAGCACACACCCCCTCCAACAACCCCCCCCACACACACACACACCCCTCGAGTGTATTACTGCGCTTGTAAAGTCAGACGAGTTCACTTTGAAGTCTTTCACAGAGAGAAAAACTAATCATTTCATTTCAATTTAAGTCTCAGGAGAGACAGATCCAGGACGAGGTTTCATTTTCAACACCGACCAGAAATAAACGCCTGAAACAGCAAGAAGTAGATTTCAACCCGAGAACACAACACGTCAAGTCACCACCCAGGTGATGTAATAATTACAGCCTTCCAAAGAAATATCAATGTTTAATTAATTAATTAATTAAGTAGTCAGTTAGTTAATTATAATAAATTAATTGGTTAATTAGTTAATTGGTTGATTAATAAATAAATAAATAAATAAATAAATTGATAAAAATGACGATGTAAAGAGAGCAGGATTAATACACATCTCTCAGATTTCACCCTGCAGCAACATCTAATTATCCATCCGTTTCTTTTCATGAAATCACTAACCCATCCATCCATCCATCCATCCCTCCATCTGTCCCTTAATCCACCTTTCCATCAAATCACAAGTCAACCAATCCACCCACTCATACATCCATTAATCCACCCAATTCTCCATCCATCCATCCATCCACCTAAACATCCATCCATCCACCCTTTCATCCACCTAAATATCCATCCATCCACCCTTCCATCCACCTAAATATCCATCCATCCACCCTTCTATCCACCTAAACATCCATCCATCCATCCACCCTTTCATCCACCTAAATATCCATCCATCCATCCAACCTTCTATCCATTCACCCAAACATCCACCTAAACATAAAACCCATCCATGTTAACACAACCATCCATCCACCCAAACATCCATCCATTAACCCAAACATCCATCCATCCATCCATCCATCCACCCAAACATTCACCCATCGTTCCATCCATCCATCCTTTCTTTTATAAGCTACAGTTCTTCCTCATTATTGATGTACTTGTCCACCCTTGTGGGTTAAGGTGTTTCTTTGGTCATACTAATTCGTACATCCATCCATTCACACATCCATCCAATCACGCATTCACCCATTCACGCATTCATCCACCCATTTATCCATTCATTCATCCATTCATCTGCTCAGTAATTTTTTCATTTAACTATCCGTTTAATACCTCAGTTGGACTAGCCATTCATGCACTTGTCTATCTATTCAATCCTTCCTTTCTCCACCCACGGATCTGTCCATCCATTCTTTCATTTAATCGATCTACTCATCCACACTTGTTGCCCACCTGAGCTCCATGATGCTGGTAACATTTCCTGATGGATCAATGCGTCTGATGTAGTTGAAATCTCCCACGTACAGACTTCCGTCTCTGCCCCACGCCAGCGCTACAGGTGCGAGTAGCTTGTTGCCCCCAGCTGGGGCATTACAGCTGGGGCAGGAGATGCTCCTCCGGCGTCCATTACCCATGATGGTGCTGATTACGGGTGGCAGCTGGGATAGGAAGATATTTTCACCGTTTCCTTTATACAGGATCCCTGAGACAGAGAAAACATCAGCAGAGTTCGTACTTCAGGTGCTGAAGGACAGGAGAGAGGAAATTTCATGCTGCTATTGACAAACACTCGGCTCTATTAAACAGATCAATGAGAGTACAGTCAAGTGCTCAGGAATTCATTCTCCGGCATTCCATTTATACAAAATTCATGAGGCTCATTTGATTCCAGGCTTTAAAATCTGAAACAAGTAAAATGCCTTCCGGGGTCGAGATATGGTAATGGAGATCTTACAGGAGGCTTCATTCCATTTAGTGATCGTTCTGGATCTTAATGTCCTTCAGAGGCGATGAAGTTTGGAGACGGGGTTCATATTATCCACACCACGGTCTCTGAGAGTAAAGCGTAATCTGGATGGTTTAATCTTTCTAAAGAGGAATCTTCACGCCAGAGGAACAAACTGAAGAACATATACACGGTTCAAAATGCAACGGATTCTCAAGGTCTCGAGTTCGGAGCCTTCACTGGCGAGTTACAGAGTTAAATCATCACAGCACCAACACTATGACCTGTAGGTACCAGCAGGTCCATGACTCTCGGTGTCTCTGTAGTACTGTAGATGCATTTCACTGATATGTTTCACCGATTCAGGTAAAGGATAAAAAAGAACAAAATGTATCTGGAGTGTGTCCTTGAACCTGATACGCATCTCATGATGAATTAATCCACCGAAAGATTTTTAGGACGGGGTGCGGTTGTTCTCAGGTACATTCGCTGCATATCTGAACAATTCTAATCAATAATCTTTTACAAGGAGCTCTATCCAACCATCCATCCATCTATCCAACCATCCATCCACCCATCCTTACTTCCTTCAATCCTTTTATTGACCCCATCATTATTTATTTAAAAACTCTGCACTTACACAACAAAGGCTTCAACAAGACCCCCCACTAATGCAGGTTCTGTTTTCATTCTGCTTGAGAAGTGTGTGAAGTGTGCATAGACAGAGAGGAGTGCATGTGTGAGAAGTGTGAGGAGTGTGTGAGGAGTGTGTGTGAAGACTGAAGAGTATGTGTGTATGAGGAGTGTGTGAAGTGTGTTTTAGGAGTGTGGGAAGAGAGTGTGTGGAGTGTGTTTGAAGAATGTGTGAGGAGTATGTGAAGAGTGTGTGTCGAGTGTGAGAGCAGTGTGTGAAGACTGTGTGAGGAGTATGAGTAGTGTATGCAAAATGCATGAGGTGAGTGTGCGGAGTATGTGAGGAGTGTGAGGGGTGTGTGCGGAGAATGTGAGTAGTGTGCTGAGTGTGTGTGCAGAGTGTGTGGAGTGTGTGACGAGTGTGCAGACTGTGTAAGGAGTGTGCGGAGTGTGTGAGGATTGTGTGAGGTGTGTGCAGAGTGTGTGAGGAGTGTGCAGACTGTATGGGGAGTGTGTGAGGAGTGTGTGCAGAATGTGTGAAGAGTGTGTGAGTAGTGTGCTAGTAGTGTGCGGAGTGTGTGTGCTGAGTGTGTGAGGAGTGTGTGAGGAGTGCGTGAGGAGTGTGTGGAGTGTGTGAGTAGTGTGCAGAGTGTGTGAGGATTGTGTGAGTAGTGTGCAGAGTATTCAGATTGTGTGAGGAGTGTGAGGAGTGTGTGGAGTGTGTGAGGAGTGTGTGGAGTGTGTGAGTAGTGTGCAGAGTATGCAGATTGTGTGAGTAGTGTGCAGAGTATGCAGATTGTGTGAGTAGTGTGCGGACGTATGAGGAGTGTGTGAGTAGTGTGCGGAGTGTGAGTAGTGTGCGGAGTGTGTGAGGAGTGTGTGATCAGTGTGCAGCGTGTGTGAGCAGTGTGAGAAGTGTGCAGAGTGTGTGAGTAGTGTGAGGAGTGTGTGAGTAGTGTGCGGAGTGTGTGAGGAGTGTGTGTGTGCAGTGTGTGAGGAGAGTGTGATCAGTGTGCAGCGTGTGTGAGTAGTGTGTGAGTAGTGTGCGGAATGTGTGAGGAGTGTGCAGTGTGTGAGTAGTGTGAGGAGTGTGTGAGTAGTGTGCATAGTGTGAGGGGTGTGTGTGTAGTATGAGGAGTGTGTGTGGACTGTACAGAGTGTGTGCAGAGTGTGTGAGTAGTGTGCGGAGTGTGTGAGGAGTGTGTGAGGAGTGTGTGTGTGATGAGTGTGCAGAGTGTGTGAGGAGTGTGTGGAGTGTGTGAGTAGTGTGTGAGGACTGTGCGGAGTGTGTGCGGAGTGTGTGAGTAGTGTGCGGAGTGTGTGAGGAGTGTGGGGAGTGTGTGAGGACTGTGCGGAGTGTGTGCGGAGTGTGTGAGAAGTGTGGGGAGTGTGTGAGGACTGTGCGGAGTGTGTGAGGAGTGTGTGAGGAGTGTGTGTGATGAGTGTGCAGAGTGTGTGAGGAGTGTGTGAGTAGTGTGAGGAGTGTGTGCGGACTGTGCGGAGTGTGTGCGGAGTGTGTGAGTAGTGTGCGGAGTGTGTGAGGAGTGTGGGGAGTGTGTGAGGAGTGTGTGAGCAGTGTGTGTGATGAGTGTGCAGAGTGTGTGAGGAGTGTGTGGAGTGTGCGCAGAGTGACTTTGGGCTTAGGTTTCTCTGTACAGACCGAGCACTGAGGTTATAAGAAGTTTATATTGACCCGATAACAGCAGTAAAATCAGGACCTGCTGAAATTTCTAGCGAGCACAACGAGAGCCGTGACACTGCAACCCGTACGGTTAAATGACGCTGCTGATGTATCGATGATGTCAGAGGGGACGTCCGAGTCGATATCTCTCTCTCTCTCGTCATTCTAAATCCAACATGTCCAACAAATCCCTCTGACCCTGACCCTGACGCAGCATGGTGGCGCTCTTCCTCCCACTTTCTTTAACTTCCTTCTGTTGGTGTTCATTTCTATTTCTGTTTCACACAAAACATCGTATTATTCACTAATTATACAGCAAACAGTCGAACAAGCGAGGAGTGTGGAGCCTTCCAGAGGTCAGGGGCAGGCGTCCAAAGACTGAATCAGAGTGTAACGCTGTGGGACTCGTGTGTACAGACGTCATCTAAGAAAAATGTTCCTTCATAATGTAATGCTAATCATCATGGATTATCCAGCTTCAGATCCCGCGTGATCGAGCAGCAATCGAAGGAACAAACACATGAATAAAATGTCACGCCAATAAGACGCGCGTCTAATCCGTCAGGTGCGGTTGGATATTTCCAAAAACACATCGGCCCACTGAGATCGACAGAAATCGAAGAGGAAAACGTGGTGGGTTTGACGTGCTGGGGATCTGATCAATAACCTGCCGAGAACCCTGCAGCTAAACTATAATCATTCACTGCGGATGTTTATAACACAGACATCTCCCTCATCGCTGTTACAGAAATATAAAAACAAGGTCTGTGGGGGTAGGGGGGTGGGGTGGGGGTAGTAGTGCTAGCGTTCATGTCTGGTTCGCATTATTATCATACGGTATGATGTTGAGAGCACTCTGATGGAAGGAATTGGTTCTAAAGACGTCAAGATAATGTTAGATAATTAACAAAATTTTAATTCTGTTGATTTAACGCTAGCGATGTTGGTGGCTAGGTGACATGCTAGATAATGCTGACCAACTACCATGTTTACATGCACTGAGCCACAGAGCGTTCCTGATGTTCCTGATGTTCTGTACAACTCAGCACTCAGGTCTAAACCCTTGCACGTCTGAGGATTTTGTTCACATACTGTGATTTGTGGAAGTGTTCCTGAGCCCATGCTGTGATTTGCATGACAGACTCGCGTCTATTTTAAATGCAGTACCTCCCGAGGCCCCGAATATCACGGGAGTCCAATACTAATTTCCATCTTTGCCCCTTGTACACAGATTTCTTCAGATCTTTGGAATCCCATGATACGATGTTCTGTAGATGATGAGACATTTAAAGTTTTTGCAATTTTACATTACTGAACATTACTCTGAAATTATTCCACACAGGTGTTTGCAGATTGGCGAACCTCTGCCCAGATGTTCTTTTTATACCCAGTCATGTTATAGATCTTTTACCAATTAACCAAACTGGTGCCACTTACTTTCCCAGACTTTTGGTGCCCCAAGCCGTGCTGCCGTCATCAAATTCAGAATGAGGGAATATTTGTTAATGGAATAAAACCCACTTTCATCGTGTGAAATATATTCCATCTTCTACTGTGAATAAAATTCAGCTTTATGAGATATTATCATAAATCATTGCGTTCTGTTTTTATTTCCCTTTCACACAGCATCCCAGTTCTTTTGTACTTCAGATCAGTGAGATACCCCAGCGATTAAAATAAAAGTGCGGGAAGAGCTTGAAGAGCCATAATCAGGACTACAGAACCGAACAGACAGTTAATGAGACCGGAGTAATGAGCTCGGACTTTATTTTCCTCACGAGGACGCGAGCCGCTGCGTCTGAACAAGCAGACAGTCGTTCCAGTCGTTTAGAGCTGGTGAAAGCACGCACCGCTTCCTCAGCTTCCTCCTTCACACTTCGCCTCTAAATGTTTTATTTGTGTTTCCAAAACTCATCATATGCCGTGTTAATGATATTAATAGTATTAGTGATATGAATGATATTAATAATACTAGTGATATTAATGATAATGATATTAATGATATTAATGATATTAATGATAATGATATTAATGATTCGTTTTATAAGACGCTCATTCTATTCAAATTTATACTTGAATTTAAAACTCGGATGTTTCTTTTTCTCTAAAATATAAATAAAATAAAGGGAAGAAACAACAGAGGGAGGAGAACGGAACTTGTAATGGTTCCAGTTTCCCCTCTCGGGATTTAGGTGCTCATGAATATTAGTGATTAGTAAGTGCTTTCATATCATTATTATAATTTTAGTATTTAATCTACAGCTAAAAATTCCATTATTATGATTCGAGATCAAAGGTAAATATTTAATATTTTTATTTGGCTTAATGAAGGTTCTTGGTAACACGGTGGCGCAGTAGTTAGAACGTCCACCTCACAGCAAGAAGGTCCTGGGTTCGAGTCCTGGGCTTGGGGAGGGTGGTTGTGTGTGGAGTTTGCATGCTCTCCCTGTGCTTGTGTGGGTTTCCTCTGGGTACTCTAGTTTCCTCCCACAATCCAAAGACATGCACATTAGGACTCAAGCTGAGCATGGGACTCAAACCCAGGACCTTCTTGCTGTGAGGCAGATGTGCTAACCGCTACACAACTGTACCGCTCACATTAGGCTAACGGGCTGTTCCAGATCATCCCTAGGTGTGACTGTGAGTGTGAATGGTTGTGTGTGTGTTGCCCTGCAATGGTCTGGTGAGCTGTCCAGGGTGTACTCTGCCCTCACCCAGAGTCAACTGAGATGGGCACAAGTGAATAAATTAACTTCCGAGCTTCCAATCCCAACATCATGGACTTGCTTCCTGTTCACCTGGGTGGAAATACAGTCAGGTATTTATATTATTATTAATAAATGTGTCGTGTATTAGAGGAGTTATGCACCTCCTTAATATTTGGAAATTATATTTAATTCTCCTTTATTTTAATCCCTATAAACCTGTTAATAAATCTCTGGAGGCGTTTATCAGGACCGTACTGATATCTCTATTTCTGTAAAACAGGTCAGGAGGCTCAGGTAGATGTATGTAAGGCACTGAAAGGTGATCAGATGTGTAATCCATGCCGCATTCCGTCGGAGGGGCATTGGGGGTTGTCCTTTATGTTATTAGCTGCTGAGATTAATGGGATTGTCGAACACATGCGCTGCTTTTGATGAATTAATTCCCGCGGTGAGATTCAACAGCTCGGGGTTTTTATCCTGTCCTTATTTCTCTGTGGTGTTTCTGATGTGCGGCGACGCAGGAAGGAAAAGTTGATATGTACACATGTTAAAGCTTTTGTGTATCTGAGATTAAAGCGCACCCCCGTTATCTCTGCTGAACGTGTTGATTCAGAAAGATTAGGAAGGCAGATGTTTAGTAAATCTCTGTGTTCTGGATCAGATTTATTTCTACAGTATATCAGCATCAGCACCGCGAGTGGAGCGTTGCATATCTGATATTAAACCTCACGAGTAAACAGGAAATGATATGCATGTGCGAGGGTGGGGCACACCCTCAACAGCTCGCCAGGTCATCGCAGGTCAGTACATACACAATCACTCACACCTAGGGGTGATTCGAAACAGCAAGTTAACCTACTGTGCAGGTCTTTGCACTGTGAGAGGAAACCGGATTACTCGTATTTTCAGGAAGAAACCTGGGTATTGTACACAAGGGGGCGGAGTCAGAGGCACACACTGAAGCAGTGGTGACAATACAGGGCGTGGTTTCTGAACATTAAGTTGTATGTGTGTGTGTGTGTGTGAATGAGTGTGTGTGTGTGTGTGTGTGTGTGTGTGTGTGTGTGTGTGTGTGTGTGTGTGT
>JBCNYH010000016.1:21945002-21955438 GCA_039654325.1 Tandanus tandanus | reverse complement strand
CACACACACACACACACACTCACACACACACTCACACACACACACACACACACACACACACACACACACACACACACTCACTCACACCATTTTTTGACATCAAAACATAACGGTTTCCATGGAAACAGCAGTGTGTTTATTCCGATGCTGCGCACCATTTTTCACGGTACAGAGAAAACCAAGTGGGGCTTTTTACAATAAGCGTTCCACTTGTGTTGCTATAAAATCTAAAGAGCTGCTCAGGTTCAGTGGGACTGCGTTTCAGTCGTAAACAGAACGTGAAGGTTAATATCTTCGTAAAGCGGCGAGATGGGAGACATAAAGCAAGATAATCATAAAACACAGAGGATAGCAGCACAGTCTCAGCACTTATCTCATACTTTATCAGTGCTTCACTTTCGAGGACATGGAGGAGACGCTCTGTTCCTTTCACACCCTCATTCGGGTAAATAACAACACCACCATCACTATTTCAGCCTCATGCACTGATTTAAACTGAAATTAAAGGACACGGGATCGTTTAGTAACGAGCACTGCATTTCTCCAGGAGTATTTATGATCTCATGTATAAGAAGGGGGCACTTTCATGTTCCTGACATTACAGAAACATTATTTGGCCTTCATCCTTGGCAATGGGAGCTGTTACACCGTAAGTGCAGAAAATTTGGGTACAAGAGGCCATTTGACACAGGAGCACTAAATCCTCACCCCAACCTTCCTTCAGGGAGAACAAGAAAGAGAAAACCTTCATCCAGAAGAGCTTCAGACTTCTAACCATCATCCAGGCTTCAAACTCCATCCACACCCTCTGACCTGCTTCAGAAGATTTATCCATTCAGAGATGATTCATCAATTCAGGGATCTCCAACCCTGCTCCTGGAGAGATATCTGTCCACAGGTTTTTATCTTCATCCAAAATCCTCCAACCATTTCTAAACCGTGTAGAGGTGCTACAGCTGGACTTTACACCAGTGGTGTCTTCCAAAGCACCTGATAGTCTAAAGCTGGGGTCACAAACCCTGCTCCGGGAGATCTACCTACCTGAAGACGTTGGCTAAAATCCTAATCACGCCCACCTGAGCATCCAGTCATTGCCTGAGGAAGTTCTTGATGAGATAAAAGAGGTGTGTTAGGCATTGGTTTGAGGAAACTTGCAGGAAGGGAGATCTTCAGGAACAGGGCTGGTGACTGGCTTGTCTCATGGAGGAACTCTTCATAGTTCTCTGTAGAACCCTTTCTGGAATCCACTTAGACGTGGAGAAGTATTCAGAGGAACCTCTGAGGAACCATGCTCCACAAAGAATCCAGAAATGTTACAAGAAGAAGAAGAATCTAAACACACACGTTCATTTTCCTGTTTGAGTTCTACTTCCTGTTCACTGACCCCGCCCACTCTCGGACACCAAAAACCACCTACTACGTTCTGAAGCTTGATAAATGCTCCAGGTTTTCCGTTTGGTCTCCGAATAACCTGATGCTGATTAATGACGAGCCGGAATTTAATCTTCATCCATTTCTCTTCTCCACACATGAACATCCATAAATCTTTAGAACAACATGAACGTGAAGATGTGTCAGAGACAGAAGTGTGAAATCTCCATCATGTAGTAGAAGTGATGAAGAACATCACAGGAAGTCCATTTGCTTTGATTCACTGCGAGCGGGACAGAAAAATGAGAGTAATTAGCATATTATGAAAACTTCAGCCGCGGACCAGCAGGAATAAATTTCATCTCCGGATTTCTCCGTCAGCGTTTTGTACTTGAGAAACTGAGCAAAGTTCATTCATCCGGATCAAGCTGGACCATAACCTTCTTCTGAATCCGCACACTGCACCGCCAAACTTCATTTAATCGCCCATTAGCCCGAGCCATTAGCCTCGTCTCTGTCGTATGCAAATCAGGAAGCGGGTCATATTTTACGTTTGGCTGAATATTTATGGTTAAACCTCGGAGTTGATCTCGGAGCAGCAGGAACGTGACCTCAGAAAAAACGACTTCTCAAACGCTGCCACAGAACAGAGCTTAGAGAGGAACGAAGTGTGACGTCACGGAGAAGAAAAGAAGAACCATCTCACCGTTCTGCAGATCCAGGACGTGATGGTTATCCAGCGTCCAGCCGCCCATGTTGGAGGCGTCAACTTCAAAGCCCTGCAGTGTGGAACTTCTCCTCTCCCAGAGAACCACGCCCAGGCACGACTCGTACTCGAAGCCCACAGACACTGCCAAAAAAACACAAAAGATAAAAAGGAATAGACAGAGAACACGCTAACATCCGAATGAATACAAATTCATTTCATTAATTTCCTGAACCTCTTAATCCTCTCACCGGCTCGCCGGACCATCACAGTGCAGCAAACACACAACCATTCACACTCACATCTGGAGGAAACTCCACACAGAAACGCCCTCGCCGTGCACGGGACTCAAACCCAGGATGTGCTAACCACTACACCACTCCACTACCAGATCATTGTTCGTAACTCAGTGGTGTAGTGGGCAGCACGTCCTGTTTTGAGTCCTGGGCTCAGCGTATGGAGTTTCCTCCGAATATGTATGGAGTTTCCTCCGAATACTCCGGTTTCCTCCCACAGTCCAAAAACATGCACATTAGGTTGATTGGCTGTTCCAAATCGCCTCTAGGTGTGAGGTGTGTGTGTGAACGGTTGTGTGTTTTGGCCCGGTGATGGTCTGGTGAGCTGTCCAAGGTGTTCTCCGCCCTCACCCAGAGTCAGCTGAGATGGGCGCCAGCCTCCCCGCAACCCTAATTAGGAGGAAGCGGTTTAGAAAATGAGTGAATGAATGAGTTCAGAAGAGAAAAACTTCCCATACAGGGTTCTTTAGGGTTCCGTTTATTGTTAACTATTAATTTGATCTGTCTATTTCTGTTTCAGTCTGGATTCAGATCAACAGGATTACAACACATTCACTCAGAAAAATTCATTAATTCATTCACTTTTCTGAACCGTTTAATCCTAATTAGGGTCGCGGGGAGGCTGGCGCCCATCTCAGCCGACTCTGGGCGAGGGCAGACACGCGAGGCCATCACAGGGCAGAAACGGCTATGCAGCCTACCATGGCCAGCCTTTGATAACCCAGTTAGCTGCACTGGACAGCAGTGACATCCCGCTGATAGTGGGGCTTGAACCCTCAACCTTGGGATCAGTAATCCAGCACCCTACCACCGGGAAACCACTGCCCCCACTCAGAAAAAATATTAAAAACAATTAGAACCTTTACACACTATTAAGTTCAGAAATTTCACAACCTGAGTCGGTTTATTTATTTATTTATGTTTATTCTGTTTGTGTGCACTGTTTGTATCACGCCTCATTTCTTCTCCTTCTGCATAAAGAACAATCTGTAAAAGCAGCACGTTTTAAAAACAAACTGAAGTACAGAAAAGATCTGCAACAATATTTTATTACTTTACTTTACTGTACTTTACTGTCACGCCCAGAGTACGTTCAGTAAATCAGGGAACTCGGGGGAACATTCGCGATGGACGACGGTGTGATTTTCACCCCTGGCTACAGACAAACACAAACACACACACACACACACACACACACACACACACGACCACACACACACACACTTTTCAGCGGCGTTTCCGATCGCTGCGGTTTGGTGCGTAACTCTTTTGTTTCTCGTCGTAATTAATCTCGCACAGCCTGAGGCGAGAGGCGTGATTGTTCTTTTCCCCGTCGCTTTGCAGCAGTAACATGATAAAACATCGTCCTGCGACCTTCCGCGGTTCTGCACAGCTCGTTCCACTTCAACTGCAGACTAATTACACATGCAAACACTCTGGTCCACAAACAGGTGGTCTCTGAAAGCGCGGCTCTTTGGAGCGTTATTTATGATCTTGCTGCTGCTCAGTGTCAGACAGAGCAGGAAAAAGGCCACGGAGTGCTTACACACGCACAATACCACTAACAAACAGCGCCTTCATCTAACTTCATCGCACTGGCCTGTTAGAGCTAACAATACAGAGAATTATTATTAATATATTTCAGTGTATAAATCTTTAAAAAAAAAAACATGATACAAGGGAACACGGAGTCTGGTGCCCAGTAGAGTCCCATTACATGAACATCCCACAGTAGTCCAGAAAACCCTTAAAGAACACTAAAAATCCCTAAGGAACCCAAAGAACCCTTAAAGATCCCTTAAAAAAACCTCAAAGAACCCTAAAGAACCCTTAAAGAACCCAAAGAACCCTTAAAACCCTAAAGAACCCAAAAAACCCTTAAAGAACCCTAAAGAACCTTGAAGAAGTACAGAGTGTATATATGATATAATTATTTATGGAAGTGCAGGACTGGTAGTTGATGGTGTTTATGATGATGGTAGTGCACTGATGGTAGTTTGGTGGATGGTGGATGACCTTAGTGTGATCAATGGCTGAAGTCAGTGATGCGAATCTGGTGCTAACAGAACCGAAAGTCTCAGGAAAATGATGTAATGCTTCGTTTTGTAAGAACCCTAAGAAATTGTAATCAAGACATTTTTGAGACTCACCCACAGCCTCCGCTAGGCCGTACACTTTCTGTCCATAAGCATCAGTTTTATCCCAGATGAAGGTGAACGAGAGCCTGGGAGACGCCGGGAACTCCTTCTGGAACATTCTTCCCTCCACAGCCACCATCAAGTGCACTTTAGTTAGGCTGAAAGGGACGACTGATCCGGTCATGATCACCTTCAGGAGGGGTTTGTACGAAAACGCTCGAGAGCTGAGATACACCAGGTTCAGGTTGCTCCCGGGGACGGACGTCTGCTCGTGGAGAACCTGGAGAACCACAGTCCATGTGTTACAACACTTCCTATACCCTTCTCCATACTCTCTCTCTCTCTCTTTCTCCAGTCTACAGGACTGACACAGTGATTCACACTCACATTCACACCTACAGGGATTTAGAGTAGAACGTTCCCCTAATGTACATGGTTATGGACTTTGGGAGGAAACTGGAGTACCCCAGAGGAGCACACTCAAGCACAGGAAGAACATGTAAACTCCAAACAGGATGACCTTGTCAGCTGTAGGATTCAAACCCAGAATCTTATTGCTGGGAGGCGACAGTGATAACCACAGGAACCAAATTCAGATCAGGAACCACAGATACCACTAGGACTAAAACCAGAATCAGATCCAGAGACAAAACTAATACTAGGAATAGTACTAGAAACAGAACTAGAACAGTAAAAGAGAATCCAATACAAGAACAGATACAGAACATGAAGAGGAAGAAGATTAGAACTGGGTTCTCTTTTACTGCTCTAGTTCTGTTTCTAGTACTATTCCTAGATCAAATCTCACACAATAACCAGAACTTCAGCTGCCATCAGACAAGAACCCAAACAGGAAATAGAATCAGAACCAGATCCTCCTATTCCCAAGATATCATCCTGATTCCAGCAGAACCAAATCCCATGTGCAGCTTCACTGAACTAACTCTTTTCATTTTAAAACTCACCTGTGTTTCAGGTATGATGGGCGTGGCCTCAGGGGTGGAGCTGTAAAAGGCTGATAGTGGTGATGTCACTATTATTGGAGCGGGTCTTACAAGGCCATTGAGTTCACATGTGGGTGTGTCCTTTTCTTCCTGCCTCATCACCAATCGGTTAATCACATGAAATACTCGCCATGGCAACCACACAGAGTAGTGCATGATGGGAAACGGAGCGCGAGTGAAACTCAGAGTCAGAGACGATCCACCGTTCACCAACAAATCAAACCTTTAAACATACAGACAAGGAAGTAATATACATCTACAACAAGAAGCAAAACCAGTCACTAGTACTGGTACCAGAGTAGAACATGCACTAGAACCAGTACCAGAACTAGAACAAATCTTGAATCAGAATTAAAACCAGAACACAGAACACTTACTGTTCCCTATTCCCTACTCCCCAATCCCTAATCCCTACTCCCTAATCATTACTACCTAATCCTTACTCTCTAATCCCTATTCCCTAATCCCTTCTCCCTAATCCCTACTCCCTAATCCTTACTCCCTACTTCCTATTCCCTAATCCCTACTCCCTAATCCCTACTCCCTAATCCCTATTACCTAATCCTTACTCCCTAATCATTACCCCCTAATCCCTACTCTCTAATCCCTATTCCCTAATCCTTACTCCCTAATCATTACTCCCTAATCCCATACTCTCTAATCCCTATTCCCTAATCCCTACTCCTTATCACATAATCCCTACTCTCTAATCCTTACACCTTAATCCCTGCTCTCTAATCCCTATTCCCTAATCCTTACCCCATAATCCCTACTCTCTAATCCCTATTCCCTAATCCCTACTAATCCTTATTCGCTAATCCTTACCCCCAATCCCTACTCCTTAATCATTACTCCCTAATCCCTACTCTCTAATCCCTATTCCCTAATCCCTTCTCACAAATTCCTTCTCCCTAATCCTTAACCCCTACTCCCTAATCCCAATTCCCTATTCCATAATCCCTACTCCCTGATCTCTACTCCCAAATCTATATTCTCTTTTCCCTACTCCCTAATCCCTACTCCCTAATCCTTACTCCCTAATCCCTATTCCCTAGTCCCAAATCGCTATTCCATAATCCCTACTCCCTAATTGCTACTTCCAAATCTATATTCCCTATTCCCTACTCCCTAATCCCTATTTCCTAGTCCCAAATCGCTATTCCCTAATCCCTAATGCCTGTTCCCTACTGTTTTGATTATTCCCTACTCCCTATGTGTGTGTGTGCACGCGTACATGCCATCCTGGCGTGTGATGGTGTATCCATACTCCGAGTTGTGCAGCAGTGAGACGTTCACTCCGACCAGTGGCGTCCCATCTTCTGTGACCACCTGACCTCGAACTACAGACACCAGCCTAAAACATACACGCACACACGCCAAATGATGCTTTCTTTCTTCTCCTCGCCCTCCCCATGTATTTTAAGATGAATTGGATTATTTGTATACAAAAGCGTAACAGCGAGTAAACCTGGAGATATTTAAAGAATCATGGGGTTCTGACCTGCTGTTAAACTGATTTTCTGCAGGAAGTCGTTGAGTTCCTTCCGCCGCTATCAGGAAACTGACTCGCTGATAAAAGGACATAGTGTGGGTTAAAAGTTGCCGAGGGGTTGTGGTTTTAGGGTCAGGTGATCCCTGGCAGTAAATCTGTTCGTGACAGGATGAGTGAACACAGCAGTCTGGATCCATGCAGTCCATCAGACCATCTGACTCACCCGGCGATAAAAAATAAATCATAAATACAATCTTAATGAATAATATGAATAATTAATACTGTTAATAATAATATTCATAAATATAATAATAAATGAAACAATAATCATAATTAATATTGATCATATAATATTTCTATATAAAAAAGCAAGAAATATATATATTAATATATTAATATATATTAAAATATATATGATATATATCATTCAGGGGCGGAGCTACATATGGGCTTGGTCTGTGATGTCACTAAATACATCTTTAACCAATCACATATGATATGCAAATACGGGGAAAGTGAGGTGCTCTAAAACCCTAACAAAGTTTCCAGAATCAGCCTCAACCCTCACCGCCTTCGTTGTCTTTTCCATCGGAGCACACGGTTTCCATGGCAACATCACATCCTGTTCCTCTCCACCCGGGCTGGCAGAGACAGTGCCATCCGTTCTGATCCAGAACACACCGACCGTTACCATTACACAGACCCGGACAACTGTCTACAGAGATAAAACAACGCACACATCACACACACATACACACACAGTAGACAAATTCAACTCTCTCACTCTCACACACACGCACACACACCCACACACACACACACACACACACACACACTCCTCACAGCTCAGACATTGAGGGATAAACAACATGGAAAATGTGGAGAAGATCAACATTTCAGAGACACATCAGACAGAAACTCAGTAAATTCACACTGACCTCCATTTCAGAACACGCTCCAAAAATATAATAAACACCCACAGGACCAACACAAACACACTCACACACACAGACACACACACACACTCACACCTAGGGGCAATCTGGAACAGCCAATTAGCCTAATGTGCATGTCTTTGGACTGTGGGAGGAAACCAGAGTACCCAGAGGAAACCCACACAAGCATGTGGAGAACATGCAAACTCCACACAGAAACACTCTCGCCGACCCAGGACCTTCTTGCTGTGAGTTGGTTGAACGAACCACTACACCACTGTGTCACTATAGGAACAAAAGGATATTTTTTATTCAGTACTAAAGTCTCTAATTGGGGCCGGTGGTGTAGTAGTTAGGGTGCTGAGTGAGAGGTCGTGGGTTTAAATCCCCGTTAGACCCCCACTGTGCTAAGAGCCCCGGGCAAGGTCTTAACCACAAGTGTGCCTCTGTCCACCCAGTAGTACAGCAGGGTAGCAATAAAATACTGCGATAGACTAACATCCCATCCAGGAGGAGATGAACTCCGAGTCGCTACACGATCCAAAAACCGGGGATAAGCTCCGCCCTGATACGCCTGTAGGCTCGGGTGTAAAAGTCTGACAGACTTTATCTCTTAAAATCTCTAATGGTTTCCATCAGATTTCCTGAATGTTCTGGTTATTATACTGGAACGTTCCAGCAGATCCCAGTTCCTCCTTTATTTTGTGGGTTGATAAATGACATGAATGTGGAGGAGACCAGTTCATTAAAACACTATTAGAGCGCAGCGGAAACACATTCCAACCAATTAAGAACGAGGAATCTCTAATGGTTTCTAATGTTGATCTCAGCAGGGAGGCTCCACGTTCTTCTGTTCCGGCTTCATAATTCCAAAAATCCCAACTCTGATTATTTCCTTTTTTGATCTTACACTGGTATCCCGTCCTCCTGTTCTCGTGGTTAAATCCTCCTCCTCCTCCTCCTCCTCCTCCTCGTGTTTACCTTCCTTCTGTTCGTTTTCTGTTTATCGACTCGAGTGGAGTTCGTTAGAGGAGAGTTTGATGAAGAACGAAGAGTTAAAACTAATTCCAGAGCTGTCAAATCCAGCGCTCTGCATGATGAACGCGATGAAGTTTGGAGTTTAAGTGCCAATTTGGCGCCTCGGAGATCTCATCGACACTAAAACCCCAGCACAAAGAGAAGGTTAGCGTCCACTGAGGACAGGAACAGCACTGAGGTCATTTACAGCTGGTTTTCTTTGGGAGCTGTGCTGTAATAAACGCGATATATGAGAAACAGACGACTTCAGAGACCTGACTAATGAACCCCTCCCTTTTTTTGATTGCGTTTCTGTCTGCTTTTCCAACGCAGGCCATTTAGCACCGTGAATCCTCGCTCTTCTTTTCCATCAGCATGTTTACTGGGTTTAAAATTAAAGTTCAGCAGAAATATTTACAGTTTTTATGCTTCTGCAGATGATCGTATCGCTCACCGCTGCAGCGCTGAGTCTTATTTACAATAAAACAACCAAGAAATTCATTCATTCATTTTCTAAGCTGCTTAATTTTAATTAGGGTTACGGGGAGGCTGGAGCCCATCTCAGCCGACTCTGGGTGAAGGCGGGGTGCACCCTGAACAGCTCACCAGAACTTCACAGGGCAACACACACAACCATTCACACTCACACTCACACCTAGGGACGATTTGGAACAGCCAGTTATCCTACTGTGCATGTTTTTGGACTGTGGGAGGAAACCATTTATTACGTGAGCGAGCGTCTCTACACGGTGAGCAGTGCTGTGAATATTGGTGGCGTGTTCTGAGCGATTTTAATGCGCTGTGATGCAGTTCACCGGCAACCAATCAGAATTTAGACGTTCCAGAGTACGGGACTCCAGTTCAGAAGGAGATGAATTATAATTAATAATTAAGATGAATAATGGCAGTGGCAGGTTTCTCCATTATTTATGACTCTGTTTGCGTACAGGGATCAAAATAATGTGTGTGTTCATATGCTTGCTATCGTATCTTAATGCATTAGTGTTAAAAATAATTTATAATAAAGTTTTGCAGGTAATTGACACCGCAGTCACGAAATCAGGCTGATTACTTTATTTCATAATTTTTTCAGATCACACCCATTCTCTGGTGTTTAATAAAGTTTTTATTTTAGAATCAGTGTGAATTTACATCAGAGTAACATGACGAGGGTTCTGTGGGGGGGAGAAAGAGAGAGAGAGAGAGAGAGAGAGAGAGAGAGAGAGAGAGAGAGAGAGGAACAGAGAAAGAGAGAGAGAGAGAGAAGAAGAAGAAGAAGAAGAGAAAAATGGAGGAAGGGGGAGGGGGGTGAATGTCTCATCAGAGAAATTGCTAAACTAAAGAAGCTTAGCAACTGTTCAATACTGCAGGAGATAAAACACAAGGTGACAAGAGACAAAAACACCTGTGTGTGTGTGTGTGTGTGTGTGTGTGTGTGTGTGTGTGTGTGTGTGTGTGTGTGTGTGTGTGTGTGTGT
>JBCNYH010000016.1:21885689-21902045 GCA_039654325.1 Tandanus tandanus | reverse complement strand
ATCTATCTATCTATCTATCTATCTATCTATCTATCTATCTATCTATCTATCTATCTATCTATCTATCTATCTAACTACAGTATCTATATATCTATCTATTTATTTATTACTTTAATTTTATTCTGTTATTATTCTTCTAATTGAATAAAAAGAAATAAAATATTCCTAAGCCAGTGTTGTCATTTCCTGTTACTGATGGTATCCATGACAACGTTGATGTAATGAATCCACAGGAAGTGGGAGGTGTGGTGGAGTGAAGACGTTCCCGAGTAAATATGATGAATTATTAAACACATCAGCAGAATTTTAAAATAACCCCAAAACATCTGCAAAAAAAGATAAAAGCAGGAAATGAAACGTGACAAAAATCAAAATAATAAACACCGCCTGTGGTTTTCGTTCTCGCCCAGTGACGGCGCTGAGAGCGATGCCCGGCGTGCATCTGGTTTATTTTATACAACGACTAAAATCTGTAAAAGTGAATATTTTAAAATAAAAATAAATCAAACTCTCAGGAAAAACATCTGCGCTGCTGTAACAGTTTCAGCATCTGATGATAAACGAGCAAAAAACGTGAAGTGTGCAAAATATTCCAAGATATGCAAATGAGCCAGTCATTAATATTAATGAGTGTGAGTGGGTGCAGGTGTACAACCTCAACACCGCAGATATAAATCACACACAACACGGGGCAATAGCCAAAACAATGACCCCGTCACGTTTAAATATAAACGTGTGTGTGTGAGATGGATCCGCTCTGCTTACTCTGGCCAGCTCTCTGTACACTGCGATTATTCTCTGTCGGAGACGCTGAGCCCCACTAAGCACTAACATCCATCAGTGACACACCTGCCCAGGTCCAAACGCTAAAATCTCCAGCACAGAACCCACGGAGAACAAATAGAAAACACATCACGCTCTCTGGCAGTTCCTCAGGGAACTCCTAAATGACAGGTGATGGAAACCCATGTACTGCTGCACAACCTGATAGAAAACAAATCCAAGTCACGCTCTTCAAAATTTTTGACCCCTGAAGTGTGAAACCCAAAAGTTCTCACAGACTACAGAACCCTAAATCTGCTCAGCTCTTCAGTGCAATACAGAGTTCTTAAAGCTCTGAATTATCCGATAAACCCCTAAAGAACCCTTCAAGTACTCAGAACCCTTCCAGGTTTTTGGTTCTGCCTCTGGGGAACCCTTAAAGTGATGACGCAGAACCCTAAAACACAAAACTTTTCCAAAAGTTTCATGGACTGTTCTCCAGCTGCATGTTCCTGAGACTCAGCCTGAAGATCTCTAAACACTTCCATAGACATTTGTTTGGAGGTTCTTCCAGGAGAACCACACAACGTTCTACAGGTAAAGAACTCCTACAACAGCGTTTACCTTCACCAGAGAGTCTCTGGTACAACCATTCTGGGAGCCAAGAAACCTTTTTCTTATTTTTTCTTTATTCTTTTCTATCTTCTTACAATAAACCTGTGAAGAACCTTTGGAGAACCCCCGGAGAACCCTGATTAAATGCTCATTTGATCATCCCTCTGAGGAACCTGTAAAGTGTCACATTTATTAAAGTCGTCCTGAAGTTCGTTCACAGGTGTTTTCCTTCCGAGTGAGCGTCCCGTAGAACCTTTAGAGTGCTTTATTTATTCCTCAGGGAGAACCCTGCGTTCTCTGGAGGTTCAGAACCCTTAAATATCCAATAAGTCCTTTTATTCTTTAAGGACCCGACAGAACTCAGGGGTTCTTTATGGATTCACAGAATATTTAATGATCTGATAAGAGTTATAAAATTAATGTGTTATCTCTGGCTGTTACAAAGCACTGAAACTGCAGACTCCTTCCTTCCTTACGTCTCACATACAAACATTTCACCTTTCAGAAACCTTTCACTGTTGCCATAGAAACGATAGCGTATTACAGCGAGTGCATTATTATAATGAAGATACGAACTATAAAGAGCTTTTTCTTTTTCTGTCGTCTGTGCTCACTCAGACCTGAAGGTTAGACTAAGCAGCTCACACACACACACACACACACACACACACACACACACAGAACGGCTGAAGTGTTAGATATTAGACGAGCACAGGAATGACCTGAATCTGTCACACTCCAAACACAGTGAACATTTTTTTTATGTTTCTCTCTCTCACACACACACTGGCCAATATGCGCAGACATACACACACACACAAAGAACTATCTTACACACCATGCTTGCAGCTTTAGCGTTGGCGCTAATACAAACACAGAGGAAGCTAATTAAAACCCGCGGCCGTGTGAGCATTGATTTATGGCGTCTCTGTGATGAGTTTATTCGCCGCGGCGGGAATTCATTCCTGTTTGCTCGACGTTTATTGGACATTAAGTGGATTAGGTGGCGGTTATTTAGAAAAGAAAATAACACTGATGTTTTTTCTCTCTTGTATGAGAAGTTAAAATAAGGTAAAATTGATTTTTCTTTCTCAGATGAGAACATAAAACTCCCATTTAATTCAATTACACTCATACTGTTAACACACGCACATGAAACGCCAAAGACAATAACACATATAAAACACACACTACATCAACATACTGTATATATTCTAAACATAGTCTATATACTCTGAGATTATATTATATACCCTGAACACGTTATACAGGCCTTAAGTGTACTTTATATAGCCTTATCTTACTGTATATATCATAAGGGTACTGTATGTACTCCTGAAATGTAGTGCATAATGTGTGTGATTGTGTGTGTGTGTGTGGGTGTGTGTGTGGGCCAATCTGAAAACTCACTGAGGAAATAAGCACATCAAAAAGTCCCTAGTTAGAATACGGAATACACCTTCACCTATTACTCATCAGCACACACACACACACACACACACACACGCGCGCATACACACACACACACACATACACACATAGCTCACCACGTGTCTCCGCCATCAGTATTAGAGGGAAAATGACAGTGAGAGAGAAAAATATCAGCTGCAACTCATTTACCCTCGAGAAACAATCACAACACACAGGTCAGACGTGGTGCAGCACACACACATGGTGCAGCACACACACACACACAAGCGCGTCTCAAACTGCTTGAGAGCATTTTTGTCCTTTCTGCCAAGAGATGCCATTAGTTTTGGAGTGATATTACATTAGGAGTTCATACATAACCAGATTCTGAACATTAAGGGAGAAAAGCACATTAATGAGTGTGTGCACTAACAAGTGTGTGTATTAACGAGCGTTTGCATTAACGAGTGTGTGCACTAATGAGCGTGTGCATTAACAAGTGTGTGTATTAACGAGTGTGTGCACTAACGGGTGTGTACAGTAACGAACGTGTGCACTAACGAGTGTGTGCACTAATGAGCGTGTGCACTAACGAGTGTATGTATTAACGAGCATGTGCACTAACGAGTACCGTACAATAACACATATAGCACACTCCTGTACACGCCCCTGCACTTGCCCTTGTACACACCCCTGTACACGCCCCTGTATACACCCCTACACACGCTCTTGTACACACTCCTGTACACGCCCCTGCACTTGCCCTTGTACACACCCCATCCACGCCCCTGTACACACCCCTGTACACGCCCCTGTATACACCCCTGCACAGGCCTTTGTACACACCCCTGTACACACCCCATCCACGCCCCTGTATACACCCCTGCACACGACCTTGTACACACCCCTGTACACACCCCATCCACGCACCTGTACATGCCCTTTTACACGCCCCTGTATACACCCCTGCACACGCCCTTGTACACACCCCTGTACACATCCCAACCACGCACCTGTACATGCCCTTTTACATGCCCCTGTATACTCCCCTGCACACGCCCTTGTACACACCCCTGCACAAACTCCATCCACGCCCCTGTACATGCCCCTGTATACACCCCTGCACACGCCCTTGTACACACCCCATCCACGCCCCTGTACACACCCCGTACATACCCTGTGCACGCCCCTGACCATATCCCTGTATGTCTCTGTACACACCCCTGTACATACCCTGTACACGTCCCTGTGAATAATCTGTTACTATAGAAACAATAATGTATTAGAGTGAGTGCATTAATATAAACCTGCACAACTGTCACAGTTGCTGTTATACAACATTAATCACCTTCTGACCAATCACAATCCAGAACTCAGCACCTTCTGACCAATCACAATCCAGAACTCAGCACTTTCTGACCAATCACAATCCAGAGCTCAGCACCTTCTGACCAATCACCATCCCGAGCTCAGCAGTGTCTCAGTGCAGCAGGTGATTATCTCAGAAAGGTATATAGTGAGGAAATCTTTCTCTGTGTATTTTTTTTTATAGATTTTGATGTTACTTGTATACGGAAGTGAGAACGTTAGTCCTGTTTATAAGATCTGTATGGTGCAGTGCTTGTTTTCTTTTCTGCGTTGGTTTCTCACTCTGATTGTGAGTGTTTTGTGCGTGTGTGAATCCACATGGCCGTTATTCTGATTATTAACGCTATAAAAGGAATCAGCTTTTCTCCCTAAACTCTCAGCTCTAATGTTTACGGTGTGATTCCAGACGGGGATTAAACACCATGAATGGAGTGTTTATGAATGGACTGTTTTTCAAAAGTGTGATTATGCGACTTGTCGAAATGCGTTAACGTCGGGGCATATGCGCGTCCGTGTCTGATCTCAGCAGCTGTCTGTGTTTAATCTGGATTATGGCGACGCTACACAGCGAGAGCTCCCTGCAGAGCGCCATCTAAGGGCTCGCCGCAGGGGGCGGGCTCACAGTTTCCACAAGGCCTTGCTTCCAAAAATGGCACCAGCGCAAACACATTGAGGAAAAATCAGACACGGATCCTCGTTCTGATCCAAGCTGGATTATTACTGAGTGTCTTTAAATGTTCCGAAATTCAATTCTTCAGAGCTCAGAACTTTGTAAACATTCTTAAATTCATACGTTCTCGGTTTCATTTATACATTATAGGTAGAATCTTTACTCCAGAATCCAGAACATTCCACCACTGAAGCTGGGAGATCTTTGAGGAATCAGCTGAAAGTTTAATTCATTACATAAAACCAGAAAGAAAACTCCTGCGTGATGGTGAAACCAAGATGTTGCAGGAGGAGCGAATGAACCAGAAGAAAAAAAACCAAGACCTTCGGTGAGAAGATCCTGCAGTGAAGAATGCGTGTTCCTCTGATGTTTTGAAGGATCACGTGACTGCTCAGCGGTCGTGAGGAACACATGGCGTACAGGACAGTTCCACGCCTGCCTGGAGTGCTCCGGTTTAGTCTCAGATCCTTTCAGTTAGGAGGTGATGTCAGAAATACACTCAGAGATCGGGGTAGCGATGAGGAGAAGAATCATGAGATGATCAGAAAGTTCAGACATGACATAAAGTGAAGTTCTTCAACCTGAGGAACTTCTTAACCAGAAGCTCTTCAGGACCTGATCATGGAGAGACTCCTGATTTTACCCATAATGCGCCATGAGTATAAGTTTTAACAATCAGAAATAATCATTCATATCACCTTTATCTCCATTATACACATAATAAAATTATTTACTAAAAATATATATATTTTAGGACTGTTATCTGAGCTCCCTCCACCTCATCTCAATTTTAAAACCTGCCCAGTCAATAATTCATCAAGTCTGTTGCCTAGCAACCAATCATCTCCACACCTTGTTCGAACCACTGATAAACAACGGATTATAAATAAAAAATGGACCCAGATGAACTTTAGTAACCGTTGACTCTTTCAGAAACTTTAAACAATAAAGTCGTGAGTGACGATCTTCATTTCCGACGTCGGGTTGAGATTATTTATTCTGTATGATCTCAGTCTGTTTTCTAACAAATCAGTGCCCGCTACAGTCTCCATGGTAACTATAGAGCTCAGCAACAGGAAGTTGAGGTCACGCTGACATTCATTTCCAGCTCGATTATTTTCACCAACATTAAAGTGCCTTCTAATCCAACCTGAGACTCGATGGTGAAGTTTTCAATTTACTACCAAACCGTGTTTATTTACTTCTCTTTTGTTGTGTGGAGAAACCCATTTGGGTTCTGATGGAGGAATAAAGAAGCTGCTCCTGAGTTTTATGGTTAAGGCGATGTGATGTGTGTGATAGTGAGCGTCTGTCCTGAGCATCTATCCTGAGTCGTTGTCCCAAGCATCCGTACTGAGCGTGTTTCCCAGGCGTCCATTCACAGCGTCCATCATGGGTGTCTGTCCCGAGCGTCCGTTCTGAGCATTAGACCTAATGGTCTGTCCCATGCATCTATCGTGAGCATCCTTCCCGAGCGTCCATTCCGAGCGTGCAGATCAGTATCAGAGAGTGTCTCCTTTAATAAATGAGTGTAAGAAGGTGTTTTGATTCTCGATAATCAGTGTAGACCGGCGGTACCTCAGTGCGTTCACACTCACCTCACTGCTACATGTTCAGGAACACCTGTGTATACCTCCATTCACTGAACGCTGTATTTATTAGGAACATCGCATTAATACATGGTCAGGTCTCACTTCTCTTCAAGACATGGATTCAACACGACGTTTCTTTGAGATTCTGTTCCATGTTTAAGCGACTCCATCACGCAGTTCCTTCAGAAGCACCTTCATGCAGCCCTTCCACTACGTTCCAGAATGTTCTACTGGATTCAGAACCGGTGAATGAAAAGGTCACTGGAGAACCCTGAACTTATCGTCATGAAACTGGTTTTTCGTTGTGACATGGTGTGCTTGGTGGAGGTTTGCGCTCTCTGGGGCTTCTTGTTGTCAATGTAATGTGCTCAGTATGCGCGCACACAAACACACACATACAGACAGAGCATCCTGACGTTTCCCTGATAGATGTGTTCAATAGCGTGATCGTGGCGGATCATTACAATAACGGACTAAAACCTTTCAGGCTAAACGCCAGCACACGCCTCGGCTGAATCGTCTTGAAACGTTTTGTGACGCCGGGTTTAAAGTATTAAAAGTTTAAATCCAGCGTCTCAACACGGATTAAGATATCGACGCCTGACGCTCCGCCACATGAGCCTCAATGCAAAAACATCATCAGCCATTAACACACTTTTCTTTTTTTCCTGCATAAACACACAATTCATTCCAATCTTCTTATTTTATATCATCATTTCCGACCAGTCAGACTAGAGAATTAATCCGCCGTGCAATAAAACACTTTAACAAACACTTTTATTCCCCGCCGTTTATCTCCAGCTGCGGTGCGGCGTCTGGAACCAAAATATTCCGGAGGAAAAAGTCTCGAGTTGTTTGGCTTCGCTATAAGAGGAGAAACCGGGGCATCGCTGAGGATTTAACTTTTAATATCTCATTTTTAACTCTTCACTTCTCACCTTTTAAATCCGTCATTAAGAGAGAATCTGTTCTCTAAAGCTGATTTGGAACCATCTGTTCACACGGAGAGTTTGACAGCGTTGGATTTGTGTCTGTCAGGAGGCAACGTTCACGCCGCGCCTCTTATCCTCGCGCTTCATCACACACTATCACAAGGAGAAGATATCATGCGTCTCAGTGGAGCGTCATTACCGCAGCTTCCTTCCTTTCGGTGGAGTTAGTAAACCTGCGCTCGAAGCTCCTGAGCTTTAATGCTTTAACTGTTTCCTCCTGTCTGAGGTGTAAAATGTGGAGGGTGGATAAGGAGAGGAAGTGATGCAGGGAGAGGAAAACACGGCGTTCAGGGACAAGATGCTAAAAATAAACAAGAGCTCACTTTTTAAACTCGCTTAAAGGAACAGCTGTAAAACAGATCTACAAATCAGATATACATGGTTTAAAGCTACCAGGCTAAGGCTGCTAACAACTTATAGAAGCTAACCGCTAGCAGTTAACAAAATAACAGCAACTAATATCTTTCACAGGAAGTGGCAATAAAACGGTTTACACATGTCGTTTTTAATTAAATAAAAGTGGATAAGTGATGCTGGTACTTAAAAACAAACTGTTACTAACAAAATTTATAACAATCTCTCTCTCTCTCTCTCTTCCTCTCTCTCTCTCTCTCTGTCTCACTCTCTCTCTCTCTCTCTCTCTCTCTCTCTCTCTCTCTCTGTCTCCCTCTCTCTGTCTTTCTTTTGCTTGCTCTTTCTGTCTTTCTCTCTCTCTGTCCCACCCTTCGTCTCTCTTTCTTTGTCTCACTCTGCAGCTCTCTCTCTCTCTCTTTCAGCATCTCTATGTCTTTCTCTCAGTATAACTCCCTCTGTCTGTCTCTTTGTCTTGCTCTCTTTGTCCCCCCTTCTCTCTCTGTCTCTCAGTATCTCTCTGTCTGTCTCTCTTTCTTTTGGTATCTGTTTGTCTGTCTCTCCCCGCTCTCTTTTTTTTCCTCTTCCTCTCCCTCCTCTCTCAGTATCTCAATATGTCTGGCTCTCTCTTTCAGCATCTCTATCTCTCGCTGCCTCCCTCCAGTTTCTCTCTCTCTCTCTCTCTCTCTCTCTCTCTCTCTTCTCTGCGTGTGCTGATAGCCAGTTGTATATTAATAGGATAAAGTTGAATAGAATTAAGAGAATAAAGTTGAATAGTTGAATTGTTTATTAAGAATAAATCCCTCAGGTAGATTTCTCTCTGAAAGTGAAAGATCTTCAGGTGGATGTTTGGATGAAAGGAGAATTTCTCTGTGCTGTGTGAAGGTTTTGCATGCGGTGGTGGTTCACCTGCAGTCTTTTGGCCGGTAATCTTGTATTTCTGCCATCACAGCAAAACCATAATTCATACTAACAGCCTCGCTCGGCTTTTCTCCATTTTCCTTCACGCTGTTGCGGCATGACGTCTCCGTGAATAATGTAGAAATGAATAAAGTCGAAGATGCGGCTCCAGAATCCAACGTTAAAATATTTCAGCCGCGGTCTCTCGGCTGGATGCGAGCGTTGTTTTATCTCACCTCATAACGCAGGCCGCGGTTTTAGTGCTGAGTCGGACAAACTATTTCTCACTCTGCCTTCATCTCATGTGTTTTCACCTTTATCTCCGTGTACAGCACAGATAACCCGCAGTTAAATCCCTTCTACACGCAGGGAGGAAAATAAAAATAAAAAATCTACACTGTCCTCTAACTCCAAAGAAGTCCATTAGCCGAGACGACCAAGTATCAGTCTTATCCAAATCCTCAAACACTCAAAAAAGAAACCCACATACCCTCGCCTCGGATATCTCCAGCCCTACTCAGACGGGATTTGTTTTCTGCTGATTGTTATTAGGTCACATGACCATAACATGGGGAGGCACTGTGGCATAGTGGTTAGCACATCCGCCTCACAGCAAGAATGTCCTGGGTTCGAGTCCCAGCAAATGACTGAATGACCATAACGTGTCTGTTTTGTTTTTCTGTGAATGATGGAGTAGAGAACTGAGCGGAGTTTCCCGAGTGTTTTTATTCTGAAGAAAAAGAGTAAAATTATCTCATCCCACAGGATACAACGCAATCTTTACCGACATTAAAGCTGAAAAAAGTGAATAATTTAATAGAAATATTTTCATGTGAATTAATATTCCTGTCTATAAAACAAATCCCATCTGAATAGGGCTTCAGTTGAAGGATAATATTTTATTTTTAAAACTCTGTATTAATCTGTACTAAAATTAAATCCACAAATTAAAATGAACTTCATAATGCTTTAAACTTCCTCAACTGATTAGCGTCACAGCTCCAGTGTTAAATCAAACACACAGACCTCACATATACACAACAAAAATCTTTCCACGTTTTATTTCCTTTCAGCCGTGATTCTGTTATGGGTGGAACATGATTCGCTACATGCTGCGATTGATCAGATGATTAGTACAGCACATCATTCCTGTCGTACTTCAACTTTGTCTAAAGTTTTGACAAAAGAAAAAAAAAAGATGTGACATTTTCTCCTCTGCCCTTTCAGAAAGTCGTCTGTGACAGTACCATTATTCAGCTGCGGTCTTTAAAGACACCCACGAGAGACAGTAGGTGTCCTCTCTCCGTGCTTTATCGGTGAAAAACGAGCAGGAAGAAAAGACTAATTAACCTTAAAAAAAGTCTAACTGCGAGATTTTATTTCATTCTGGGAGGAAATTCACACTTTATAAGCTGTTAGCAAACCGGTGGTGATTTAAAACCGAGCTGATATTAAATATAAACATCACGGCGACAGTATTACCGTCTGGTAATGACATCAATTCCATTAATATCACTGAATTAACACTATGGCCCAAGATCACACACTCCATACACAGTTCTCCATCTGTGCTAACAGTTAGCATGCTATTTTAATTCATTAATAGATTACAGATATGGGCAATGGCCATTTTTGGCATCATATCACAGTACCTGTAACAGTTAGCATGCTAAACACTCCGCTCCTATATTAGCGCTGTGTTCTGAAAAGTTTGTTTATTATAAATATTATTTTAAAGCTTGTAATTTAGCATTGACAAGAAAACATTCATTAGTAATGCTAATGCTTAGCTAGCTACAAATTGCTAACTATATACAATTTATTACAATTCTAAAAAGTAAACCTATTTCATGTTGCATTATTACATAGCTAGCAACCTAACTTGTTAGCATAAAAGGCTACAAAGCTAAACACAGTGTAGCTCTCTGTGCTCTCTTAACAGCCTTAAAGTAGTGCACTATTTAATACACTAGAAGGTGAACTGGTGAATATACAGCGCACAGAGCAGTGCATATCAGGTGTTAGATGTTAGCATTTGGGCTCCCAAGTGGCGCAACGACAAGGTGCGCGACAATCAACCTGGAGATCGCAAGTTCGAATCCGTATTGTTGCCACAGCCTTCCGTGACCGGGAGTCCATGGGAGCTAATTGGCTGAGCTCTCACGGGAGGGAGGGATGGCATACGCTCACTTTCCTGTCACTCACAGTGATCACCAGCCAATCATGGCCGTCTGTGAGCTCATTCGTACGAGGGGGTGGATAGCGTTTTCCCTCCGAGTGTGTTAGGCCGCCCCCAAATACGCATGTTTTTAAACAGCAGTTAAAAAAAAGGCGGGTTGCAACATTGCATGTCACGGAGGGGGCATGTGCATGCTTACGCCCCTCCCTGGTTGGTGGTGGTCGTGTGATAGGAAAGGCAATACTTGATGGGTGGGAATTGGATACGAATAAATTAGGGAGAAAAATGGGGGAAAAAAAAAAAAAGATGTTAGCATTCGAGGAAAATCACTAGCATCAGAACTAGCTAAGCAGCTAAGTAAATAGCATAATAAAAAGCATGTACGGTATTCAGATGGTTATATAAGTATACTGTAGTGCAGTAAGTGGAATGTAAACATAAGTATATGTATGGTTTGGGACACAGGCAATACTACAGTGCTCTGTTGTTGATTCTAGCTGTATAATTATTTAGTTTAGAAACAATACTCGGTTTATTTAAAAGCTCCTGAAGTAGTACACTATTACACTATCCTGGAGGCCTGTTTCGTATTATCTGGTGCAGGATGTGTAATCTAAACATCACTACTCTGACTTGGATGCTGGATGGATGCTAAACGCTTAGCTATGTAGCTTATGTTGCTTGCTAATCCCCTACAGAGAGCCTGTAAGAGTAAACACCTGCTGGCATTAAAAAAACGTCCATGTGTCAGTGTTTAAAAAGCGATTCGGAAAACGTAAACGAGGGGATTTGTGTTCCACAGCGAGATTTCTCGTTGTAACACGACAGATCTGTGAATAATAAGGATCATCTGAAAGAAACATTAATGAAAGAGAAACGGATGGAGCTAGCGCTCTCGTTCTGAACTATAAGTTCTTCAGTACGGTTTTCTGCTGAGCGTGAGTCATTACCTGCTCTCGCCCTTACTTTTGAATTCTTCCTCACCACGGTAGGACGTGAGCGTGCGGCCCAGACGCCGGGAGAGTGTGTGTTTTATGCACGACGGGAGTGGCGGTACGCTCGATGGTACAGTAAATATCTAATACCAAGAGTCCAATTATATGAGGAGGAAGAAAAATGGTCCAGAAAGGAGATTTAATAAAGTCCCAAATGACGGATTTTATCTCTATCTGAAAAAACAAAAGAAAAAAAACAAAAAACAAAACAGCGGAATGAGAAATTTCTTCACTCTGAAAGCATCAGTGTTAAGATAAATAATCAGTGTTTTTATCTGTGGGTTTGCATGAAAGGTTAGAATGATTAGTGTGAGTTTCATCATGGCACATTATATTTTATTAACAGCATGTCTATAAAACTATTCCATATTTTCTAACTACAGTATTTTATTTTAAGAATTGTTCTCGTTATAGCAGCTATAAACGCTCATCTATCCATCACCTCTCTATTCTATTAGATAAACTGTACGATAAAAAAAGAGGTTTGGATTTGTTCACACTTGCTATGCATGTAATCCGGATAAATCATATGATTTATTAAATCAGCCAATCAGATCGAGTGTGTCGACATGTTCTTCACAGCGTGCTGATGTTCTGCCTTCAGCTCGTTCGAGGCTTCCGCGTGCGATTTTATTTCCGCGTTCCTTGTTATTAATTCTGCTCAAGGCAACGCTGACAGGACGGGAAACGCGGACGAGAACAAATAGGCGTGACCTCAAACATCCATCAGAGTGACCAACACACAGGACGTGACCTCTGACCTTTCTACCTTATCCTCACAGGTGAGATCAATTTATCATCAGGACAAACACACACACACACACACACACACACACACACACACTCGTGCATGATCCACAGATGAATCAGTCGGAGCACAAAAAAAATTTGAAATGTTCATTAATCAACAAAACGCAAAACACACTTTCATATAATTATATTTAATTTAAAGATTAGTGCATGAAACGTATTTATTTATTAATATATTAATAAGCAAAATCTAATTGTCTGCAAATAAATAAACAAATATTTTTATTTATTATATAAATAAAATAAATACTATAATATATAATTAATAGTTTTAATATATTTATTTATAATACTAAATAAATAAATATTTTTTAATATACTAAATTTTTCATCTTTTGTTACTTAATAAAATCTATAAAAAAATTAAGTAAATAACCTAAAATTGTTTATTTTAATAATACATTTGTAATTTTACATTTTGTTAATTAATGAAAATTATTTATGACCACAATCTAATTTAAAAAAATGTTTTTTTCTTTGTACAAAAAATGTAAAGTTTAAAGTAAATAAATATTGAAAAAATATTGTATATTATTAGAATATAATATTTTAAATTGCTTTTTTTGTATGTTCAGTGTTATGAAATAAAATTATTTTATATTATTATTATTTTTATTATCATTATTTTATTATTTTTATGATTGGCAGTTTAAATTTTTGTTTCTCACTAAACTGAAATATAAATTACTTATTTTCTTTAATTTATATATATTAACATGAAACTGAGTGTTTAATACAAATTACTACTAAATTTCTGCTTCATAGCCTCAGGAGAGTGAGATTTCACTTCAAACAGATTCGACATTCTCTCCTCAATTTATAATTGAATCTTCTTTTATGGAATAAAAAAATAAAAAATTCTGTTTCTTGATAATTTAAATAAATGTGGTGCTTCGGACCAAAACCAGATTTAATGTGTGCGTGTGTGTGTGTGTGTGTGTGTGTGTGTGTGTGTGTGTGTGTGTGTGTGTGTGTGTGTGTGTGAAATCTCACAGATGGACCAAAGGCAGAAAAATCCTCAAAGTCGAGAAGTTGATGCTCCATCTGTCCAGTGCAAACTGATAAATTAAACAAACCAGACGATTTAATCAGTGTTTAACGTCACGCTCCGACCCGAGTCACGATTACAGACCAAACTTAAAAAGCGATGAAATAACAGGATGCTGAGAATACGCTTCAAATTATTCCTGAATGTTCAGCGTATCACAGACTCATTAACGTGACCCTCGATGGTGATCAGATGGTTTTATACTTTAATTAAATTTACTTACCATTTACCATTTACTGTTCATTCCACAACAAACAAAACCACCCATTCCATTACAGCAGAATGGCACCCTGGGAAAGTAGGAGGAGTTAGTGTGTTAGTAGCCGAAGCGACGCAGTGGCTGAGCTGCATTACTGGAAGTTTTAACACACGCTGCCCTTTGAGGGCACTGTTCCACCGTTTAGTCATTATTTTGTCATTTTCAACTCTTTGCCTTTTAAGGACTTCCATGGGTGTGGCTAAATGTAAATGAGTATGAGCTGCTTATCATCAATAATACACAATTATGAAAAAACTGGCTGGCACAGTGGTTAGAACTCTCACCTCGCAGCAAGAAGGTCCTGGGTTCGAGTCCCAAGTTTTTGTGTGGAGTTTCCATGTTCTCCATGTGTTTGGTTGGGTTTCCTTCGGGTGTTCATACACACTAGGCAACTGGATATTCCAAATTGCCCCTCAGAGTGAATGTGAGTGTTGGTGTTTGTTCTGGCAAACAGGTTCTGCAGGGGACGAACAACCTTCTCAGATAAAAACATACAGAAACTAAGAAAAGTGGCCCAGTGCATCATGGGTCCAGAATGGGAAGTGACTCTGTTATGAAGAAAACCAGAAGACGAGAATATTTTGTCAAACTCAGCTAAATAAAAGTAAAGCATGCTGGGTGACGAGGAGGAAGATTAGGAGGGTAATGTGGGTGGCAACGTGGAGGAGGGTGAGGAGGACAATGAGGATGAAGTTGAGAGGAGCGATGAGGAGGAAGATGGGTGTCATCAAGGAGGGCAGTGAGGAGGGCGGTAATGAGGGTGATGAGGAGTGATGAAGAGGGCGATGGGCAGGGCTGTGAGGAGGGCCAAGAGAAGGGCAGTGAGGAGTGATGCATAGGGTGGTGTGGAGGGCAGTGAGGAGTGATGAGGATGAAGTTGAGAGGAGCGATGAGGGTGACGGGTGGCATCAAGAGGGTAGTGAGGAGGGCAGTAAGGAGGGCGATGGGGAGTGATGAAGAGGGCGGTGAGGAGGGCCATGAGGAGGGCAGTGAAGGGCGGTGAGAAGAGTGAAGGGAAAGGTGGTGAGGAGGGCGCTGAGGAGTGATGAGGAGGGCAGTGAGGAGAGCGATGAGGAGGGCGGTGAAAAGGATGGTGAGGAGTGCAGTGAGGAGGAGGATGGGGAGTGTGAGGAGGAGGGCGGTGAGGAGGGCAGTGAGGAGAGCAGTGAAGAGGGCAGTGAGGAGTGATGAGGAGTGATGAGGAGGGTGATGGGGAAGGTGATGAGGAGGGCAGTGAGGGGCAATGAGGAGTGATGAGGAGAGCGATGGGGAAGGTGACAAGGAGGGCGGTGAGGAGAGCGATGAGAAGCACGGTGAGGAGTGTGATGGGGAGGGTGATGAGGAGGGCAGTGAGGAGAGCGATGAGAAGGACGGTGAGGAGTGTGATGGGGAGGGTGGTGAGGAGGGCAGTGAGGAGAGCGATGAGAAGGACGGTGAGGAGTGTGATGGGGAGGGTGAGGAGGAGGGCAGTGAAGCGTTCAGTGTGTTGGTGTTTGGTCATCGCTGATCTAAGCCGAGCGGATGGTGCCGGACCGAGCGTCTGTAATTCAGGAGTCACCCGTGTGTTCCGCACTGATGGAGCAGGAGGATAAAGGCAGAGGCCGTCAGGGTCACTCAGTCTGGATTCTGAGCTCCTCCACTTTTGTTCAGTGTAATGAGTTTTGTCACAGTGTTTTATTCGGTCAGACGGAGGAAACATCCAGAATCTCATGAGAATACAAATCTGATCACGTTCCTCACACAGATCCAACATTCCAGGTCATTCTTAAACTTTCATTCATTCATTCATTCATTTATTTATTTTCTGAACCACTTAATCCTGATTAGGGTCGCAGGGAGGCTGAAGCCCATCTCAGCCAACTCTGGGCGAGGGCGGGATATACCCTGAACACCTCCTCAGTCCATCACAGGGCTAACACTTACACAATTATCCACACTCACACTCACACACCTAGGTGCAATTTGGAACAGCCAATTATCCTAATGTGCATGTTTTTGGACTGTGGGAGGAAACAGGAGTACCCGGAGGAAACCCATACAAGCACAGGGAGAACATGCAGACACCAAACAGAAATGCTTTCACCGAGCCGGGAATCAAACTCAGGACCTTCTTGCTGAGAGGCGGACGTGCTAAATGCTACACAAGTTTGTTTGTTTAATTATGTCTTAATTGTTGTAATTTCATACTTGGGGGGAGGGGAAGGGGCATCATAAAATAAAAATCACACAAAAAATCTCAAATAAATCAGTAAAGAGTAAAAAGTGCAGCATTAAAGCTTTCTGCCCTTCAAAAAAAAAAAATCTAATTAAGAAAGAGATTTATGCGTGCGTGTGTGAGTGTGTGTGTGTGTGTGTGTGTGTTTGACGTTGAGATGATTTCCTGATCTGAGACGAGCGCTGCGCTC
>JBCNYH010000016.1:21612538-21625243 GCA_039654325.1 Tandanus tandanus | reverse complement strand
TCATCATCATCATCATCATTATTATTATTATTATTATTATTATTATTATTATTATTATTATTATTATTATTATTATTTACCAGATCGAGTCCCGGGCTTGGCTAGGGGTTTCTGTGTGGAGTTTGCATGATGAGTCTTCCTGTGCTTGCATGGTTCTCTCTGAGTACTCTGGTTTCCTCCCGCAGTCAAAAGACATGCACATGAGGCTAATTGGCTGTTCCAAATTGCCCCAGATGTGAGCGTGGTGGAGGTTTTAATGAAGATAATAGTTTGATGATACTCTAAACTAATTTGGTTTGTGTGGTGAAATGAAAAAAAAAAAAACCCACAGGAATTGTAGTAATTTGAATTGCAAAATTGTCAGTCCTCTCTACGTGGGAGGAGTCAAAATCAGTTTGTGTATGTAGTAGAGGGTGGATAGTGGTTTGTTCCGAGTGTGTTCGAGCGACAGTGTGAAAAGACTTTCTGCTTTAGAGGAAGCAGACGAAGAACGATGTACTCGAATGATATAGCTAAGGCTGATGAACTGAGCAGCTCCATGCTGATACTACTGACTTCCACATATTAACCTGTTTCAGCCACTCCCACTTCAGGTTTAAATCTGAATACATATCGAGAGTGCATTATGGAAAAATTCTCCCAGATGTTCATCTACACATCACAGTATCACCATTAAACCCCAAACAAGGGAACTGAACAACACACTGTTTCACCACATCTTCCATCCACTTGGTTTTCTTCTCTTCATGTCCAACAAGTCTGCATTCCTCCTACGCACGTCTCGGCTCACCGTAATTTTTATGAAGTTCTTCACAACGCCAGTGCTGCATATAATGAATTATACAAGCGGGAAAGGAGGGAGGAGGAGGAGAAGAAGGAGGAGGAGGAGGAGCAGGATTATTGCTTCCAATCCATACTGATTCCGCTTATAGAAACAGCACTTGGTGTGGGTGTTGAGGCTGGGGTTTGGAAAAGAAGAAAAAAACTACAGCACGCTTGGAGGTATCACTTACAGTGGCCCAAAAAGAAACATCTGGGCAGGCGAAAGTCCAAAGAACACAAACCCTGCTGAGAGAGAGAGAGAGAGAGAGAGAGAGAGAGAGAGAGAGAGAGAGAGAGAGAGAGAGACGTAATGGAGACCAAGGGATCTGGCAACCCATACCCTTAACATCATCACCTTCACACACCTCCTCCTTCTCTTCCTCCTCCTTGTTTTTTTTTTTTTTTCCCAAATGCACATAAACACAAACACACAAGAACACACACAGGTTATTTTTTCTTTTGTTAAAGCGTTTGGGGGCGATTGTTCGTCATGCAGCCAGATCAGAAGGTTGATATCTAATTTAACTGAAGCGGAGGAGGATTTTCTGGACATGCATCGGACATCTGGTTTGAGTTTGAATTTGTAGATATGTCAGAATGGTACGGCTCGAATAAAATCACACACACACACACACACACACACACACACACGCACACACAGTGATGCATCCTTGCGTCACAGGAGTGCTGATAAACAGGACAGTGATGAGGCAGAAATAAATGGAGCGTTATCTGGAATTTATACAGATTTTTACACGTTTCTCAAACCATTTAAACGACACGTCTCTGGTGATTCACATAAACTAAAAAGGAGTGACCAGATCACTGATTAATAATTCAGCAAATATCTGCGTGTGTGTGTGTGTTTAACAGGAAGTTAACAATATTTGAAAAATGTATTTTCCTTCTTGATCGTAAGGGTGAAAACGGGAAGCGAAATGAAGTGCGGCTCCAACACTAGCTGACCGCAACATGGCGGAATTTCCTCGTCTCCACATACATCACGCTCCTTTGGATCACAAGATCTTTGAAAGCAACAGGAAACAGCATCACAGGAGAACAATCAAGAACCTCATGGATCCGTTTCGGCACCTCAAATACGCCGCACCGCTGACTGACCACAGGATTCGATCACTTTTTTCTCCCGTCCGCTTTTCTTCTTCTTACTTCTTCTTCTTCTTCTTATTCTACATCTTATTATTAATGTTCTGATTCTTGTTGAGCCACATCAGCACTTTCACATGAGATCTGAAACGAACTTAACAGAAACACAGAAACAAAAATGTCTGAAAAGTTGCTGTGAAGTCTCGTCAATTACACACTACAGTGAAAAAAAAAAATCTAAATTCAGTTGGGAAAAAAAGCCTGAGAAATACATTTATTTAACATGGAAATAAAATCTGGGTGGCATGGTGGTACAATGGTTATCACGTCCACCTCACAGCAAGAAGGTCCTGGGTTTGATTCCTGGGCTCAGGGCGTTTATGTGTGGAGTTTGCATGTTCTCCCTGGTTTCCTCCTGGTACTCCGGTTTCCTCCCACAGTCCAAAAAACATGCACAGTAGGCTAATTCTATCCTAATCAGTATCCTAATCCTATCAGTGACATTCCAGGGTTGAGCTACACGGTGAAGTTTGATGTTTATAGACGTTTAGCGATGGATTGTGTACGACCGAAGCAAACTTCATTCATTCATTTGCTGAGACACTTAATCCGAAGCTGGATCCTATCTCAGCTGACACTGGGTGAAGGCGGGTACACACACAACCATTCACACTCACACTCACCCCTAAGGACAATTTGGAACAGCCAAACAGTTAGCCTAATATGCATGTCTCTGGATTGTAGAAGGAAACCGGAGTACCCGGAGGAAACTCATGTAAGCACGGGGGGAGCACGCAAATGCCACATAGAAACGCCCATGCAGAGCCCGGGAATCGAACCTTATTGCTGTGAGGTGGATGCACTAACCACTACACTACCGCGCCGCCCGAGATGTAGCTCTGCTTACACATTTATTTTATAAGAAATAAAATCGTGAACACGGACTTGAAGAAACGCCACTTGCATGTACACAAACAATAAACAATTGACGGTTACTAGTGTGTGTGTGTGTGTGTGTGTGTGTGTGTGTGTGTGTGTGTGTGTGTCTGAAATACCATCAGTGTTTTCTATTGTCACAGCCATGCAGAACGTCGTCCTGAAGAGAAAACACAAATGTTTCCTGGCAGGAGGTGCGGGCTAATTTCACATGACGGCACGCTGGCAGCAGGCTAACATTACAGACATCTCAAGTTTAAAAACGCCACAGCGCCCTGTTTCTCACACACAGACACAGACACACACACACACTCATTCTCTCCATCTTAGTGGACGAAATGCCTCCTTTGCACTTTTTTACGTTCCTGATTGAGCCGTTGCTGGCCAGATATTCCTCCACTAACACACCGTGGGACGTTTCGTTTAAAAGAAAAAAGAAATACTGGTATCTTTCATGCTGTAAAAGTTTCTGGGGCAATTTTCTGCTCTTTTTATCTTTTATGCGGCTGTGTTCCGCCGATTTACTTTGGCAGCGTTGGGCTGCGGAGAACATCGCTGTGCTCGCCGGCCCGAAAATTACACTGACAACTGATGAAAGACTGCAGTTAAGATACACAAATGTTAGAGCGCAGCTTGGTTTAAGTGAAGACATGGCTCGCTTCTGCACTCAAGCGTTACAAAGAGATTCGTTCTTCAGCCAAGACCAAACAAACACCATGTTTAATAACCCAAACTGACTTTTTACAACCCAGTAAACATCAGCGAACGCCTTCTTTCGATGCCGCGTCATCAAACAGAGGTAACACAGGTAAAAATGTATACGTGTAAATACATGCTATGTTGCCTAGCAACCGAAGCACTATCAAGTCTCGATTTGATCTAGAGACTTGTTTGTATTCATGCTAACCAAACAGAGCTAATAAGTGCAATCAGATAGCTAGCATTTGCATTAGGATGAAATTGAATGTTAGTTTGACAAAACACTGCTATAATGTAAGAACAGATCAGAACGCATTCAGTGGACATTCCATACCATTAAATCCAGGGTTGCAGGGTCACAGCCGACTCTAGGCAAAGGTAGAGTATACCCTGAACAATTAAAAGTAATCTGTAACTATTAATACATTTCTATTGTATAAGAGAATTAAATACGTTCAAAACATGTTTGTGTTTTCGTGCACTGTTATTATGTTTGTGAGATAACTGTAGCAGTTGTAGTTATTTATCTATTATTCTATCTGTTGGATATGTGCAATGGTGCATTCTGGTTGATTAATCTACTACCAAGATATTACATCATATCCTATTACTAGGTGTGTCAATACTAAAAAAAAAAAAAACAACAACAACAAGATAATCCGTAAGTGGTCTTGAGTAATGCTATGCTAACCACTAATGCCAGTCCCATTCATTCTCGACTTATTTCATGAAAATCAACAACATTTGGAATGAAGGTAGTCCATGGTAAATCTGTGATTTTATTATTTTTAAGAATCAAACAGTTTTTTTCACCAAGCGTGACTTTATTGACTTACTCTGTCACCTCTTGACGGTGAAGGGGGAGGGGCCATGGTAACCAGTGTGCTGAACCCGGAAGTGTGGTTGACTGGTTAGCGGCTCAGCTCCATGCTAACTAACTCTCCAGTAAATTATTTAATGGTAAGAATTTTACATATATTTTTATTAATGAATTTTATTTTGTAAAAATGCAATAAAATTTTAAAATTCTATTCCACTCCCTCTTGTCGGATGTGTCTAACAGCCCGCTCAGTATTTCCTGCCTCACTAGATATCAGTTCATATCTGACTCAAGGTTAAATATCATCCAGAGTTAAACATTAACAAGAACATCAACATCACCACCTTCCTGATCTTTGATGTGGTCTGATTTGATTCTTTTTCAGCTGTAGACATAATATAAAACACATATTCATGGATTTCTGGGATCTTCTGCACCGCTGGAGTTTGACAGCTCTTACATCACTTCATTGTTCAAAGAAATGTGAAAAAAAATGCCTGATACAACCTAAAATAAGACAGGGAAAGGTGAGAATTTGGGGGGGTTGGCTGTCACCCATTTGATGCAAAAATGTATTTAATACTTATTTAATTAAAAATACTTAAATGTAATTGCTGACAAAATTACTGTGGTGGAATAAAACACTTCAGAATTAAGAATGAAAAACACACTTCAGGGGGTAACAGTAACTCCGCTCTGGCGCTCCATCTTCACACCACCCCGTCACGCACTATTATACTGTAACTTCTGCCTCAATTGCTTTGATTTCAGGATAAATCAGTTTTTTTTTTCTCACCATGGAACTCGAATAAAGGCCCTGAGGGATGGTAAAGCTGAGCAGGAGTCCAGATGAGGATATGGAAAATAAAGATGCAGCAAAGCAACAGAAAAAAGAGGGATCACAGCCAAAAACGTTCAGCCACAACATCACTCCTTTTCCCAGTTCTGCACGATCAACAGTTTTTATAACTTCCATGAGGCTGTCAGACCAGCCAAGAGAGAGAGAGGGAGAAAGAGGGGCTGGGTTGGGGGGGTTCAACAGCTACTGCAGGTTAAAGGAGAGAGAAAAAGTGGGAGGAGGGGACAAGTCTGCCAATATCTTCTCTCTCTCTCTCTCTCTCTCGCTCTCTCTCTCTTTATCTCACCTCCCTTTCTGCTCTATATAACGTTGTCTGGCAGAGACGACAGAAAGGCAAGAGCCTGGAGAAGACAAATGGAAGGGAAAGAGTGAGAGAGAAAATGGGGCGAGACAGAAAGAAAGAAGGAAGAGCAGGAGGCCGAATTAGAAAAATATACAGAGGAAAGTGGAAACCCGCGGCTGTGGCTTGGCCTGGCCTCCTGCCCAGCCGGGTCTCTGTCGGCAGTGTCGGATCTCTCCTTCATGCCAGAGACAGCTGGAGGTGTCAACAGTCAGCCGAGTCCCGGAGCCAAAGCCCGGCCGATGTTTGCGCATACAAACCGTCCTCCTGTCACAATACAGACGACGCCCATCCGTCACAATGGGAGCTCCACGTTCCTCCGGCTATTAACAAATCTGTTTGTGAGCCAACAGCCTTAATGTAGATGTACTGAGTAAATCCTGATGAAAGCGATGTTCAAAATATACAAGCGAATAAATAAAGAGTCCCGTGACTGTAAGAAAAGCCGTGAACGGTTAAAATTAGTCTGAGACGAAAGAGCACAAAGCATTCTCGCATGTTTATAATTCCTACGGGTTTTGCGCGAGATCAGGTTGCTGAAAAACTGTAGAACTTTTGAGAAATGGAGCCCCCTGTTCCTTTTTACGAGGGATGTTTGGACCTCTGACTCTTTCCGAAAATGAATCGAGTTTATCTTTAACTCCGGTCTCTCACCAAAAGTGAATATTCCGCGAGTGCTGGCGAACTGGGGTGAACTTACTTCACCAAAGAAAGTGCGATTTTATCAAACTTTTTTTTTTTTAAGCAAACTTCTCAAATATCTGGTGAATAAACTGTTACGATGTTTTTGCCCACTGGGTTTAATTGTGTATTTTAGTCGCTGAGAAGTGAGTCAGTGTTAGAATTCCTGGGAACTTATCGAAACTGTTCCCAAACACTCCCAAACACTGCTAACTTTTTGCTAACTGTTTATTGACATGCATGTCGGACGAAAGGTTAGCGACCTTAGAGAATATTCTGGAAGCGTCTGTGACGTTTCTGTAGATCCTGATGAAAACTTTCGAGAACCTGTGAATCCCTGAAGAAAAATCGTGGATGGTGAAAGCTAGACTGAGGAGAAAACACAAAACGTCCTCACAGGTTTACGATTCATACAAGTTCTGTACATGATCAGGTTTGAGTTTAAATCTGATGTGTAGACAACTTGAGAGAAAGTGGATCACTTTTACAGAGAAGAGAAACCGTACATGTGAATTTAACATCACTTTAAAACTTAGCAAACACGCAATTCAATTCACTAGTGAAGATCCTGTCTGTGTTTTATCTTTCATTATCAGTTCATTCTGGATAAATATAGAGGTTTCCTGGTGAAACCACCCCAGTTCACGGGCTTGGTATCTCTAATTCACCTGTTCTACATCTGGTTTTGGTTCTTTGTGTTTACAATAACAATAACAATGACAGGATGGCATGACAGGAGCAACAATCTTGCGCATGTGTGATAACTGGGCAGATAACGTTTTATAACAAAATATGTTTGTTAATATGGGTGGCACAGTTTCATATTGATTAACATGTCCTCCTCACAGCGTAAAGGTTATGGGTTTGTTCTCCCCATGTGTGCGTAGGTTTCTTCCTGGTACTCCATTTTCCTTCCACAGTCCAAACCCATGCACATTTGGCTATTTGACTTTTCCCAATTGCCCCTAGGTGTGAGTGTGAGCATGAATGGTTGTGTGTGTGTTGCCCTGCGATGGTGTGGTGAGCTATTCAGGGTGTATCCTATTCCAGACTCCTCGCAACCCTAATAAAGGATAAAGCATTTCAGCAAATTAAATGACTTTTGTTGTATCTCGAACCCCTAGTGAGGAGCATTAGTTGTGTAGAAAAGTTAATATTGTTTATTTAAACTCTAATTGAAACTCTAGACTAAATCTAGACCAGATATCATCTCGAAACTCAAAAATGGAAAATAAAAAAAAAGAAACCTCTGGTTTTGAGAGGTTGAGAGACGACTAGCGTATCTGAAAGAAGGCAGGAGATGTGAGGATGTGGGGTAACAACTGGCAACTTAGCAGAGGGTTCTCGCCTGTTACAGATCCTACAAATTTTTTGCAGACGATCAGGTTACTGAAAATTGTAAAACTGTGTGTAAAAATGGCTGATGAGATGGTGTAATGGATGAAGCGCAAACCAGAGCAGGCAAGTATCGCAGTGAGTGAGCCAAAGACAATAACATTAACATGTACTGTCCCAACTAAAGCCATCACTCTGCTGTCAAGAGCTCGGTGTTTCCCAAAGCCTTGATGCAAGTCAGGGGTTAAAGCTGCTAGTACAAATCACACTGGGAGGGAATGTGTTTAATATACTGTCTTAATAGGTTCCAGAGAGGCACATGTCTGGCTATCAAATGTTCTTCCTTGAAAAGTGTCCCATTGTACCATTATAAAGCACACAGGCAGTAGAGGAGAACGGATGAGCCGACGTCCACGATGAAGGATAAGATCAGGGTTATTTCCATCGCTGTTTTAATTTCATTAGGAATAATAGTTTCTTAAAAAAAGAAGAAATGTCTGAAGTTTAATGAAATAAAGTGTGTGCTGTCTATGGAGAGAGAGAGAGAGAGAGAGAGAGAGAGAGAGAGAGAGAGAGAGAGAGAGAGAGAGCAACCACATTCCTGGGAGGTGAAGAAGAGAGAGCTGACAGAAAAACCCCACAGAAAGTAAGAATGATGGAGTGTGATGGTCCTCAGTCCACAAACCCTCCATCCACCACCAGAGGAGCTCCAGCAAAAGACATGAAAAAGAGAGTGCAGGAAGGTTTCCTAAAAAAAAGGACAAAAGATTACTCTAAAGATTAAAAATTAAGAAAAATGTACATTTTTACGCTGGAGGAATTCCTCAAGGGCGCATGCTTGGACCTCTCATTCTTAATAAATATACTGTATGTAGTGTACAGAAGTAACTGGACCTCAAGTGGACTGGATCTTTGAGAACTTTATTAAAACCATGTTCACTCTTTGGACAGGAAAACCTCACCTTTCCTTTCTTTATTTTTAAGAAACAGAACTAAAGGAATGCTTAAAAGAAATAGAAAATCCCAACCACAAGAACATCGTCCAAACTAAACCAAGTACTCCAAAACCAGAAGATTTCCCCTCATTAAAACATCTCGAAAAGAACAAGTATAAGACCAACCAAATCTCATTACCATATCCCTCTGGGGACTCCTTGAAATTTTATCTGTGTTTCTAAAAAAAAAAAAAAAAAAAGCAGAACGAATGGCAGCGAAACAGCCAGACTCTGACCGAGACTTGGAGGTTCCCCAAAGCATGGAGATGTTCCCACAAATTATAGAGCGCTAAATAACTATTATGCAGCATTCAGAAACACGGATGGACTTAAAGACACAGTTTTAAGTCTTATAACGAATGCTGAGCTGAATGCTAGTCAGGTTTGGCTAATGAGCTTCAACGTTGAAGAATCCGCTACAGTGGATAAACGCGGCCTGGTGTTAATAAATCAGGAACATCCGCAGCCTTTCTAAAAAAAAAATGTCTTTATCTTTGCGCATCACTGAGCGCACCAGCATTCACATGAATCACATGTTTTCGTGATATACCTCCATTTCCTGCCGCCACCTCCTTCACCCCAAGCATCACACAGGACACTATAAATAATAAATGCTTCCGAATTTTCTCATGGAATTCCCATTTGTGGTAAGGACAGTTTCTTTAGCGCTGAGGATTACTGTTCATTTCATGTGCTGTCCTTCTAAGACGACCTGTTAGAGGACCTCCACCCCATCCCTCCACCCATCTACCCCTCCACCCTTCCACTATCATCACATCAGCTTTAAATCCTACACTCCAATATGTCCACAGAGATATTACTAAATTTCACTTTTTTTTCCCTGAGAGCTTTATTTCTTTTCTTTTCTTTTCTTTTTTGAATTTCTCTCCTCCCAGATTTCACTCATTCCTTTCACAATCCGCGCTCAGTAAAACTTCACTCATTTGTCCTGGAGACTTTTCCTCCCGGTGACACGATACGACGCGCTCCCTTGAAGAAGTGACGGACTCGAGATGACTCACGCTCACACTCATCATTGAAAAATAACAGAAATAAATAACCAGCGAGACACATTGCGTAACTTCAGCAAGAAATCAGTTTTATTTTCGGAAAGGTACAGACTAAATATTTGAATAAGAAATACAATCAAATGAAAGGGTTCAGATCTTTATCCTAACATCACCAGCGTGTATTCCTTTAATATCCCGTATAAATGATTCTATTCTTGCACTTATCTCTCCTTCTTCTTCTTCTGCTTCTTTTTCTTCTTCTTCTTATTATTATTATTATGGTGGCATGGTGGTGTAGTGGTGAGCATGTCCTCCTCATGGCAAGAAGGTCTTGGGTTTGAGTCCCGGGACCGGCATTTCTGTGTGGAGTTTTCACTGTGCTTGCATGGGTCTCTTCCGGTTTCCTCCCACAATCCAAAGACATGGACATCAGGCTCATTGGCTGTTCCAAATTGCCCCTTAGGTGTGACTTCCCCTTATAGGACCCTTATAGGATTAAGTAATTTAGAAAATGAACAGATTATTTATTCATAGGAACAGAAATAAAACTCTTTTTGTCTTTCTTTTTGTCTTTTTCTTTACTTTTTTCCTAAAAAAAAGTTCCCAGGTTATGAAGGTTAATGCAGATTTTAATTATTTTTTTTATTTGATTTAAAAACACTTCAGACTCCTGATATGTATTTCCAGACAGTACTCCATGATCCTGGTGGTTGTTGTGCATCCCAGATTTCCGAATCTCCAGGTTGCTGTAGCTCTCCATTCCCAGAGTGTTTGAGAGCATCGGCGTTCCGTACGCTGTTGCCGGTCCTCAGTATTGTGACAGTGATTGATTGAATGATGATGGGGGACTGCAGCTGAGTTCTCGTCTACTCTTTCAGCTGTTGTGTCTCTCGCTCTTCTCACCTTGTAAAGTTCCTCGAGTGGTGCTGGAGAATAGAAAGACAGGTGCCACTCGACCTCACGATCCGAATCTTTTCCATGGCACCAACGTGGGCTGGGACGGACTGCTGTGGTATAAAAATGTACATCAAACACACACACACACACACACACACACACACACACACACACACACACACACACAGATCAAATACACAAAAACAAAACAAACACATACACACATCAAATACACAAAAACAATACAAAAACACACACACACACACACACACACTGAATACACACACCACATACACAAACCAACCAAACACACACACAAACACACAAACACACAAACACACACACACACACACACACACACACACACACCAAGCACACACTGAACACACCCACCAAACAAAAACAATACACACTAAACAAACGGCTCTGAAAAATAAGAGATAGACTTTTAAAGCGGTTTTATAAAACGAAACTAAATCGTTGTCACTTATTAAAAACTAAAATTCCTACAAACTTGATGTAAGGTCATCATCTGTCATGCTATTGGTTATCTTAACACACCATGTGATCGGGTTCTGATGAAGGAGTTATATGTGATCAACGTGTTTGCATTCGACATTGTAGCCTGGCGTCGTTCTCCAGTAATCCAGCGTTGAGAGGAAATAGGAGCAGAACATTGATCGACCTTCTCTCTCTGCTCACTATTGTGCTGATGCAGGTGATGCTGATCTCCACCGAGACCTCAATGCTGTCAGATTTACTCGCCTTCCTCCACAAATCAGAGCAAAAGACAGGAGGACATCATTAGGGCAACCACATAAAAAATTCAGCTATTCTGGATTATATATAAGGTAGAAACTCAAGTTGTGAGCTGGGAACTCTTTGATTGGATCTTCTGGGACAATCGATTAGATTTGTCACGGTACCCGTTACGCTTTCTCTTTGAACAAGTGATTATCTTGGACTTTCCTCTTCATAGCTAATGCTAGCTAGTCTTATGCCAATTATATTCTATATATGTATAAATTTTTTGTTTCATAGTTTCATATGAATCATGAGCCTCCTGCAAACTAGATAATCCCGCCCAATGAGGTTGATTGACAGAAGAGCTTGTCATATAAATCCATTAAAACAATTAAACAACATATTTCTTGTATTTATATACCTTCATTCATTCATTTGCCAAACTGCTTAATCCTATTAGGGTCGCAAGGAGGCCAAAGCCTATCTCAGCCAACTCTGGGTGAAGGTGGGGTACACCCTGAACAGCTCACCAATCCATTGCAGGGCCAACATACACACACACACACACACAACCATTCACACTCACACTCACACCTAGGGGCAATTCGGAACAGCCAATTAGCCTAATGTGCATGTCTTTGGACTGCGGGAGGAAACCAGAGTACCCAGAGGAAACCCACACAAGCATGGGGAGAACATGCAAACTCCACACAGAAACCCCCTCACCAAGCCTGGGACTCAAACCCAAAAACCAGTAGTGCTACCTACTACACCACTGTGCCGCCCGTGTGTATCGTATATGCATCGTAATTTATAGAATCTTAAGTTTTACAGATGAATAATAACGTATAATTATGTCCCATGTGGTCCATTGTAACATCCATGCATTTAAACTAACAGGATGAGGTCACGTAAGGTCAATATCTTTTCTTCTAGACGTGACTCCGGTCGCTCTCAGATTCAGCCGAGACTCATCCATCTGCAACACAACCACGACGGGATGAGGCCAGGAATATCAGAGCACATCCTCCTCGTCTGAAATACCCTCAGTGCAGGAATCCTGATAACTTTCTCAAGATACACAAGGTGCTTTTTTTCAAACCTCGTCTTCTCACGCTGCAAAAATGCAACACAATAATAAGCAGGAACGGCGGCAATAATCGAATTTCTCTCCTTGTCAGGACTCTTATTTATCACCGCAGACCTGAAAGGAAAAGTCCCATCAGGGGCGAGCGAGGTCCGAGCCAGACTCTGCTTCAGGCATGTGAATGAGGTCATGTGTACGCAATGTTGATATGGAGCGTCTCTGCTGCCGCAATTTCACGTGCCACTCTCTGGAGAACCTCTGAGAGGGTGATAAGTCTGAGCGTTCTTCAGCAGATCACTTGGTGGACGTGTGTGTGTGTGTGTGTGTGTGTGTGTGTGTGTGTGTGTGTGTGTGTGTGTGTGTGTGTGTGTGTGTG
>JBCNYH010000016.1:21540767-21554033 GCA_039654325.1 Tandanus tandanus | reverse complement strand
TGAGAGGCATGTAAAAGAACCATTGCTGATTTTCGTCAAGAGTAGGCTGCATAGCCGTCAGCATGTTTCTGCCCTGCTATGGCCTGGCGAGCTGTCCAGGGTGTACTCTGCCCTCGCCTGGAGTCGGCTGGGATGGGCACCAGCCTCCCCTAATTAGGATTAAGCGGTTCAGAAAATGAATGAATGAATGAATAGGAGGTCTGTTGCTCTGCATAATATATCAGCACTCCTCTACCCTATCCATCAACTTGAACCAAAAGTGGAAAATATACAACAAAACTGTGACGCAAGGGGTCTAGAGGAGGCCGTGGATTCCAGGTGGATTTGCACATAAATCAGAACTGGCTAAGTGTGAACGTAGAATTACTATTTGAATCTACTGCTGTTGTACAGCATCACAGTGGTGTAGCGGTTAGCATGTCTGCCAAGAAGGTCTTGGGTTCCAGTCCCGGGCTTGGTGAGAGCATTTTTGTAAAGAGAGCTTGCGTGGATTTCCGCCTGGTACTCCGGATTCCTCCCACAGTCCAAAGACATGCCGATTAGGTTAACTGGCTGTTCCAAATTTCTTCTTGGTGGGTGGGTGGGTGTGTTTGTGTGTGCTGGTGTTGGCCCTGTGATAGACTGGTGAACCATTCAGGGTGTACCCCGTCTCCTTCCCGAGTTGTCTGCGATAGGCTCCAGCCTCCCTGCAAACTTAGTAGGATTAAATGATTAAAAAAATTAATGAATGAAATGTTATCATGTGTTATCAATGTGTCAGGATGGGTCCTGACTGTTGTTTGTTGCTTATACACCAAATGCCAGTTCAGAGTACCCACCCTTTTGGAGTCCCTAGGTGGTGTGCTAGAGGGCGCTCTCCCTGGAGACTCCCTCGTCGACCTGGGAGGCTTCAACGCCCACGTTATCGAACATAAGGGTGTCCATAAGTGCACTTGGCACCAGGACACCCTAGGCCACAGTTCAATGATCGACTTTGTAGTCGTGTCAACGGACTTGTGACCGCATGTTCTGAACACTTGGGTGAAGAGAGGAGCTGAGCTGTCAACTGATCACCACCTGTTGGTGAGCTGGCTCCGATGTTAGGGGATGCTGCCTTCCAGACCTGGGAGTCCCAAGTGTGTAGTCAGGGTCTCCTGGGAACGTTCGGCAGAGTCTTCTGTCAGAAGGGCCTTCAACTCCCACCTCTGGCAGAGCTACAACCACATCCCAATGGAGGCCGGGGACATGGAATCCGAATGGTCCATGTTCCATGTCTCCATTATTGAGGCAGCAGCCCGGAGCTGTGGCAGAAAGGTCATCGGTGCCTGAGGTGGGGGCAATCCCAAACCAGGTGGTGGACACCTGTTCCTCCTGCATGTGCATGTGGCCTCCCTGGTGTGGTGTTTCGGGCATGTCCAACTGGAAAGAGATCCCGGGGTCGACCCAGAACACGCTGGAGGAACTGTCTCTCAGCTGGTTTGGAACGCCTCGGTGTCACCCCGGAAAAGCTGGAGGAAGTGGCTGGGGAGAGGGACGTGTGGACCTCACTGACCCGACCCCGGAACAAGCAGAAGATGAAGATGAAGAAGAAGAGATGATGTTGCAACTCTGGACACGCCCACTGAAACCACATCAATTTGCATGTGGCATATTTTAATCAGGGCTTGTAGAGCCGTTTGATAATGTTTCAGACAATAAGATAGAAATATTAAACAATTTATTGTTTTATTCTTCTTCTTCTTTTTCCACTTCTTCTTCTTATTACTAAATAGCCTACAGTGCCAGGCTGCAGAAATAGAGGATTAATAATTACATGATGACCCATTTATATATCACATAATGACAGTATTGCAAAATACAGTTTTATCGATTAACTGAGCTTTATATTTCGCACCAGCATCAGAAAACCTAGAAAATTCACCCGGTGCGTCAGCGTGTTCCAAAAGTCGGCCAAGCCTGCAAAGCAAGGAGGAAGCATTACAGCATAGCCAGAGAGGGCGTGTACACACACACACACACACGCACACACACACCGGTCTGACATCGCAGAACAAGTGAACACACAGAGGGAGAGATCGAGGGATACACAGTAGCAGAAAGGGAAAATAAGACGCACAATAGATTAAAGCGGAAGTTGTCGGTGTGTCGCGCGCAGGGATCATGTCGGTGCTCGCTTTACAAGAGTACGAATTTGAGAGGCAGTTCAACGAGGACGAAGCCATCCGATGGATGCAGGAGAACTGGTAAGAGCAAAATGTCCATGCATTTCTACTGAGAGCGGATTAAAAACCCAGCCTGGTTATGCATGTGGTGCATGATAATCAGGAGGATAAGCTTCCAGAGCCTGGCTTCTGCGGTTCTCTAATGAATGACACCATCATGTCACAGAGATCTACCACCAATGAGCGTACTACTAAATTATTATTATTAAATATCACTCGAGAACCGTGGAATGAAGCTCCATCTCCCTGATGTGATACCCCATCACCCTCGACAGCATCTCTAATCTACTGTCAAAACGTTACATCACTTCCTTTGTCCTGTCATTGGATTTCCAGGCGGATTACATTAGATTAGATCTCACTGCCACCTGCATGCTTTTATCCTTGTGTTTTTAATTCAAAATTTCGATCCGATTGCGAGAATAAAAACCTGATTCTGTATCAGATCAGATCAGGGTGTGTGTGTGTGTGTGTGTGTGTGTGTGTGTGTGTGTGTGTGTGTGTGTCTTGAATTTCATAGATTCACATCAGAAATAATACTAGCGATTAAATAGCAAAATAAGTCATTCTTAGATAAGTGTTAATTCATAGAAACCAGCTCGTCCAATCAGATTTGGTGTCTGATTTCCTATACAATACTGCACAGATGAGTTCAGTTTCATCTCTAATATAAGAAAATATCATCAAGGTAGCTGTGGGATGAAAGGAATCAGAACACAGAATTATTATATATTCTGATATTATTATAATCTGAAAGATGGGTTTAATTAGATTTGGATATAATACTCTCCCTGGCAAACAAATTATTTAGAAATTACAGCTCATATTAATAAGCTCCATATTATGAAGAGATCACACTCTCTGGTTTAAGTTTATAAATCCTATATCTCATCCTCCACTGATTAAAAACACTAAAGATATGAATTAGTTACATACATTTTATCAAAACGTCCACAAATGTACATTCCTAGCATTGTTCATTTGTTCATATGATTACTTCCTGAAATGTAGGGCGTCAGGTCCCATCATCCTGCCATACAATTGGTTAGTTACTTTTAGCCCTCTAGCGCACCGGTGATTGGACATACATCGTGGCGGGATTCTAACGAACCAATCCGAGGGCAAGGCAGGGCGGGAACGGTCGGAATGTTGGCGCTGTATTGTAATATTCGTGCTCCCACGTGGAGACGCCGTAGAACGGTCCAATCAGTGTCGTCGTGTGATGTCTGCTGACAGATCCGTTGACCAATCATATTTCAACTTGGCTGTGCTAAGCTCGCGGTGTTGCTGTGTGGCAAGGTGCCGGCTAAAATAGCTGATAGCTATAAAGTGACTCACAGTGTATTAGCATTTCATGCTATCATTTTGCTGTGAATATTAAGGTTATATTCACTTACTGCTTAGTGATTGAGACGTGTATTCTGTACTAACGTGACGTTTTCAGTGGAAAGCCTGTTGCTAGATTTATATTTTCATTATTAAAAGGTATATTTGATGCCATGTTTACTTTCCATCTTAAGTAGCTAGCTTAGCAACATTTAACTCATGACAGGACAACAGTGGGGATCTGTCCTGAAGTCTTGGTTTACACCATCATATTCCCAGTGATTTATATATTTAATGCTTTAAGCTGAACAGAAATGTTCCATAACAACTACTACTGCTAACCTGTTAATGCCATTCATTGGTTTCTGATAGCTATTAGCATCCTCCATTAATTTACATCTCTGATATGATTGGTATCAAACTTATTTTGTGACAAAAGCTGACGGCATACTTAATCTTCCCTGAAACCATGTTATTTAGAAACACCCATTTAATTAGGAGTAACACATGACGACATCAAACATGAATGACATCATCAAACATGAATGACAGGAAAATGATTCATGTCAGGGTGCTGTATAACCACACGGACTGGCGTATGTTATTCTGCGTGTACCATGGTAATTCGCCAACAATTCCACCGTTGAATTTAATAATCAATGACATTTACCACTTATTGTCAGGATGTAGCGGGTGGCGTAGTGGTTAGCACGTCTGCCCCGCAGCAAGAAGGTCCTGGGTTCGAGTCTTGGGCGTTTCTGTGTGGCGTTTTGCGTGTTCTCCCTGTGCTTGTGTGGGTTTCCGCAAGGTAATCTGGTTTCCTCTCAAAGTACAAAGACATAATTTTAGGTTAACTGACAGTTCCAAATTGCCCCTAGGTGTGAGTGTGAATGGTTGTGTGATGGTGCGTGCTGGTTCTGCAGTGGTCTGGCGAGCTTTTCAGGGTGTAACCTGCCTTCGCTTAGTGTTGGCTGAGATAGGCTTCAGCCTCCCCGTGACCCTAATATGATTAAGCAGTTGAGGGTGCAAATGAGTGTTAAAATATAATGTGATGAAACATGTGAGACAACTTCCTGTTATCACTTTCATTATAGCTGTGACAAAAAGCTGTTCTCTCACCAGAAGCTCTCTTTCTCTCTGAAAATATTCGTGTGTTGGGGAACTTTAAAAAGCACCATGACTGATAAAACGTACTCACACTCGAAACGGTCCATAATATGATAAATACATGTCTCCTAACAAAAATCTTCCCTGCCCATGATTATACTATTTTCTTAGTTAATACTGGATGGTGCAGTGGTGGCCCGGTGGTAGGGTGCTGGATTACTGATCCCAAGGTCGGGGGGTTCAAGCTCCACTATCAGCGGGTTGTCACTGCTGTCCCCCCAGTGCAGCTAACTGGGTTATCAAATGGCAGCCATGTCTCTCACTGTCTGTGGTGAGAGGCATGTGAAAGGAACCATTGGTGATTTTCGTCAAGAGTAGGCTGCATTTCCGTCAGCGTGTTTCTGCCCTGCGATGGCCTGGCGAGCTGTCCATGGTGTGCTCTGTCCTCGCCCAGAGTCGGCTGAGATGGGCGCCAGCCTCCCCGCGACCCTAATTAGGATTAAGCGGTTCAGAAAATGAATGAATGAATGAACTTTGGTTGGATGTTAAGTGAGTTCTCATGGTGATATGAGAGTTGTGAACAGACGTGTTTTAAACACCCAGAAAACAATTATTTTTCTATACAAGACTCTTTGTGTTCCTTTGCTTCTTTCATATTCTTTTGATTTGTAAGATTCCTAACACGACATCTTTGAAAAATGGCCCTCACTTATAGCACCATTTATCACTCGTCTATATGAAATTTCCTATTACTGTTATAAAGTGTTAGCATTTAGATGAATATGATAACGTGCATTTTTTTTAAAAACAAGAGCCATACTAAAAGACCGATACGCTGTGTAACAGATCAGCGCAGAAGATTATTCTAGTTAGCAAGGTCACTTACAGTTTGAATCTGATAAACCTCAAGCATTTTGAAATTGCAGGCATAAACAAAAGGTCTATAAATATGGCATTTTTTATCAACCAGAAAGTTCCAGAAAGTCATTCAGCTGAAAAAAATGGAATGTAAGCTGGCTTCGTCTGATCTGCGATCCCCTCGAGACTTCTCGAAACCTAAACTAGCAACATACAACCAGACTGTACAGTTTTATGCTTTCTGGCCACAGAACTTTGCCTGGAGCCTTGTTTAGTGTTTATTCTACAATAAACGCCAGGTTGGTCATTAATGTGTATAAATCTTTGTTAGTTATTAACTTTTTGATCATTTCAGAAAAGGCCTTTTTTAGCATGGCCCCAGATGTCTGGCCCTTCAAAGTCAAATGTTTGGTTTTGTTCTTGGTTTTGAATGATTGAAAAATTGCTGTGTTGTTTTATTTTGTTTCATAATTTTGCATCTTATTCTTTTAGGTTTCGCCACTAAGCCTGCGGTATAAAATAGAAGTTATCTCAGTAGAGAAAAACGTTAGCAGTTGCTGATATTACATTACTTTACTGCACTCCCAGCTCCACCTACATTTGTTCAAGTTGTATTTTTTTGATGAGTAGTAAACTTTCTTTCAACATATCTCACGGTCAGCAAGAAAGAAATCAATGTATAGACTTTTTGATTTTGTTAAAAAAAATGTAATACACTACTTTAGAGCATTTTATCAATAAAATACACTGAAAATATATTTCCATCATCAGGTAGTTTTTAATTTTGTTTTAGAAGTTGCAATCTGGTAAAATGCGTTAAAAAGGCAGCCATTTGTAATTTGTTTCACTCTGACGGGAGTGCGAAATCACGAGAATAGGACCTGGACCCGTCAGTTTCAATAAGGCAAGATAACAGCAAAAATTTAGGTTTATAGCTGCGTATTCTGGCTAGCAATATAGTTACATGAGTTGTAGGATATATATATATACCAGGTTGTTGTTATGTATCAGGTTTGTATGCTTCAAAGATTATCATCTAATCGTTTGGCCCAATGGTGCATCAGAGAAATTTATTCATGTATCCTGATGTATTTTTATTCTGTCACCCACGCATACGCAAACTATCCTTCATGTCATTTGAATACACACCTTTGTACTCAGTCCAGTATGTGCTATAAGGAAGTCTGATTAAAAATACTTTACATTTGTGCCTAGAATGAAATATCAGTAATGATTATTCACAACTGTCAGGAAAGAAAAACGTGTTAAAAACATCTCGCGGATATCTTAATTCAGTCTCTCTGAAGAATACACCATATGGTGACATGCTTTAATGGATTTATTTTGGGAAATGAAGCAGGCGGCGTTGTTTTGTGCTGTAAACAAATCTAAAAGCTAAATTGTGCCTGGTTCTACCGGGATGTCAGAGTCACTCCCTATAGATCTTTCATTATGTTGTCGGGTGTCTAATAAAAACAGAAATATTGCTGTGGTTCGATGAAAGCACACGTTGCTCGGGGGATTGGCCTAGAATGCAAACGACCACTTTTTCTGCTTTGCATTGAGTAAAGAGACAGAGGCCTGGTTTCAGTAGGTGTGGAGATGTGACATGGTTGAGAGGATGGTGTTTTTATCACCTGAATGCTGCTTCACAGGTTTTAAAAAATGTTTTGCTCCTCACATAACGCCACCGAACATCACAGAGGGCTTTAAATCCTCCCACCGATCTGTGAGCAAGTTGTTAGATGAGAAAAAAATTCATGCGTAGCTTATGTAAAAAGGTAAATGTATGTAAAGTAAATCGTACCTTGAGATATCAGAACATGATGTTTGATCAGACAGCGATCGGACATGTCTTATATCTCAGATTTACACGTCAGAGCAACACACTAGCTCCTGGCTGTTTCTGTTAGCTGCGAGGGTAAAGATAGAGATCTCTAACTGTCCTTGACAGACCTGAACACACAAGTGCTGTGCTCAGCAAAATCGCTTGGAGATTCAAAGCGTTGTGCGTTAGTGAAGTGACAGGCGTTGGTTTTGTGAGTGGAAGCTTCTTTCTCTCCATGAAAAATATCCGCGAGTTCATTCCCAGAGACGGTCACACTGAGCCCAAGTTTGATAAACCAAGATCACACATTTTCATCTGTTAAATAAATCCACTTATTCCACAGTGCTGCTAAGTTCTGGATCCGGATTGGTCAGAAGGTGGTGATTTATTTTATATAACAGCAGCAGAATATTAATGTGCTCGTTTTAATACGTTATCCATAGTAACAGCCCTGTCACAGGGATGTGTATGCTGGATGCACTACATAAATGGGTTAATATAATTATTAATATGGTGAAGCTTTCTGTACAGAGATGCTTATGAAACAGATATGGAAGGAGTCTCCAGTGCCAGTGCTTTGTAACAGTCTTCATAAGCGTTAAAGCTGTAAGTTTAAAGTTTTCTGGACAGAAGAATCGCGCGTTTGTTTTAATAGCTGAATCAAATTTGATTTTGGAGGAAATAAATAAAATAAAAAATCTCCCCTGCATTTCCTGACTACAGTCTGCAGTGAAAGCAAGAAAGGTTAACACTGAGTTTTCTTTTTACCACTTTTCACTCGCTGATTTCCACCTTAAGTGGATCACCTGTCTTATTAATTTAATTATCCGTGCAATGAGTTTATGTTCCGTGTTACCGTTCATGCTTAGTGTTGTTTTGCTCCACCAAAAACCACCGAAGTCATGTTTCATGCCGATGGGCCTTCTTTACTCAAGAACTCTGCTATTGTTGTATTTTTTCATACATTGCGGTGGTTATAACAGACCCAAACACTTCAGGTTGTGCTGTTATCATACAGTAATCAACTTTATGGTGGAAATAAAAACTTTGCTTAATTACATCACAACGTCACTCAGTATTTTATTTTACCAGCACAGTTTGGAGTGTTTTATTTTTAAAAACAAATAAAATTTGTTTAAAAAAAAAAATTAATAATAAATAAATATATAATTAATAAAATTCCCAACAAATAATAGTTTTTTTTTTTTACTGAACTTTATAAACGTTATAAACTTTATACACACCATGTTCCCTTCCAACTGAAACCAAACAGAGGTTGAAGGAAATGAACGTTGTGTAAAGAGAATAAGCCTCAAATGGGTAACTGGAGGTCACTCGCTAATCTCTCTAATGTATTTATATTCTCTCCTCAGCACACATCACTACAGACAGCTTTGTGTTTTAATGACTTGTGCCAACTCAGGAAAAAGATGACAGAATTAAGATGATATATTGGAAATCTGACAGACGTACGCGGAGAAATGTAGAATTGGGAGATTTATAGAGATATCATTTCAGAAGGTTTTTCATTACTGTTTTCATGTTTGTTGTAATTATTTTTTATTTTTTTGGTGAATGGTATTCTGTACCACAGTAAAAGCGCCAAAAGTCCAAAACAATAAACTAAATTTTAATTATGATATTTTTTGACTCGTCAGCATGAAGGTAGCTGTACTATAGCAAGTTTCGTGTGATCGCATCACCTTTATTTTGTATGCATGTGGGCGTGGCCTATCCAGGATATATGTTGTGAGAAACATGACTATAGCAGATAGATAGATGGATAGATTTTAAGCCTAATTGGTTAAACACAGTCAAGTAAAACACTAATCAACGTCATTCGTGTACACTTAGGAGAGTTAGTTTATGACACAATAAGATGAAACAGTTTTTTTGTGTGTGTGGTTTTGTGGGAACTAATTAAGGAACTAAGGAACTACAGAATATTTGCGAGTGGGGAACTAAAGAAGTTAAATGTGTCACGTTACTAAATTTACAAAGAAATGAAAGATTTTGTGGGTGGTGCGGTGGTGTAGTGGTTAGCACGTCCGCCTCACAGCAAGAAGGTCCTGGGTTCCAGTCCCGGGCTTGGCGAGGGCGTTTCTGGGTAGGGTCATGTACTCCCCGAGCTTGCGTGGGTTTCCACCTGGTACTCAGGTTTCCTCTCACAGTCCAAAGACATGCACATTTGTCTAATTGTCTGCTCCAAATTACCCCTAGGTGTGAGTGTGAATGGTGGTGTGTGTTGGCCCTGCATTGGCCTGATGAGCTGTTTAGGGTGTACACTGCCTTCGCTTAGAGTTGGCCGAGATAGGCTTCAGTCTCTCCGCGACACGAGTAGAAAAGAAATGATTTGTAGTCAGTATATCGGTGATTAAAATGAACACTGTACTGTAGCAGGTGATAGATTTTATTGCGAATTTTATACTGCAGTAATACAACACAGTGGCGTCCCCTCATTATGAATCCCGTCACAGAGTAATTCAGTGCACCAGTTTATCAGTCACGTTGTTCTGTGTCTGAATTCAGCAGCTTTTGAAGGTACATGATTAAACACGGCCATTTTATTTCACCCCTTTCATAAAGCATTACCGTCATCCTCAGCCTTAACACACTCTCTCTCTCTCACACCCACACACACACACACACACACACACACTCATATGCTCTCACACACACTTATGGTGCTTCACACATCACGTCAGATTTCAAGGTCAGGCTGTGTAAAGATCCATAACATGGTGGTGTATAGAGCGGGACTGCGAGGTCCTCAAGGCGATTGAAGCATCAGCGAAAACAAACCCGGAACCCATGTGTGCTGATTTTGTGCCCTTTTCCCCATCATCGTGCTGCGTTCAGTAAAAACACACCAGCTGTTCATAGAGCTCATTCTGCTAACATCGCTTTTCTCAAACTGCAATTAGGCTGCAGATTTTTTTTTTTCTTTGTTTGCTTTTTAAATTAAATCGAGATGCAGTTGGAGTGAAGAACAGCTTGGTCCAGATGTTCATTGTTGCAGGTGGAGTCATCATTAATCACGGTCTGCTCTGGGTTCGGACACAGATGGAGGGAAGAACGAAGGAACAAACAGAAATAAAAGGAAGAAAAGCTGTAAAAAATTAAGTTACTTAGTGCCACATGACAATGTCAGACCACACAAATGTTTAGATTTTTTTAATGTAAGCCACGCCCTTTTTTGAAAACCCTTTAATCTGTTTCATATTTCTTTTCTTTCCACATGGAATGGCAGAGTACCGAAGCTCAGGGAAACCGTTCCGCAGGATCTCATTCACAGTATAGAACTGAGCATTCTCACTGCAGCCTCTTTACCCCTCATTCACCCTCCGCAAGAATGTGCGAAACCAGCATCGTATGGAATCAGGAGAGACGTGTGAAAAGACATTACGTCTTTTAGGACCCTGATTGAGTCACCATACGTCTATACGACTACCTACACCATACCATTCCACAGTCTGTTTTTATTTTATTCTTACTTTTATTTATAAATTCATTATTTAAAATGTCCCAAAACAAACTAGCTGCCAAACACAATAAATGCCCTGAAACAAAGCCAGTATGCTAACAGTATAAAATGTACAACAATTTACCAAGCTACCTATCTAATATTCTTTAAAATGTCCCAGAATAAATTGTTCTAGCTAATAAAGCTAGCAAAACAAAGTTACCCAGCTAATGCCCCAAATACAATGCCAGTAAGTTAACAGTGTAAAATGTACCACAATATACCTACCTAGCTACTTTTTTAAAAAGTCCCAGAACAATTTTTTTCTAGCTAATAAAATAGGCAAAAGATCTACTAAGCTCATGTACAAAACATAAAACAAAACTTGAAAATACTCGAAAATTACTCACAGCAATTACCTAGCTAGCTAGTTAATGTGAAAGAATGTCTGAAAACAAATCTAGCATACTGACACAAAAATGCAGCGAAACACCTTAAAAATGAATTATATTTCCAATAAAATGCTCTAAAGTGTCTTAATACAAAACTAGCTGAAAAGCTTCCCTGAAAAAAGTGACCTGTCTAACACTATAACATTTCTGAGAACAATGCTAACTACGTAGCACTAAAAAAAATCCAAAAACATAAATAGTGAACAGTTCAAATTGTCTAAACGTGATAGCTAAAGCTAACTAGCGGTTGTTAACTCCAGAAAATAAAGTTCAACATATTAATTGGTGTCAAAATGAATAAAATTATAAAACGAGGTAGAATATTTATTATTTGAAGTTTTTCTAACATGTTGCTGTTTGGGTCAGGGCGGCGAGAGGGGAGACGTTTTGATTGCACAGTACTGTGAGGTGATGCAGTGCTGCCCCTCTCTCTTTTATTAACAAAAGGCAGCGCTGTGAAGGACAGAGGAGGTCAAGAACGACTTCATTGTCTTCGCTTGAGAAATGAAGGCGGTGGAGACACAGCGATGTTTACTGTCCTTGTATGACCCCCTTTGTTTTTTTCCCCCTCAAGGGCGTTGGGGTAAAAGATAAACTGGAACAGACCGAATAGCTCCGAGGCTTTATTTCATTTTATTGATCAAATCTTTTTCCGCTGTTGCTCCAAGTCCCAGAACACAAGTTCTCCTGGGTATTTTCTCTACAGAACACACACTGTAGTTCCTGGAAAGAGAACAAAGTGTGTCAGTGTTTGGGGACGAGGACGTTGGCATGAGTGACTGCATCAGTTTACTCCCATAATTCCTGCTGTCAGGATTTTCAGGTTCTGGCAGCGAATGACAGAAACGCAGGAATGCCAAGATCTCGATTACGACATCACACTCCCGCTGATCTACATGCGGCTCTAAAACGTTTAAATCTTTTAATTATAACCAGAATTTCTGGCTTTATTTTGGGAAGGTGTCGATTAATTTTTATATAACAGCCTCAGAATTATTAATATGCTCATTCAAATACGTTATCGTTTCTATAGTAACAGCTGATTTACAGGACTCTGAAACAGATGTTCCATCTAAACACATTAAAAACGAGTGTAATTATTGATATGGTGAATTTTTCTGTAAGATGCCTCTATACCATTCATGGAAGGAGTGTCCAGTGTCGGTAGTTTTTATCAGTCAGTTATTTTAGACAGTATCTGTGCAGCCTGAACCTAGAAACTGGTGTGATGGAATTTAAACGGAATGGAATGTGGTGTTGCAGGACTGTAGCAATGTTTCTGACTCGATCTGAAAAGAGCGTTAAAGCCTATTTTGAGAAACTAAACAAACACACTGTGGCATTTCCGTTTAAAGGTTCAGTATGAACTCAAAGATGGAGCCCGGAGTGGAGTACAGAGACTAAGTCATGTGTGAAGATGAAATAAATTACAAAAAAAAAAAAATAATAATAATAATCCTGTTTGCTCTGCTCCAAACTGTATTATTAAAAAAATTAAAATGGTTATATAGTAAACAATAACCTGAAAATAAACACTATTGTATTGTTCTTATTTAAGCATATCGACATAAAGACTTATTTGGAGCAGCTCTCATTTCCATATATTGACTAAGACACGCCCATGTTTTCATCCATGGATATATACAGTGATTGACAAAAGTCTTGTTGCACATGTGGACATTCATGTATAGAAGCCCATATCTCACCAAACTATTAACCGATTTAAATCAACTATGATTTAAAATAACCCTCTGATGGTACTAAATATGTGCTTGCAGCAGTATTGGAAATAAATTTATTCTAATCTTTACAGCTTCTTAAATATAAACATTCCCATTTTTGCCTGGACAAAAGCCTTGTCGCAAAGACTTAATTTCACTTTCAAGACTATATTTATTACTGAAAACTAATCAAATGGCCTTGTTTATACATAAATATATAATATAGTAGCAACTATAACATCATACTGAAAAATTAAAAGCATCACTCAAGGTCAATAGTGCCTCTGCAAACATGGCCATGATGGTACCA